>OZ021700.1:16604935-17204935 GCA_963978495.1 Athalia circularis | reverse complement strand
CAGGGGTACCCTGTCCCAGCATTCAGGCGATTAACGAGCTTGGTCTATGCTTAGGTCTTATTGAATTACCAACAAATTCAAGGCACATCCAAGGTCTGACGTTCCATCGTTGATGTCAGAAATCACTAATAGATTAGACCGCAGATATATCAGATATTTATGAATATTTACAACGGTATGAAACGTGTGGCAAATTGAGAACCCAATCGTATTGGTTATTGTAAAATGAGCTAATGTCACCGAAAAATAATAATTTTATCATGATTTGTCGACAAGTGATTCAAATCAATTATTATAAGCATGAGACCAAGCACGCTGGCATAAATAGACATATCATGCAATTAAAAAATTAGCTAACTCAATTCTCTGTAATTGTCACGTATGTCCGGATCGATTATTAATATTGAATCGCATTTATGCGGATAATCTAACACTTTCACTCTCCGTATATTATACAAACAGTGAAAACCAAATGCAGAGAATTGATTGCCTGGTAACACGATTCAAATATAGGAGCGCAAGAAAAAACACTATTGTTAACTTCACAGTTCACACTTTCTTTTTTCTTTATTTCATGATAATCTATGTTGATAAGTAACCAAAAGCTGTGCGACATTTTGTACGTAAGGTGAAGAAACTTTGATAGTTGAATAATTCAATTACGATCGAAACTAATTAATTTTTTATTCTTCCAATTTCGTTTGAACATTTAGCAGAAAAAAAAGTTATCGGTGATATGAAAACACAAAATTACATCCATTTGAATGATTTAATCCGATATCTTGCACGCTCATATTTTCATAAAACCTTGGCTCCTCTGGTGTAACTGATGAAATAAATGTGAGGCCGTTTCCAATAAAATTTTGCATATAAATCGGTTTACAAACACTAATCAAAAGTCAAATAATTACGACAAAAAATGGAAACTGCACTACCGATTTGTTCGCAGAAACTCTTCCACTAGAAACGTTAAAAAAAATTCATCCAATTTTGGATCGTTTTCAAGCAAAGAAAAAAATGAAATGAACACTCCGTTCGGATTTTTAATAAGATATAAGTTGTACATTAGGTTCTCAATCGTTATAAAAATTCTAATCCATACCAGAACATTCTCCCAGGATTGCCACAAGGTCTGAATTTTAGTATGAGAAATAGTATTGGAAAAAAATGTGGAAAACTTACCAGTTATCACCAGCCTTCCCTTAGTGGCTGAAAGTCGTGTTTCGCCGGTCAGTCTATGCTTAGTTCTGCATTGGTAAGTTTTGTATCCATCTTCAGGTCCAACGTCTTTAATGTGTAATTCTCCAGAGGGTAATACCAGGTACTTTCCATCTGTCGTTGATAATACATTGGATTAATTTCAACAAATCAAGGTCCTAAATGTATTTGAAATTGCATTCCATATCAGTGATTTTGTGAGAAATGTCATCTGTTCTATACTTGCGAATTTTCAACGCTCCGCCGTCGAAAGACTTTTTTGACTCTGTTTCATTTTTTACTTAATATTTATTGTTCACGCCGGTTTAGAAATTTCTCACAAAAACCGAAATATGCAATCTAATTTCAGCTTCCATGCAAATCTACAGAGGCCCTAAGTCCGTTCAATAATCAGACGCTAATATATTCTACGTTATTGATTCAATAACGAAAAGTTTCAAGCGTTTAATGATTTGCAAATTGAAAAATTAATTTTCCGTTTTCTCATGATTTCTGATGAACGGATCGGTGGCGATACGGGGGAGGGGGTAAAAAAATCTAAGAATTTCGCATTTGAAACGAAGAAATTTCCGCAGATGCGATAATATAAATTACAACGTCGGACAGCAGTACAGCTCTGCTGCGTTGCATATCCGGTATTGCTACAAAAAAGTTCGTGACCGATGATGCATCTGGTATTAAAATTCGAGTTTTTTAATTTACACACGCGTGGTAACATAATGCATCGGTGAAACACGTTTTTCATAATACAAAAGAGAATTTCTGACTCCCCTCGTATCACGCGCGACCCGGGCGAGTGCTCTTTCAAGCCTTTTACATTGACTAGCTAACTAAGCTACTTCTCTCGCAGCTCTTGGCTGCTTCTACTGTTACAACTACGACATGACAAGTACATGGAGGGATAGGGGTGGCTTTGGGAAGGGCAGGTATTGTCGAGGTTAGATTAGAAAAAGGGTCTGGGGGCAGCGCGAGCAGCGGCGGTCAACGTCATTGTAATTTGATTCACTGTTGTATACATCATAGAATACGGCTGATAATTAATTTCATTGAATTTCAACAACGATTTTCGTTCAAATATTCGCTTGGCATAATTCTTCATTCGTAAAGAGAATACAGCAGACAATGGGCTAGAATCTAAACTGACGGATTTTTTTTCTGTTTTTATCAGAGCAAAACATCGCGCTATTCACGACGGTACCGACCACAATGGACAGAAATCCACGAACGTGAGATCGAACGCAGTGGAAATAATCTCACCCGTATCTTCTACGTTTGAACCGTGGATTCCGGTTCGATATTGTGGGTAATGAAAGATAACCCCTGTAACCGATTAACATCAACTGGAATTTGCAAATAAAGAAATATTCGCGTCCACGTACGCGGTACACGCTTGAGAGAACAGTGCGCAACTATTGGCTGGCTTGAGAGAAATATTCCGGAATCTGTAGCCGGATGAATTAATTTGAATAAAAATAATATAAAGAAGTATCAATGGGAGAAAAATGGAAACACCGACTATGAAAAATATATCGAACGAGCAGAAAATGTTTTTAATGTACCATAATCTGGTTTAGCATATATATCGGTGGATTCATCTTGGACCCAAGAGTCGACCTCGACGAATTCAGCAACAAAGCTTGGAATATGGCACTTGAGAATAGCCGCATTCCCCCGAAGGACATGTTCGTCCATCACATTCACTGCGTACCGCTGCCCGACCACTGCAACCAGACACGGTTCCCGATTGATAAACATTTACTATGGAATGATTTTTAGAAAAAAAAGAGTTTTTTTTGTACCACCGGACTCTTTATCGGCAATGTAACTTCCGCCGTTTGAATCGATCCAACCGATAATGTCGACGTGGTCACCGACAAATGAGGGTATCTGACATTTGAATATCGCCGCGTTTCCACGGATTGCGAATACGTCGTAAACTTGAGCTTCGAAATATTGAGACACCACTGGAATTAACGACAGACAACAAGATTTTATTTCAAATGGCTCAAGGTATGCGGCACACATATCTGAACTCGTTTTGAGTTTATAAAAAAATATCATTGTTCATCGTGTGAGAATAAATTCCGCATGTTATTCACATTATCACTCGCACACTGCTCTGCTCTATCCCCAGATCCATCTAAATATAAGTACCTATATAACGAGCCTAACGAGTTCGGAAGCTAGGCAGAAGCAAAAAAAAAAAGTTACTCGTTTGACGTGATTTAAAGTTTTCCTAGTTATAATAGGTATACCCATTTTATCATGATTGTCGGCAGTGTAACTCGACCCATCGTCTGCCTTCCATTCGATAACATCAACAAATTCCGCTACAAAGCTGGGCACAATGCATTTAAGAGTCGCCGTATTCCCTCGCAGAACGAATTCGTCCGTTATTCTCGTTTCGTAAAATTGATGGACCACTGCAACGCGCAATCCCCAAAAATTTTCGGGCGTTAGAGACGTGATGAAATTGTGTGTAAGTAGGTGTGTGTGTGTATGATTTTTTTTTTTTTTTTTTTTGTGTTGTCGAATTTGGTTATAGCGGGGGAGAATCGATCGACTAAAGCCCTTAATTACAAGGAATGCAACTTTTCTCTCGAAGTTCCATTATTTGTACCATATTCCGTGCCGGTTGTGTAGATACTCCCATCGTTAGCGGTCCATTGGTCGACGAAAAGAAATTCGGAAATAAAACTGGGAATTTTGCATTTCATAATGGCACTGTTCCCACGAATAACGTACTCGTTTTCAGCTTCCGTGACGTAAAACTGCGACACAACTGCCCACGCGAAAACATGGAAAGAATAGAAATCTTTTGTTTAGTTGAGCTGCGGGGAATTGATCTGGACTGTACACAGTTGAAGGTTTATTGGGTTCCAGACATGGATTCTACGAAATCACGGATGCCTTAATTTTCTATTTTACTATATACCCCGCTCTGGAACGGAACCAGGAAGATACGTCTCGCCGTCCTCGCGAGTCCAAGCTTCGACGGTTACGAATTCGGCTATATAACTTGGAATGCTACACTTTAGAATGGCACTGTTTCCCCGGATTACGTATTCCGTCATTATTTCAGGCTGATAAAGCTGCGTGACCACTAAAAAATTTTAACACAAGAAAAAAAGTTACTACCGGAACACATCAGCTGAGAAACGATCTCGTTCCAGTGACACCTGTCATGTGCAAATCACAAATGGATTCGTAGTAAATCTCAAAGTTAGCCGCCACTCGCGTAGACCGGGAAATTGGAACACTGTTGGTTGTTTTTTCATCTTCTTTTGATCATAATTTTAAATACCAGTATCGTCCGATGGTCTGTAGCTGGAGCCGTCGCTTCCTTGCCAAGACTCGACGGAGACAAACTCGGCGACAAAACTTGGAATTGTGCATTTTACAATCGCTGCATTGCCGCGGATCACGTACTCGGAAACCACTTCGGCTTCGTAATATTGGGTGACAACTGAACACAGAATAGTTAAAAAGAAGAATAGAGATTTTCGGAACACGAACATCGAATCGATCAATTGCTGACGCCGCTGCTTGCTGTTTTAGTGGTGGAAAATGCCGATGCGTTTCTTTTTTTCTCTCATGCATTATCGATTAGAGTTGTACCGTCGTTTTGATCGGGACTAAAAGCGCTCCCCTGATCATCTTGCCATCCAACGACCTGAACAAACTCCGCCACAAAGCTAGGAATACTACATTTCAGAATAGCCGCGTTTCCTCTGATAACGTACTCGTTGTTTACTTCAGACTGGTAGTACTGATGAACGACTAAAAATAAAATCAAATTTTCTCTGAGCACATTTATAAAACATAAAAAATGTCGCGAAATCGACTTGACGTGAGAGAAGCGGATTCAACCCTGCAGGGGTCGACAGTTTGAGCATCGGATTTTACGAGCCGTAAATTCCAACGATATATGATGAAACAAATTCGATTGAATAAAAGATGCAGCTGAATAGTGGTAGATCGAGTTACCACAGTGCCGCGTAATCCAATTTGGCAAATGGTGTTAAATATTTATGCTACAGACTCGGAACTATTCGTTACCCATACAACCTGTCCCTTATTTCATATAATAAACAACGAAAAAAATCCGCAGTTTCGTTCGCACCTCATCGAATGCACGAATTCTTGAGACGTTGACAGCCGCGCGGCACCTCGCGATCTCTTTTCGGTTTTTCACGTCACAGGCAGATTGTCTCCAAAAATGATTTGGTAGTTTTGCAGTTGAAATAATCAACTGCGATTGGCAGTTGTTTTGTAGGTCTTTAAATTCAAGTAAGTATGACACGATGATCGTAATGCCTAACCATCTGATTCTTAATATCGTAAATTGCCGTTTTACTGACGCTACATATTTGCAACACCATATATGCCAGCGCAATATATTCGCCAATTATTAGCGGGCAGAGATAACGAGTTGAAAACGAATTGTGCTAGATACGTTAAGTCCCGGTCCAACCACGGTCGTTGGTCGTTAAGTACATAAAGTTATACTATCTGTATACCAATGTAATACGTTACACAACCACCTAACAATAAGTATAATACGGTACCCCTGTATAACGCACTGCACGGAGGGAAAAGCGCGGAGAGAAGAGCAGAGGAACAAAATTGAAAGATTTAATCTCCCCTCTGTTTGCCACATAAATCGTCGTTAAACAAAGTGATCCGTAATGCCAAGAAACAAAAAAATAAATAATCAACTTAACGCAAGACACGTACTCGAATTGAAAAAACCGGCGAAATTGCCGCAATACGGATAAGTAGATAAGGATCACAATTTTTCACGGTTGAAAAATCGATTGATTTAAGTGGAACGAAAAGAAAAAAGAAAGCAGGGGCAAGTTAATCCACCCCATATAAAATTCCGTATAGTGCTGTACACTTCATCTAACGTTTGCATTTTAGCGTATTAAAAACACCCTCAAAAAATTGGCACCCCAGCCATATTCCTGGTCGTGTACAAAGGGCCCTTATAACCGAGCTTTTATTTTCCTCTCAGAACCCCCAGCTGACATAAACGGCCTATGTGCAACGAAGAACCCCGCGTCCTTTTGAACTTGAGATGTACCAACTGCTTACGCGCATGAATAACCTGCCCATGACCGAAAATAGAAAACGAGTTCAAGGTAATGGTGATTCTGAAGATCCATGAGTCTTTTTACGAATAAAAATTTCATGTCCGACACGAGATATCGATCGGATTTAATGTTCTACCGTAATCATCCCCCATAACGAACTCCTCCCCTTGGTCCGTGTGCCAAGATAAAACCTTAACGAAATCACCGACGAAAGATGGTACGACACATTTCATCACTGCGCTGTTTCCTCTTATAGCGTACTCTTTGTTCACGTCCACATCGTAGTACTGCGCCACCACTGCGGCATGTAAGTTTTTTTTTTTATATCAAGTTACAAGATTCAATTTGAAACAAATTTTTGATTCAATCTTCGGACACAATTTATCGGGGTTAATTACTTCATCAATAATTAGAGCGAGCTGAAAATAAAACACAAAAATTCATGATATAGTTGCAACCGTGCATTCTCCGACGTTATGGTCATCGTTGTGCGAGCGGTATCGAAAACTCGTGGGAAGTAGAAATTTCCTCGCGATACGATGACGTAAAATCAGAACTGGATTCATAACAATTCTTTGCGTTTTGAATTGATCACATGAGATTAAAAAATGTAAAAAACAGGAAAAGTCGATCAAATATTCGCGCTTCTCCGCCCGTTGGTACGCCATATATGTGTTTCTCTTCCCCCGCACATCCCGTGAGAAATCTACTGATTCGAATTCCGATAAGGAATTTATTCCATAGAATTTTCTCATATCGTAAAAGCTAGCGGTGAGCGACGCCGCGGATTCTTTCATCCTGATGATCGTATTCCATATCAATTCGTATCGCGAGATGAAGATGAATTACTACATAAAATATTTCGTGCGTTGATAATAAAACAATTTATAGCCATAGACCTATGCAAATCACGTGCCTGAGGATGTTCCTATGTACATATTACATTCAGAAATACAGAATATAAATTATTCCGTAATTGTAACACGCGCGTTATTTAAAATGAGCAAACAAACGAAAGAAAAATTAGAGGTTATGTTTATTACCGTAGCTCAGTTTCGCTTCAATAATTCGTAATACGTTTATCAACCCTATGTAGAATTACATACGACATTCGAGCGGAAGTAGGCAAGTTATTAGCTCGACTTATGTGCATATACGTATGTAGGTATATTTATTCAATTCGGGGGGTGGAGAATGCACGGTTTTTATGCTGAAAATAATACATAGATTTATGTTTATAGCGATGGAAAAAATCACAGTGTCGCATAATGCATGGGTTTACGACGAAGAATATTATGGGTAACATACGAAGCGGATGTCATTGCTTCCTTTCTGAAAGTATCTGAAAATAATACATCCTATAATAGGGATGAGAAATGTAGTATGCGCGTATATGATCAAAGATCGAGTGACCGTAAATCCTCGATACTTAATTAGCTTTTTTTTTTGTTTAACCATGCGTTTTTTGAAGTACATAAAAATCTCTAAAATTTATTAATGAAATTATGAAAATTTTATCGCTTCCATTGACTATATTAGTTTTATCCATGGAGCACACAAGGTATGTATATAGCAAAGAAAATTACTTTTTATTTTTCCAACAAGCGAAATGAAAAGAAAAACGATTAAATTCATACGTAATGAGACTTTACTTTCACTCTTAATTGTGGCATGGTTATACGATGATTCGTTACACAGCGATTGACTCGATTTATAATTATGCAATTATGTACATTCATTTATTGATTTTTTTGCTGTATCAAATTTCCTTTTTTTCATGATCTTTTTTACTTTTAATTTCACCTTACTCGGTGTTTCTCGAACTCCGAGATGATCACATGCAAGTGGGTCAACTCGTTCTTTACCTCGACGATAAGTTATGCAATAAGTATATAAGAGCGAAAAATAATGAATATAGAAAGAAAAAAGAAAAGTGACGAGACTTACCGGCCCTGACATTAACGTCACGACTGTGAACCGATCCTGCTGGAGAACGAGCGAGACAACTGTAAACTTGAGCATGAACTTCTTGGCGATAATCTTCGGCTCTGAATGGAGGAAATACCAAATTTCCGTTCGGCAGTACCTGAAAATTGACGAACGGCATAAATTAGGAATTGAATTATGTTAAAAATGGGGATTTCGGTGCGCGCGTTTTAAGCTTATTTAATTATTATCATTTCTATTTCCTATCAAAATTAAAGCATAGTACTCACTTGTCGAAGGCCGGGAACATCACCTACTGCAGTTCCGTCCGATGTTCGTACCCAAATGATATTCGGTTGAGGATTACCCCTGGCTTGGCATTCGACCACTGCTCCGGTACCATTTGAGAAATCGATTCTATTAAGTGGTTCTTTTATGAAAACCGGCCCCATGGACTCGTCGTCGGCAAATACTGAAACAAAAAATGAACGATATTCATGAATATTATATTATTGCGAATGCGAAATGCATCGTTATAAAATATCAAACCTAACCAACCATTCCAGCTCATCTGATACATTGTTTCATGATAACAGCCTCCTCTTTGCAAATTCAAATTACACGACAATCGTCCTGAATTCCAAAGTATTATACATGAAGTTTGCAGTTTACATCAGCGCCAATTATTATCGTATTTTTCAACATCCTATCTCAAGACGTTGGGATTAAAAAAATATCGAGAATCTCGAATATAATTCAAGGTGTGCAGGTTTAATTACACGCTATTGCACGGGAGAAATATAGAAGATTGGATCGAAGAAGAAGAAGAAGAAACAAAAGAAAAAAAGAGAGTCGAGATTAAAGGCATATGCAAAACTGCCAAGATCAGCAACCTCCTCTTGTAAATAAATTGAATTCAGTGGTCCTTGCATAAATAAAACAGGTTATCGGATATGCAGAAGCGATGGAAGATCCTCAATTTTTGTTACTCCGATTTCAGCTCGTTGCTGTTTCTGAGGTATTCCTGCACCCACGTAGGTATATAACGTATCGATTCCTCGGCCCCAAACGACGACGCGACGACGTCTGTCCGCACTGGCGCAGTTCAAGAGAAGAAAGATAAAAATGAGAAGAAAACAGTTTATTTTTAGAAGCAACGTTCTCACCCTACGCGCGGAGGGTATAGGGCTGAAAATTTTCGTTACAACGACTACGCCCTAAAACGACGACCCTAGAGTCGCAAATCATAAAAAGTATATCACTTTCACGTGCATAACGTGCATCTGGTGAGCACGTGTATTTTTTCAAGCGTTAAGCGTATGCTATAATTTTCTAGCACGCACATAATGGTCAAGTGACAACCACAATTATGAGGTGTGCCCTCAGCTATGTATACGTTTTAGAAAATTTTCAGCTCACGTCAGCTGCGAACTCATCAAAATTTTCTTACAGGTGATACAAAATCTAATATACGCGCGAAGAGTGATGACTCGAACGACCCGACGACGATGATGATGATGATGAAAAAAAAAACGATAAAAAGTTAAAGAGAACTTTATTGACCCGCATATCAACTGCGCGACTCGCGTATATATAACTGTCTTTTCTCTTCCTGCAGCACTAATTAGTGAAAAAAACATATAAACGCATTTCTACTTAACTTTTTTACCGAACATAAAATGTATAGAATTTTATTCCCCGTGTGTACGAGCAAATTTTATTTTCTGTTCAACAGATTTCAATTTCCGATGTTTCATTAAAAGCTCGTATAGCTACGTATAGAAGTGCAGCGTGCGTATCATAACAGCAGTAAAAAAAAAAGAGAGGAAAAAAATGTATTGAAAAGAAATTGGCTGGCTCAACGGAAGTCGATATTAATTTCACACCTGGGTTCAATATTTCCTGTTTGGAAATAAACCACTCGCGGTGTTACGACGGGGATCGTTTGGATGCACGCTAAGAACCTGTCGGTTGTATCTTATAAAGTAAACTTGACACGCTGCACGCGATCGGAGTAAAGTAGGCTGCAGGTTACGTTTTGTTTTCATTTTTTCAATTTTCTTTCTCTTCTCTCTTTTACCCACGAAGTTCATTTCTAGAAGCGTGTTTAATGTTCTGTGTATAATAGTAAGAAGCATCAACGATTCTACTCTCTTTCTTTTTTACACTATCTAGATAAACTAACTGTAGATAGAGCTTTTTTTGGCTTGTAGTTTGAATTTTTACTCCAAAAAATTGAGAGAATTCAAGTCTTAGATTCTCTTCTGTGTTTTAAGTTCACGAATACGAATTTGCTAATTAGATTGATCCGTCGATCAAAATGATCGCGTTATCGTCGACTTATCGCTTTTCGGAGCCAGCAAAATATCTCGATTGGTTTTGTAGCTAAATTTAGCTAACGGATTTCTGTTTCTGAGATCAAAATACTTGAAAAAACGTCCAAATACTGGAAAAAAATTGTTGATTTTTGGGCCCAAAATTGCAAAAATTCAAAGGGGTTTACCTTGGATTTTTTCGATTTTGGGGACAAAAATCGACATTTTTTTTTTCGTTGTAATTTGTGTATTCCAACGTATTCTGAACTCAGGAATCCGAATCTGCAAGCTAAATTGATCCATGCATCGAAATGATCAAGTTATCGCCATTTTTTCGCTTTTTGGATGGGAAAAAATCAGATATCTCGACCAATTTTAGTCGTACCTCAATTTAGTTGACGGATTCGTGTTTATGCGATCAAAATACATGAAACTACGTCGTCATACTGGGAAATTTTGTTTTTTTTTATTTTTGGCCCGAAATCGACATTTTTTTTTCGTCAGATTTTGATGTATACTTATGTATTTTGAGCTCAGGAATCCGAATCCACTAAGTAAATCAATCCATCGATCGAAATGATCGAGTTATCGCTCATTTTGCGCTTTTTGGAGCAGAAACATGCAGGAGATATCTGGATTGGTATTAGTCGCAGCTTAATTGAGTCGACGTATTCGAGTTTCTCAAATCAAAATACATTAGGAAACAGCCGCTCAAAAGATTAAAAACATTTTCCGTTTTTGGCTCCGAAAATTGCAAAAATACTAATTGTGAGACTATAACCTTTGATTTTCCTTCGATTTACGCCAAGGGTGAAAGCTGTAGTTCCATGATTTTGCATTTTATAATTTTTCGTAAATTATCTTTTTAGCATTCTAAAATTTTACATCTTCGTCAGCAAAGAGCCTCTTCTCATTCTCTTCGTCGCACCTCAACCAAAATACATTAATTCTAATTTTTTCGCTCTTCACAGGAAGATAAAGAGAGAAAAAATTTTTCTAAATAAAACGAATGCGGGATCGGGAACACCGCGGAGCGATAAGATTTAGGAAGGCGTTTTATGTATACTATATTGGCTCTAAAGTGCTCTCAGCTTTACTTATTTCTTGTAAGATGATACTTGAGTGTTCGCCTATATATCCGCTTACCGTATACATTTACCCACCCGCTACGATATATATGACAACCGACACCACTCATTGTTAGCTTTTATAAATATAGATCGCGAGTGCACATCGATATTCAACTCTGTATATATACGTGTGTAAAGTATGCTAAAAATGCACAACTCAAATACGAAAAAGACATGAATAAGATTTTCGTAACAAGCGCATATACGTTCCGTGGCGACTCCACACTTTTATTCTTCCATCAAACACACGCATACTCCGATCGCTGCAGCTGTTAATTAGTCGTTTTAACTTAGGCATCCTTATGCACTACATATACGCTACATAAAAAGACACGTCTATTCCGGATATAGAAGCCTATTTTCCTTCTCCATCACAGTGATCTTCTCAATTATTTTATAATAGGCTTTATCGGACGAGAAGGAGAGGACCGTATCTAATGAGGTATAAAATCATTTTCCCGAACCATATTGTAATACACACGGTGTGAAACTGCATCGTATGGAGAATCCCTGAAATTCTACTCGAATCTAAATTTTCATGAAACAATAAATATATTTTCAACAGCAGTGTAGATATTATATGCTAAAAACCAAGACAAAGTCATCGTCAGACGTGTGCAACGCGACTGTATAGACTGCAGAAGAGATAATAAAACAATGACGATGCGCTGCGATTATGTGTTCGCCCTCGTGTTCGCCGGAACATTAATCTCGGAATTTTTATTTTCGTTTATGCTTATCAGAAATAATGAGTGCAGACAAAATTGGATCAGGTTCTTGACCCGAGAGTTCTGTAAACATGTTGGTTTTTTTTTCATCTTTTCTCTTTTTTTTTTAAAGGAGTGTTTCCTACATACAGCGATCGTGTGCGGATGATTTGTTGTACACTTCGGAGCGATTCTATACGATATACAAAACGTATATGAATTTTGAAAACAATTTATATACCCATCTCAAATAGACGCGCTTGATTGATGCACTCGACGCGTAAAGATGCGCAGTTTTTTTTTTTTTTGTTTTTCTTCCTTTTCCTGAACTATGTGTGTAAACCAATTACCACGTTAAAGCATAAATACCAAATCCTTTTTGCCCTATTTTTTGTCAAATATCTTTACGGCGAGAATAATACTTGGCGGTTTTAGTAGTCCTTTTAAAAGTGAAATGAAAACAGAGCTTTCGCAGAGCTTCTCCATCGATATTGTCGCGACGATTATTGTTGTACGTTTTTTGTCATAGAGAAATGTGGAGGCGATATGTTCGTGGGTTATAAACCAGTTTTAATCGAAATTTATGCGATGATCCGCAGCATCGTAGACGACTTTAAGTGCACTTAACTGCAGTTGTGAAACGCGATATGATATACCATACCGTTTACGATTTTACATATATTTATACATACCTCGTTTCCGTTCTAATGTAATTCTCGCCTATCTCTACATAGCTACAGTACTATATATTCGTCTCTTTCTCAATTTACTTTCCCTTTTTTTTTATATGTTTCTTCTTCTGGTCGACCTACAAAGAAGAAAGTTCCGCACCCGTGGGAGGAAAAATCACATCAAATACCGCGAGTTTTGGGATCCGTTCACCTTCTAAGGTTTCGATTGTTCGTTCGTTGACCATTTTCGATATATAAGAGTCGGAGTTGGACCTGTAATGTGAGTGGCGTTTCATGAGTTAAGAAACGAGTGAGAAAGTCTCGTTTCCGCGTGTTTTTTTTTTTAAGAAAAAAAAGATGAAGTTTTTCAGTCAAAGACTGCGGGACATCAAAACTCTATTTGTCATAATTATACTTCCATAATGAGTTCATATTATTTTTATTTCAACGTCCTGAATATCCTCATCTGATCGCACCCGCGACTACCGAACCACTTCGTCTATCGACAAACTAAATATACATAGAGCAGTATAGCAGAACTTTTTTATTCTTTCAATTACACGTCCCTACAGGTTAACGATCGCGCGTACGGTTGTAGAATCTACGTAAAACATTTGTACCAAAAAGCGTTTCCCCATTAATTGTGAGTAAATAAATCGTCACGTCTATAAATATATGCAGCATATATATGTGTTTGAAAACAGAGTTATGTAATACAAACAAGCATACACGAACCTAATTATGTTTAGGATCCTTCTTTTTTTTCTTTCTTTTTTTTTTAGAATAAAAATAGAACCATAATAAGAATACGAAGAAAGAAAAAATAAACGAATAAACAAAATTGGGTCACCCCATATCTAGTCATATGGGGTAACTGTTTGTTAGATTATGCGTTCATTACAATTTCTACCGTATAATGTTATGATACGAAATTTCCTGACCGTGCGTCGCTCCGCCGGTCGTATAATTTCATTTAATGTATAATTAGCACGTCGGATACGTTTATAATGCTACAATTCCGCAGAGCGCCGTTCACTACGAGTATACAATATGATATCGTCGCGTGTGATATGCGTGTTGAAATTTCTACGCACGCGAATAATCGCCAGTGGCACGCACCCTTTCGCGTTTTCGGTTCGAAAGTATATAGAAGCAACGAAATACCTACATGTAATTCCGCCATTTTTTTTTCATTCTTTTTTTCTCTCTTTTCTACATCAGTGTTATACAGCTGAAGGGACGATATATCCGTCGACGTTCAGCTGTATTTGTTTATCTTGATCTTTTATATGAGGATGTAACACCCACGTTCAATTGCAGACTATATATATATACTTGCCGAATTATCCATATAGTAGACACGTACGTATTGTATATTATTATAGCGCGCGCGACAATTGCGAGAGACATATATTAGGGTCATTTTTGGTTCCATACGATCTTTTTTCTCTCGGCAGTACAGCAATAATTGCGGCACCCTCGTCCGTACCACGGAAGAAAGAAAGAAAAAACGGAAAGGAATGAAAAGAAAAAAAAAAAACAAAGTTTCAATAATTGAAAAAAATTAACGCAGAGTATAATGTGTAAGCTGAGAGATGAGGGAATATTGTTAGCCCGCGCATCAAACATAATGTTACATTTTACAATTAGACTGCAGAAGAAAGTCGAACCGCATGGAGTGTGCAGGGTAAAAAAACTATACTGGAATAATGAGAGAAAAAGAAAGGGGGAAAGAGAAGAAATAAAGGAAGGAGAGAGATGAAAAATAAAAGGAACGCTGGATGTTGTACTCTGGTCGAAAACTCACCGCCCGCAACTTGTGTTCCCAACTTAACTCGAGGCGCCTAATTTCTCTTGAGAATAAAAACAAGAGGATAATAGGACCCCACCAACACATGCGTCACCGAAGAACTGAACTGTACCTATATGATCACGTGAATTCCGACTAACTTAAAATGCAGCTTTATATCTGCAGAGGAAAAATAATTCATTATTCTCACGAGCTGATAGGAAAGGAAGTTGCGGGAACGATCTGCCGTCAGGGGGACGCATGAAATGTGAATTCCAAAGAGCGACATTAATCAAAAATTCAAAATTGAACCCTCCGCACTTATAGTTATCTATCGACGGGCTTGTTTTGCGTGCAGGACAAAAGTCGGTCCTCGTGAATTTCTTCTCCCTCCATTTCCACCCGCCATTGTATAACCATAACCCATTGCCCAACAGGAAAGAGCAACCCTAAATTTTCGAGCAGACTGCGCCATTTTATTTATGTATATGAGATCGCAATGTTCGCGTACGCAGAGACACTAAATTTTTATTACCCCCATTCGTTGTGCTCCACTCTCGGCGAGCAGGTGTGCACATTATATTATACAAGAAGTGTATGAATACACATAGAATTAACTTGCTCTGCACATTCTTAACCGAAGCAGCAGGTATCTCGTGTATATTACAAGCGTGTCCTACGACCTACAGCAGCATCGGTGGGATGACCGGTTTTCAGCTGCTATTTTACCCGCCCAAGCTCCGTAATAAGCGACGCTGTTGAGAAAGAGGCATTGCATATTCGTATACACACATGTCCGCTTCAAAAATATGTATACCACCTAAATATATATTTGAAACGTCGCGCCACGTAAAAAATCTCGTCCCTTATTTCCTTCGGGAGCAGGTTAATTATCAAGGGGATTTAAACCTTTAATGTAACACGGGTGAACTGACGCTTGTATACCGGGCTCTCAAAAATAAAAGAAGCACACATTTTGTTATTTCTTTCTCATATCGCAAAATAAGTTCATCAAAATTTCGTCGGAGCAGAAAAAAATGTAAAAAAATAAAATAAAATAAAATAAATGTATTAAAAAAATTAGATCATCAATCGAACGATTAATTTTACACCGTGTCTGCATGTGCAGCCCGTCGGAGTTGAGGTTTTCCGGAATTTCTGTCGGTGTCGGTGGCGGGAGTAAAAAACCAGTGAACGAGGTGTTCGGGATTTATCGGGGGCATCGATTCGATGGCCAAGCCTGCGGTTTTGTTTCACGTGTTCATACTGTTCATGTGCACGCCACTTAAGGCTACTAATCAGTAAACTTACCGACCCTTGAAACAATGAACGGAAGAACTATATAAGGTTCCACAATGGGTGTTTATTATACCGATGCAGCGGATCATCGCTGCACTGCTAGGGCCGTAATATCGACGTTACGACTTCACCGCCGCAAACATTCATCGGATATCGGTGACAGGCGATAAAAATACGCAAGATTGTTCAACTCGCCGTGTGGTTTTTTTTCTTATTTTCGTCGTACGTCGGTCCGTCGAATTTCAATAACTTTCAATCGACTTTGATCTCTGGAGCGAATTCGTCGGAAAAGGTGTAATACGTATAAATATTTCTTTTCCTTTTTACGTAGCAAATTAAGAGCGCGGCGACACTTTTTTTTTATTTTCAGCCACCTGACTCGGTATATTATGTGTGACGAGTTACGAGCTTCCGTAGCTTGCAGGGCGTCGCCAAATCGATATTTTCACTATAGAGAAACGTTGAAAGAAGTTGTGCACTTCGAGTTGCGGCACCGCGGCTTATATCGCGTATCTTCGTACTGGTTCAGCTGCAGTTCTACGCTTTCCAGACATCGAGCGCTCATTGAAATAGATGAGTACAGATGTAATTCACACAAGTCAGCTATACCTTCCGCAGCACGATCACGTCGTTCAAATGCACGCTCAGCTAGGTATCGGTATATAGGTAGTCCGGTTTCCACCGATCTCGCTTCCATTTTTGGCTTCGCCTCATTTTTTCCTGCACCATATCGCATGTTGGACAACAAAATATAACAGAAAAAAACAAAAAACCAAACCTGGTATGAAAGATTTGCGAAATGATTTTTTTTTTTTTTTTTTTCATCAAATGATATGTGAAGATATTCTCACTCTTTGTGATATCATATCTCGCTCTCTATACTCCAGTGATTCGTAAAAGACGAATCTGTACATGAGGGAGGAAAGGATGTCGAGATATCTCGCCCTACATTTACTAGCTGTTCCCTCCCTTGATGAAACACATCAGCTTTCTCCAGAAGATATTCTCGAGTCTCTAGATTTGTATAAACTCTTTCGCACTCCTTCTCATCTTCTTCTTCCTCCTCCTTTTGTGTATATAACTATACGGACTTTTTATGCATTATAGGTTGCCCTTTTCACACCCTTCCCTCACCAAAACGCCCCTCATACGCTTCACGCCCTTTCAAAGAGCTCATGCAGAGACGACGCGTAAATAAAAAAACATTCGTGATATAGACTGGAGGAAAAAAAAATGTCAAAGGAAAAAAAACAAAAGAAGGAAGTAAATCCCCATTTAACCCGCGGTGTATATATGACGCGCGTTGACACGGCACGCATGGTGTAGTACATCATATACACAGCAATAAAAAATGAAAAAAAAATAAAATAAAAATAAATAATTAGAGACAAATTATTGAGATAAACTGCAGGAATTAGCTACCGCGATGTATAAATCGAAAATTGAATAATTTTTTTCCTTCGGAAATAGATATACCGTATTATAGTTTTATTTCTAAATTTATGAATAGCAGAGAATTTTCAGATTCATGTGCGGCAATTGAAAAAAGACACGACCAGTCGAGAGCTGCGCAAGCCAGCCTCGGGGAGAAAAGAATTTTTTCCTCAAATTCTAGGCTCAACCCTTGAACGCGTAGTACGAACGAACCTCCGTATACAAAGTCATCGTTGACTTAGCTGCTGCTGCTGCTGGAGTAGCTCATCAAGTCGTCTATATATATACACGGTACATCTATGTGGATACACGAGTCGTGACACGCAATACATACGCACGACTACGACGGGCGTCCCGACGCCCGGCGTCGTCGTTATAATACCACGGCGCTGCTGCTGCTACCGCTGCATTATTTTCAGCGGGTCGCGGTCTACGCGTGTGTTTGTTTAAGGTGCGTATAGTTGAAACGTGTATTCACGTGTTACTTTACGTACAGTAGCCCGCATAGATGTTGATATCGCACGCGTGTGAGAAGCGCATTAAAATGCTAGGTCACGTGCAATTCCATCCAAATCCTCTCGCGCCGCTACGAGGGACATCGCTGCAGCTTTAGCTAGCTATACGCTGCGTTTATAATACCAGCGGCTATAGACGGCAGAGAAAAAAAAAGTGAAGGAAGATTCACCCGCTACTATTTGCCGCGTGGTTTATGTTACAAAAGTCGCCTCTGAACACCCAATACATGAAACGAGACGAGAATAAGTTTCACGCAATATATGCTGCGCCGTCAAGGCGTGAGAATATGTTGCGCGACGCGTTTTCCATGGGACTTTAATAAACGAATGGCTGCATCGGACGATTCGAGACATGGAATTCGATACGATCATCGTCGTCGACTGGAACCGACGTCGGATTTGTGGTAACAATTGTCGTATATACTGGTTACCCGTATCGAACGTAAATCGATAAAAGTCGGATCATGACTGTTAAATTTAAAGCACGGAAATCCGCGATGAGGGCGGCCGTACGTCTGACCGATGAATATTAAACCGCGGTATTCGTGCACCGAAAAATCGATGTCGTATTAACTCTCATGATGTTGAAACCCCCGGGGTAAAACGCTAGCGTATAAAACGTATTTGCTATACATTTATTTCGCGGTAATATTTCGATGACATCGTTCGATATGAGGCTCGTCTTTGATGTTTTACGCGAGGGGGAAATAACTCCGAATTTTTGTGACACACTAATTTTTTAGGTTGAATTAATTTGAATTAATGCGATCAATTTCGGTTCATTTTTTCTAATTCAGATCAATTCCTTCAATTTCATTCAATTTTCTAATTCAGACTAATTTTTTCCAATTTATCTAATTCGATGTTTTTTTCACGATGATTCTTAATAATCCTAATTTAATTCTTACAGTTCTGATCAATTCAAATTAATTCACGATAATTCATACACAATTCCAATTAATCTAGCTCACACTTATGTGAATTTTCGATAGCATGTATTCTCGACTGTATTGTATTTCGCCAAACACAGAAGGGTTTCCTCTTCAAAAACGTCTGACAATTTGACTTTCTAGTTCCATATAGCGATTATGACCAGATAGCGTATTGCTTTTTTCATGACCTCTCGACGCTCGCTACAAACCGAGTTTTAAACAATAAAAGGAAGAGTAGCAATCTACCTATCGATTATGTTGGCCAAGATATGAAAGAGGAGTAAAAATTACGAGCACACACATGAGAATATTAAATGCAAAGACGAGCTTTCAACCAAAGGGTCTAACCGGATAAGCATGTCAAAAATGCCCCAGCAGCTTTTTGGACGGGGATAGGCGCGAAACGTTCGTCACTGGAGTAAGAAATTTTCGACCAAGTTTCAACCCTCTAACCTTTTCACTCAGACCGGAATGTAGAAAATGGTATTTTTTCTGTTTCTGATTTTTTTCTCGGAGTATATTCAAACTATAATAATCAATAAAATCACAGGTGCCGAACGCTTCAAACTACACACCAACATATTTTTTGAACCTTGTTTCGCGCAAAATTCGAGTCGAGAAAAAATTTAGAAATTTTCTCTTCGCCTTTTTATTGTGATGAAGTGGACTTGCACCCACCATTATTTTTTCAGAATAGTGTACGATCGAAATGCATCACCTCTAATTTTTTCGGATTTTTAGCATTGGTGCGCCGTTGTTAAAAAAAAATAAAAATACTTTTTTCTTGGTTTTTCGAAGGTATTCAGTCGCTGGGTATCCAACTTTGAATTCATCTCGCTTCCAGTCACTCCTCTCCGTACACAATATATGTATGATTACGGAAATAAAACTGTAGATATTTCAAAAATTGTAAGACCGGCAGAGATTTTATCTCGTATCTTCAATATCGAAGAAGTTGATCCAATAATTAACGCTGACAGTGATGAAGATTGAAACTGTTTGGTACGCATTTTATGAATACATAAAGTTTCGCAATTAATGAATAACTATTCAGTTCTAACCTACCACATACCATTAATACTATGTAACAATTATTTCCCCGATTAACAGTATGAACATGTTGTATAAATACTAAAAAAAAAACTCGTTTACTGTTTTCTGCTGTATATCATTCTGTATTCTGTGTTGTGAATACTGTATTGAAGGAAAAAACCTAATTTTTGGATTATTGAGAAGCTCAGTGTTAAATCCGGAGTGTTGTTTCCGTGATTATAGCGGAATAAGTCTAAAGTTGGATACCCAGCGACTGAATACCTTCGAAAAACCAAGAAAAAAGTATTTTTATTTTTTTTAACAACGGCGCACCAATGCTAAAAATCTGAAAAAATTAGAGGTGATGCATTTCGATCGTACACTATTCTGAAAAAATAATAGTGGGTGCAAGTCCACTTCATCACAATAAAAAGGCGAAGAGAAAATTTCTAAATTTTTTCTCGACTCGAATTTTGCGCGAAACAAGGTTCAAAAAATATGTTGGTGTGTAGTTTGAAGCGTTCGGCACCTGTGATTTTATTGATTATTATAGTTTGAATATACTCCGAGAAAAAAATCAGAAACATAAAAATACCATTTTTTACATTCCGGTCTGAGTGAAAAGGTTAGAGGGTTGAAACTTGGTCGAAAATTTCTTACTCCAGTGACGAACGTTTCGCGCCTATCCCCGTCCAAAAAGCTGCTGGGGCATTTTTGACATGCTTATCCGGTTAGACCCTTTATTGCAATATAATCCGCGATATAATCAATAAGGCAAGTAATGTATACATAAATCTTGAGAATTACAGTACTGACTTATATTATTCATTTATGAGAGACTAGTAATACTTAGAGTAGTAGAAGGGAAAGCGAGGGAAAGGAACTGAAACATGAAATATGAGTGAAAAGGTTTACATATTGAGTGCATTAGCAGACCTCAATGTAACGTCTTCAAGAAATAGCCCTGTGTTCTTTGCTCTTGGTCTGGGAATAGTGAGTCTATAATGTTCGATATCATAGAAACCGAACGTTTGCCCAGAGCATGGAGTCAACAGACCAAAATCATTCCAGCTATACCAATGGCACAGAACTCCTAGACCTCGCCGCTGTGATTTACTTCTGGCAATGAGGTTGGAGCTCCATCAAGTGAGTACTGCCGTATTTTTGCTGTTTTGCCGGTCAAGTAAGAAAATGAAAGAACTAGGCCAGTTAAATATCCCCCATAGATTTAGCTTTTGAATATACACCATTCACTCACACGAAGGAAGTTGCAGTGCTTTGGTGTGAAAGAGATTGATCTATGCCCAACGGTCCTACAAGAAGAATCTGGACCAATGACTCATTGCAAACGATCACTACTAATGGGTGACTTCTGTTGAGAAAATAGCCAGCACAATGTACTTTTTCTGACAATGAGTGTTTTTCCCTCGAGTTCGAGCGAGCTTCGAGTCAAGACTCGAGTATACGATAGTGACGCTTGCTCGGACGCTCGAGGAGGCGGTTTCGGTAATTCCGACGCAAATACAGGTTAATTCAGGAATTAATTCAAATAATTCACGGTTAATTTTTAATAATCTAGTGAATTCACGTTAATTCACGGTTAATTTTCAACAATTCAGTAAATTCACGTTAATTTTCTCCAATTCCGATTAATTCATATAATTAGATTCAATTCATATAATTCAGATTAATCAAAATCAATGCAAATTAATTTGAATTAATATATCGACTCATTGACACGTCAATTCAGCGAGTTATTTCCCCCTCGGTTTTACGTGTATCGCCAAGAAAGCCGAAGATTGAACTCGGGTCTTCCCGAAAACGGAAAAGAATAAATGAGTGTGTAACGGTCGAAATTTTTCAACGTCCACACGTCGCACAGGATACACCGATCGTCCATTTTGTCAGAATAGAAGCATCGCAGATTGAAGAAGAAGAAGAAGAAAAAAAATAACGAAATATGTAAGCGAACATTTTCCTTGGGGATGGAGCACCTGGCCGATGGGTCGACCTCGTCTCCTTTCTTAAAAACGACAGGTGTGCGTTCTTCTTTCAGATTTCTCGCTCTTTCCTCCTCATCTTTCTTTCTCCGTCTCGTTCACTCTCCTCCTCGATCCGACTGCCCAGTTGTACGTACTACGTACGAATATACCGTACAGGATCCTCCATCGTTCCTTCGTTCTTACAGCGCAACGTAGTATTTCCTACGCCTTTGGCGGACTTTAGTGCAGCTGCCTTGTTGTAGCCCATTCCCTTCTACCTAACCCTGGCGCCCTAATATCCTCAGCGGAGGTCTTCCCGTAGGCTCAAAGGAAGCATCAAATGTACTATAGTTGCGGGAGTATAGTATATGAATCCCAGCTTTCCGAATGATTCTCCCAACTGCATGATGCGAGGTCCCGAATTCACGGAACGAAAATACTTTCATTTGTTTTTCGATCTTTCAGACTGGTTGAGCGACTTCTGATCATTTTTTTTTCGACTACATGTATACGTGAATTTTTAAATCTAGTATTTTTTTTCTCACGATCACTTCTTTTTTTCTCTATCCCCTGCAATCGGTATAGTATCGATTCGCGGAGCGCTATATACTTGAAAATTAATTATATAATATTTCAGATTATAAAATGTTGTCGTTAATTACGACGCAAGTTGATGGGACGAAAAAAAGGAAAAGATAATTATAAATTGCTAGTTGAATTATGACAATGATTATTGGTTGTCTCGTTTCGCAGGATTCTGTACGCGTATATATCGCGTTTCGGAGTGCGAGTATATATTAACCATAGAGTTGCGTAGATATATACAAAGTGTCTTATGATGTAGACATTACAATAAATGCTCGTCGGTTTTAAGAGTCGTAATACTACGCGAGAGTAAATCTAGTTTTAATTTCATGAATAATGATATAGAGTCGAGTCATTACCGCACTGAGTCAAGTGGAGGATGCATCTGTCATGCGCGTCCTTTACCTTGAAATGAAAGAATGACTACATCTATCTTACCGCAGTCGTATTAGCAGACTAGGTTTTGTCATCGCGTTATGCAGATGAGTTAGAATTACAATAATTAAACGAGAAGTGATCTTGTCGTGAGCTGAGCCAGTTAGTAAATCCTAACTTCCGGTTGAGCCAGTGCTGGCTGAAGCACTTCTCTATCCCGAAGACAAACCGTAGGATTTATAGATTCCCAGTTTTTCTGTTTCATTGAATCCAGTCGCATTGTTCGATCCCCGTTCATCTGCCGCAGTAATCTCAAGTATCTATATAATGGATAATTAATCGACTTTTTTTCTTCGCATAACTGCAGCATGAAGCATTGAACCCATAGTATATATATATATATTTGGCAATCGAGTTTCGGTGTAACTGACGATAACGAATTACACACAGAAGAAAAAAAAAGAAATTAAAACAAAGAAGGTCGAGGGATAGACGCGATATCGAGCGAAGTGCGTGCGAGCCGGCAGACGCAATGTGTCTGAAAACCTGTACCTATATCTGTGCATTTTAGAGTCCTGGGATCTCGTGCAACGCTCGAACGATTCTCCTCGTACCCCCAGACTGCAGAGTACAGCGTCAGCTGGCAAGAGAATGTATGACCTCACCTCGGCATCAGCATCTATACATGATCCTGGATAGAAGCAGCTACCGCGTGTACGAGCTATAACGTATAAGTTGTGAGAAACTGACGTAGGCGTACATCTGTAGCGCGATCAGATGTGCAAATGAAAAGTAATCTTTTTGCCCGATAGCTATTGCAGCCTCGAATATTGTTAGAGATTCTACAATCCCCGTTCAGAACATACTACATATAGCGAAGATTCGTTAAATTGAACGAATGCTCTTATGCATTGCAAAGACTTTCTTTTTTCTTCGTATCTGACGTATTAGACCGGTTCCAGAGATCGCTAAAATTTTCGACTTCGGTACCTCAAATCGTTACGTAACGAAATAAATATATCTCGCTTAAAAATCGCTAAACTATATTGGTATATTTATTGATGAATTTTTTTGTTTTTCTCAAAATCTGATCTAATACATAAACACGAGTAAATCACTGCAATATGCCTGGTACTCCGGAATAAATTTTGAGCTGTACAAACGAGCGTTTAAACGTAAAGAAAGAAAACTCAAGAAAAAAAAAAAAGAAATTAAAACAAATTACGTAGGAGGTAAGAAGATTGCTATAGTTGGTTCATTTGGTTATATATTTATATGCACGTAACGGTGGCCGGTAAATGGTTCATTTTGGCTGTTAGATGTGCGCAGAGACGGCGAGCCTGCACGGTGCAATCGAGCGCACGAAATACTTGCACAAAAGCTCAACGTACGCGGTGCATGTGGACGCTGACGTTATACGTGTACGTAGGATTTTATAAAGGCGAGCGTCGCAACCCCGGAACTTCCGGGAGCTTTGACGAGCACGCGCTCCACAAGACGACTGCATCGTGCGGTATAGTCGCACATGTGTCGCATGAATCGTAGCTCACTTCCGACACGAGCAATTCGGCGTTGGAACAACACGCCGAGAGAGAACTAAAATTGATTTTAGCCCTGCCGCAGGGGAACGTATAATAACGACCAGAAGTGAACACAACCTCATACTTATTCGTCTGTGTATGGCGTGTACGGATGGAATCTGCTGATGCGTTGCTATGTGACGCGAAGTTCCAGAATAATATGCAGGCTATAGGGGACGAGCTGATTTTAAATTGAACTAACTTCTGCGAAGGGGACACCATTTACGTTTCACCCCATACTTCGCCCACGGAGAATTTATAATATATACTAACAAGAAAGACAAAAGTACCATCAATTTTTTTTGTTACCTTATTTATTTTTCAGGCTTACCAATTTTTTTTTTTTTTTTTTTTCCATTTCATAACAACGAATGCAATGGAAATTTACACGCTCTGCAGCGTCGAACATATGTACAATTATTACAGCGATTCATTTTCTAGATTATTTGAGTACAGTACGTAGGTAGCGGGAATAAATGGAAATTTTTTGATCAACCGTTCGGATGTTCGTCACGGGAATGAAAAATAAAATTGATACCGGTCATGGTGTGTAATGACGTCATCGCGGCATCACCCTTAACGAATCAATGTTTCGTCGTCGTTGTCATGGAGTTAGTCATCTATATACGTGTATGCCTACTTACAACCCCTGCAAGTTTTACCCCCACCAATCTGTTCGGAATCAGTTACATGCATAATCTCACACGGATACAGACGAAATTGGCGATCGAAACCAGTTTTTCAAAATCATTCGGTTATGCGGAGCAAACTTCCGCACCTACGATTTATCGCAAACCTAATTTAATAATGTGGGGAATGAAAATTAACTGAAGAACAGGAAAGAAGCCAAATCGCCAGATGTTAAAAATTTTCGCATTCATAGGAGGTCGTCTGTTCAGGCGGTGTAAGAAAAAAATTGTGTACATTAATTCGAAGCCCTGAATGACAATTGCTCAAATCTCGGTTATAATAATAAAGTTGAAATAATTTCGTCCGCAGTTCAAATATGATTGGCATTCATGCGTTGCGCGTAACGAGATGATGAGATATATAATGATAAAAGTTGCGCCCTGCGACAGATCTGGTATTTGTATGGGCTGTGTATACGTCATGCTCTCTATTTAGATAACACGGATGCTGTTTCGGGGCTCAACAACTTTTGACCCCATACAAGAGCGGTAAACTACACACAAGTTTTTATGGCGTTTATGGTTTTCATTAATTGCAACACGGAAGACCGATAACCACAATTATATCTATTTCACAAGTTGTGTGTACATTGTGTGATCCTCCGTGCATATAACTGCGTGCAGCCAGATAAGATTTTTCTATTTCTCTTCTTTTTTGTTGCAAAGAAAAATGTCGTTTCTCATAAAACGAGTCACCGGCGTTTCGTGGTTTGTATTTGTTTATTTGCGTTGCGACAACACATTTTTGTTTTTTAAATTACTCATTTCGTTATCATGCCGTCGAATAGTGGACGATGTAATGTGCAATTTGCATGAATTACATGCCATGTATTTTGGAGAATAATTTTTGTCAATAAAGAAAATACTGAATATTCATATTCGACGAAATTTTGAATTTTTTAGATCACGCAGTGAAGACGCACCAAGGTTAGAGCGAGCTGCATATGTCCATTAAAAATATGTAACATACATGAAGTCATCGTAAACCCACTACGGGTAGGTATATACATAAGGTACATGGTATATACATACTTGAAATTGTTTTTACGGCCGTTGGTTACGTACCATGTAATCTATATATTTCATTCATGAAAGAGTTTATTGTACCGGCTACCTTACGCTGCTGCATCGGCAGCGTGAAGGACTTCTTTTCGACGTACATAATATTTTAAGCGTCACAAATTGTACGACACACGAGTGCTGCCAAAATACAGCTTTTGTTAACGATAATCACAACTATCACCATATCTCCGTCGTTTTTTATCCTCCTTTCGCAGGTTTGGTTATAACTATATATCATATTCTCGTTCTTAACAACCGCTCGAACATTCTTCGGCAGAATAATTATTGTCAGCCGCGTAAGAACATCCTGTCGTACGTTCAACGTATCTTTTCGACGTTAGATAATTCGTGAAAATTAAACATAATAATTATTCGAAGAATTTATTCGGGCATTGTATGAAAATAAGCGCAGGTATTGAAATTGTCTGAAAATCGGGCGCGGATTGCGTCTCTTTTGTCGCGTACTTAGCGGAGCGCAGTTAATACTTGGGATCGGGCAAAAAACGGATTAACAAACGAACGGAGACATTCCCCGTGGGCGGCACATGGGACTTGACCCAACACCTCACCTTGAGTATAATTAATATCAGAGTGAGGAATCGAGCGGTTATATACCGTGACGACGAATGAGCAAAGCGCGATAAAAAGATTCATCGGAATATACGTACGTGTTACAAATTGGAATCATTAAAATTATCAAGCGCAAGAAGGTGAGGCTGCAATCACGTGATTTTTTTCATTTTTAACAATGTTCCTCGAAGACGTCGTCTTGGCTACTGTTCGAGATGATTGAGACGATCGGCGTAAATTTCCGAGGAGGTAATGGCGAAAAGTTAATTACTCACCATTTGTAAATGCCAGCAGCGCAGTTATCAGCAAGGCTAAGGGCGCCCTGTACCCACCCGGTGGATCACACCACATCCTGAAGAGAATGTTGAACAGGATCAACACCACCTGGTTGCACACAAATGCACTTATGAGCACTACTAAAATTTTCTATTATTAGGTACTCTCAAATGACTCGAAAATTTATATGCCTGCAGGGTGTTCCAAAAAGGTAATTTATAGCGAAACGATGTATAATTATTTTTTTCGTTTTGTTTTTGGCATATTTGTTTTATCTAATCCGCAGCTCTACGAAGAATGCAAATAATACAGCGACAGACGCCGCTCTTGGAAAGCCCTGTGGACGTAAATTCTTAACGACTGAAAATATTGCGAGGAATATTCATTTAGCGCAAACGAATAGGTGCCGCTTTGAGTTTCTTGGTTAGTTAAAACTTCAATAGAAGTTAATTGGAGTGAACCTTACCAGTAGCTAAAATTTTTGACATTTCAGCAAGACGTAAGAAATACGACTCAACGTCGCGACGGTATATATAAAGTGCGTTCCCCGAAAAGTTGGGACGTTCGATCGCCCGAATCTCTTTGTCTCTACATATGGTTGAAAGTGAAAAGTCGTCTATACTATATATAACCCAGTTCATCGGCATCTGTTCTAACGTGAAAATAAAATACTCCATCTGCGTTTTCGCTTATGATTTATAAAAATTTCATGCGCTAGCTCGATACATCCATCTTTTCGTCTGACGGGATGAAAATGGATCCTCAAATACACCCAACTCATAGTACTTAAAAACAAGCAGGATGGCACGCCGTCGTCTATATTGCATGTGAATATACACATACAACGCGAGGGTGATGGTCGCATTGGCGTGTGAGCGGACGGACGAGTGGCTGCTGCTGCTGCTGCGAGAAACGGGAGCAAAGATGATCATTATCGTATACAGATTCCGACGACGAAAAGTAGTCTCTATCGAAGAAAGATTTGTATACATGTTCGTGATAAAACTATCGTGTATGAAAAGTAACGTGTGATGATAAAACGAAAAAGAAATAATTCAAAAACGCCCTCGACGCGACGTTGCAGAATTCTATTTTTCATTTTGCTGCCCCACTATACACGTACGGGCACGTTACAATACACGTGTGCGGTTGATTACAATCAACTAGGAAATACGGACGCCAACGTAGGAGCTGCTGCTGCTGCTGCTTTCCGCAGGGTTTATTGATCGCGTGGTGGTGCGCCGAACGCACCCCTTGCCGAGGCGTTCCGCCCTCGATGGCTCGATCCAAGAAGACCGACGCCTTGCCTCACCTCGCCGCGCCCCGATTCCTTGACTCTTCTTGACTCGTCTCTCGTCTCGATTCGATACTAAAATTTATGAATCATATCCTGCCCACTTTAGCCTTCGACGGCATTTGGAACCGCCAACTGTAGAACAACGCTTGCAATTATTATTCCTTGAGGTGCGACAGTATCGATATGCAGATTCTACATCGTCAGTAAATTTCACCCCGCACGGCGTGCAGCTGCCGTCGTTTGTTTATCCGATGAAATATCAATGCGGGTAGGTGGTGCGGATTGATTTCGCATCAGGTAAAACGCGATTTGTTGCAAATTTTTCTTTTTTTTAACCCGCTTGTCGACAGAAATATATGAGAAACCGGTGATTCTGAAATTTCATCAGATATCAATGCTTGTTCGGGAAACGATTAACTTCGTAATCATTCAAAAGTATTGACTGAAAAAAGTGCTAAATTATCGAGTCAACATTTTTGAATTTCGAGGTCCAAAATTAGGTTAATTTTCTACCATTTCTATCGGGTTGCGGCCGAAAAAATAGATAAATACTCCGCAGCAAAAAGCGCGTGTCCGAATCGGACCGGTAAAATGCAATAGCGTTTCAAATATTCGAACGACAAAGGAGCGACAAACGTGCGAAAGCGAAAATCCGCATGAATATTCCTCGCAAATATTTCTTGACAACCTTCAAAAACCA
Organism: Athalia circularis; assembly: GCA_963978495.1. Classification (NCBI taxonomy): domain Eukaryota; kingdom Metazoa; phylum Arthropoda; class Insecta; order Hymenoptera; family Athaliidae; genus Athalia; species Athalia circularis. The sequence continues at coordinate 17,175,755 of OZ021700.1, read as the reverse complement.
GGATATAAAACATAACACAATTATATCTGAACACGGAAAGATCACAGAAATTTACGTTTTCGATCACCAACGCACCTTTTTAATAAAAGATTAGCGAATTTGATCACGACCGGGGTTCGGAATGCACCTGGAAATGACACTTGAGACACAATAGGCAAACGACACTAAGCTCACGCACGAAGCGAACTGTCCGCTAGCTCAGCGGCGAGTAATAGTCATTTTCAGATTTTGAGCGATGGCTCCCTGCTGGACCCAATGGGGTAATGCGCAGCGTAGAAAAATCGGAAATCTGCGCATAACGTCATTACTATCCAGCAGACTGCGGGCACCCGCCATCGCCAATGGAATTCAAATTTTTAAATCGTTTATTCAATTTGAAACTTAGTCTGTCGTCTTTCATCGATGCAAATGTCCCGCATTGTTTCAGATGCGACAACAGCTGCAAACACAGAAAGACAAATTCATTTGTGACTGTCATTGAAACAATGACAGAATAAAGACACTACTTGCCTCATTTTTTCACCACCAATCAGCGCTCAACGCCCATTACGAAGTAGCACCGAGCTTGCACCTTTCGCGGTTACGCCATTGCTAAAGAACTTAATCAGAAAATTCAATCGTTGTAGGATTTGACTCCCAATAATTATGTGAAGTGAAAAAAGTCCAATATCTATTATTCAGTGAAGAATAGAGATGACAATCGTTTTTATGCGTATTACCACGCCCCTGAAATAATTCCCTTCTTTTACATTTCCCTGATTCCTCCGTCAATGTGACATCCATCTTTAGTCGGTCCTGAGGGGACTGCATGATCATATTCGTCACGCAACAGCTGATATCCTTGAGTAAATCGAAAATACTGTTTTTTATTTTTATTATTTCGCCGCTATAGTGTATTACGTATTGCACATATCGGATGAAACATATTCATAAGGTTCCATGAAATCTTCTTAGCCAGGACGCTAATCTCTCTCAGGTACGCAAGTGCATTTTGTTACGAGTTAGAACGTAGATAGATTATTTTCGTAAACAAATGTGACAAACTTGAAGCACGTTAACACACTCTTCAATTGAATAGTAGTATAAATTTTCCATGTTCCGGAAGTGTTTGAAAGCAACATTCACTAGAAATTCAATTAACCTAAGTAGCGAGCTATATCAGCTTAGCTGAAATCAAAATAACAATATGAATTAATGAATAAATTTATATATCAGGCGTCATAGCGCAATAATGGGCAACGCAGGCAGCCATTCTAGTGGGCATCATGGAAGTGGCGTTGTTCGCGAAGGTCACAGACACAGCAAAGATCATCCTCCGCCCTCACCTGGAAAAGACGATCAGGCATTTATTTTTGACAAGAAACCTAGTCAGAAACTAGTCTTCCAATCGTCTCATGATGAAGAGGAGCCTTACTTTACTAAGGTTTACCAAACCTCATCTACTTTCATGAAATTTACGCTTCCCTGGAGATCTTGAGCAAATACATTTTCCTTTCATATTTTGAATTCAGAGAAATAACCAATAATTGTGGTCAACAGGCTGGACATGTAGATGGAGAAGGTTTTGCTGGCCAACGACCGCGATCCAATACAGTATCGGAAGGCACCAAGGTGTCTGATAGCAAAGTTTTACCAACTGTGTTCAAATGGGAAGGAGGTGGCAAGCAGGTATACATAAGTGGAACATTCACGGAATGGAAAACATTACCAATGGTGAAGAGCCACGGAGATTTTGTTACTATAATTGACTTACCTGAAGGAGAACACCAATACAAATTCTACGTTGACGGAGAATGGAGGCACGACCCTGGACTGGTAAGACAAAATACTGCACAATATTATATCTGGTGTTCTTGTCTTTACATAACTATCACTAAAATGGAAAATTACAGAAAATCGTGGACAATGGTATGGGTTCAAAGAATAATTTAGTCTCGGTCAAGCAGTCTGATTTCGAGGTATTCCAAGCACTGGCTAAAGACAGTGAGGGAATAATCAGCAGTGCACAAACAGAATATAGTCAAGTTATTCCACCGAACAAGCCTTGGGAGAAAGTACCGGGTCCACCGGTCTTGCCACCACATCTTTTGCAAGTTATTCTGAATAAAGATACACCGATGTCTGTGAGTATGAGATTTTTATAGCTTACGATACCATAAAAATAGGATTTGTCTTGGGGCTATTTTCATGTTCTGACTCTGATTTTTCAGTGCGAACCAACACTGCTACCTGAGCCAAATCACGTGATGTTGAATCATCTTTATGCCTTGAGTATCAAAGACAGTGTCATGGTACTTTCAGCGACGCATCGTTATCGCAAAAAATACGTTACTACTCTACTCTACAAGCCTATATAATGTCTTCTGTTTCTGTCTCATTCCTCTGTAAAAAAGGTTGCTATAATAGGTTCGTTGAAGATTCTTTTAGTTTTTAGCATACGACACAAGTTGTTGATGCTCAAGTATGTGAAATCTGAAACGCAGGACACTAGTGATTGTCTAACGACGTTCATTTGAAGTAAATAACCCCTCTTTCTAGCACGTAATGTATTATATCTTACGTATATTTTTAAGTATCTTGACTATTATTTATTAAAAGCAAAAAATTCAAAATATTGATATCGATCATCTATACCATGTAAGATTTCTGACTTATTGAAGTATGAAAAATGGTGCATTATTTTATTGTACAGTGACGTAGGAATATTGTGGGAAATGTATTGACTATTGATAAAAGAAAATAAGAAAATTAATTTACATAACGGATTGGTGTTTCCTTGATCTGATATCTTATTGACATTTATCTATCAACCGAATTCTTTTTTATGATTTATTTACATTTGATTTATTTTGAACGAAGGTAAAACGCAGCACCTGGCAAATTGTTCCTTTTGTCGCATACTGGAAAACCCAATTATACCAATGTACAGTTATACTCCATCTAGACTAGAATGAGCTGTGCTTTTCAAATAATTTACGATTTTATAAACTACACTTCATTTTGATGGACGTCCAACCCGTAGGCATGAGGTTTTTCAGCTCTAGTGTGCAAAAAGTAAGAACCCTTCGCAGAAGGATCCGTGTGTGCACCCATGTAGGCAACTTCTGGATCCGTACAATTTTTACCCATGTAATGATCCCAGTCCGAACATTTCGTTGCCGGAAATCCAAACTTCGAGTTTATGCTTTCAGTAAAATAAACGTGTGATCTACCATGACTGCAACTCTCTAAAATGCAGAAACAAGTATGTTTTACAATAAAAGCAGATCGATTGGTAATGAGAAATGTTTGTCATCTTGGCTGTATTCTCACCTAGAAATTCAATAACACAACAGCATCCAGGTTGCACGGCCGTTCCTCCATTAGGATAAAAATCTGCGTGTCCTAAGGGCTTAAAGTAACCCAAAACTCCTCCACAGGAATGAATGATATCAACAAATATTGCATCAGACGAATCCAGTCTTGTTTCTTCAGAAGAAAATATGTGAACACCCGGCATCGCCGGGTCTAATCCCGTGCAACGGCCTATAGGTCCCATAGTCGTGTGATACCCGGCATTTCCGGCCACATGTGCCCCTAAAGAATGTCCTGAAATTTGAACGAATCGCTAATTATTTAAGAAATCTGTGCTCCCCAAATAAAACTAACCGATGAAATGAACGTCTTTCGTATTTAATCCAGCCTCGCGAGCCAGGAAATCTATGAAATTTCCCGCGTGTTCTCCAACTCTGCCAGTATTCGACATCGGTCCTAAGTAAAACGTGCTGGCAGCTAAGGGCCCCCAGTCTATCAGGATAACGTTGTAGTCACCGTTTTTTAAAAAAGCTGTAAAATTAAATAAATTTATGATATGTCTACACGATGAACATGTTCTTATTTTCAATCAGCGTGGCTCTCGAACGGGAACGTACCATCCTTCATATCAGAGAACGCTTGTGCGCTGGATTTCCAACCATGAACAATGCACTTTGTCTTTCGTGAAGCGGAAAAACCAGATTCTTTCAAAGTTTCAGTATCATTAATGTGAACCGCCGTGCCGTTTATTGGCCCATTTCTAGAAATGATGAATCGGTGTCAATTTTATGAAGTAGGATGTGTAAAAGTTCCGATGAAAGATACAGATTTGCCCATACCTTGAAGTAAAAAGAAACTAATCCTAATAATCAATAATTACCGTGTAAATAGCATAAATGTCACGTCGTCCTCTTCGAAAAAGGACCTACTATCAGTTGTTTGACCTTTCAGAACGGCGACCTGTGGTTGACCATTTCCATCCGGCATGAAGATCCAGTCTTCTCCATAGCCACTGTATTTTTCGCGTAATTCGCGACTGGCTGAACTCCTTGAGAACTCTGTGCGTCCTGGGATGACGAGTAGCAGAATAATTGATGATATAAAGATATCTTTTAGTACCATTTCGCTATGATTGGTTTGTATGATTGAAGTGATACAGTAAAATTAGCTGGCTTTTTCTTTCTCTCTTATTCCGAAGAGGTATTGGTACCAGAAGATTGCGGCACTATAGGGCTTGGTAAATTAGTGAAGTGCTTAAAATGAGACGAAGTGTATTTAAAGGCTCGGACGCGTGCTTCGAGGAAGTATGCGTCTCTATAAATTCTCGCAGTATCAAAACGGCAAGCCTATACCTTTAATGTGGCCTACTTATTCAGTATTCTATCTAAAGTGCTTATCATAAATGCGGAAATACTGCCAAGTAGTTGCCGAGTAATTCTTCAACAATAATTTATTCTTGCCGGTGAAGATTGTACGCGCCTCATCATACACCTATACGGTCAAACCTGATGTGCGCATATCATTTGCAACATAATTTCAGTAGTCTATACCTTAGTTTATTAAAATTTATAATTAAAACAATGCACTGGCCGATAAACCCTTAGGTAACTCCAATTCTTCTTCGAAGACGGGAAATACATTTTCATTCCCCGAGATCGCCGTAGACCGTCAAACTTACCAAATACGCAACTTTTTCTCGAAATCGAACGACCTGGCATCATAAAAATATCAGGGCAAAGTTGATATACATACATTTTTCACACCTGAAGTATGTACTACAATTGACGAAACATTGTCAAGAATTACTTCTGGTCGTATAACAGATTGAATAACACGAGGTGGAAATAAATGCTCATATTTATAGAATAATTTTGGCGATAAGCTATATTCCTTAATTAGGAGGTCTCAGCACAAACATTGACATGAAATTATGTTAGCCATAAAAAATACATAGCAAAATGTTAATTAAAACATAAAATTTCAACACAATTTAACCCGTGACTTATTTGCACTCGAATTCGGTCAAAAGAAAAATCACTCGCTCTAGATTTAAACGCACGACCAAAATCCAAAGACAATTGTTAATTTAATGAGCTTATAATTTCGTGAATTTTTTTATCCTTGTTCTAAAGCAGTCTTTATGTAAACTTTTCTCCAGTTGAACGCCCGGTGCAAGTATAACAGATCATTTAAGTAAACTGAAGTAGTTTGTGTAATTACGGATTTAATCTTAGTGATGCAAGACTTTGGATCAAGGGTCAAATAAAATTTTCGTATTATCACTGAGGTCATTGACATTTCGTACAATCATATCTACGTATTAATGGTGCATTATAAAGGCTCGTGCTTTGCTCTCTGTCAGTCAATAGACCGATTGAAGTCGAGTGAGTTTCTTATACCCAGTATTGTTACATTTGTCTGATTTCGAGAATCATGAGAACCTTATTTCTCATTACTTTGTTAGCAGTAATTGTTTGCACAAGTGTTAACTGCCAGGATGATAATCAAGACTTCGTAGGTGAAATTTTGACACCCAGAGGCTTTCGTGTGTCCATTGCACACGTACGTGGAACTCAAGAGATCACCTTTAATGGAAACCTAAACGACGACGTACAGCGTAAGGAATATTGTGACCGATCGAGGCTTCCTAAAAAATGAAATTCTATCTAGTTAAAATTTATAATAAAATTCATAGGAAATTTACAACTATTACTCTAAACTGCATGTACTGTGACAATTTTCTATCATTTGGTACTTAGCTCTCAGATCAACCAAATCTAAGACGCATACGAGATTTAACTAAAAAAAAAATATTTTTGTGTATGAAGGTGATGAAACTGGGCAGTTCACTGGAACCTTCGCACTGTCAGATGATCGTTGGGTCTATGAAAATCGTGATGCAAATCTAAGTCCTGGGGACAACATTTACTATCGAACAGTGATGACGATTAATGGAGAGAAATATCGCTTTTGGAGGCAGATGCATGTACCGGATGACCAGAGTGTTTGAATTTTTCCGCAACGCAACCAGCTATCCACTCCGCCAACAAGAATCCAAAAACAATTGCATGATTCTACATAATGTAGGTTTTATATTCCAGCGTTTGTAAAAATATATGCTAGTACAGTTGCCTTTTTGGAAAATTCATATTTATTCATTGGATCTTTTACCACTGGTATAAATAGATCAATTGCTACCTGACCATCTTACCGAATATATCGTGCACGAAAGATAAATACGATGGTCGCATTTATTAGCAAAAACTCATTACAAGGTCGTTGATATACGTACGTACATCTATTGGCTAATGACAAATATTTCATGTAGCACAAAACCTATCGAGTTACTTTGGAATAGAAAATTACAAAAATGTTACGTTACAGTGATATTACAACTGAATTATTATTATTATAGTATGATATGATACTATTTTATAATTAGTTATATCTAAATGGCATGCTATTTTTCACTCCATCAAGAAATTAATCGTGCAGTGATTATCGGTATATATAGAGTTCTTTGTGGTTATATGTCTGAATTTTTCTGCACTCTATTTTGCCAAACTGCCATCGATTGGATTTAATTTTCACATCAGAGATTATCCTAATCCATCAGTATTGCTCATTATGGGCACTGCGGAGTCTTGCTTCTTAATTCAAAAGTATAATCCTGTGAGGAACATGTCCTGAATCCTCAGATCCATGAGTTTCTAATAACTCGATTGTATCTCTACCTCAACGATGGTTACAGATATGCAGATACATCTACCAAGTATGATCAATTTGCGGAATTGAAGAAAATTGATCGATAGCTGCTTAAATTATGAACAAACATGCAGCAATGCACGCCATTATGCAGATTTCCCCGCTAAGACGTAACACCAAAGCGCCCGTTGCTCAATCTGAAAACCTTAGTTTGTGTTTTAGTACCTGCAGATAGCAGTACTGTACAAATGCAGCTATAGATGCAGCTAGAGACCCTACACAGGGTCTCTAGATGCAGCTAGAATGCAGCAGCGACATACCTAGAATTACTGCTGAATATACCACTACGTGTGGGGTTAAATTCAATGTTAAATGATGGCACATTATGATAGATTCGACGTTCGTTGGCTGAGAAAAATTGGTGGCCCTGAAAAGGGCCGATTGCGTTGGTCGATGTGATTGAAGAAAAGCCTTTAACCTCCAAAACCGTAGAGAGTGCGGCCTTGACGTTTCAAGGCGTAGACGACGTCCATAGCGGTGACAGTCTTCCTTTTGGCGTGTTCAGTGTAGGTAACTGCGTCTCGAATGACGTTTTCCAGGAATACCTTCAAGACTCCACGAGTTTCTTCGTAGATCAATCCGGATATTCTCTTGACTCCACCACGACGAGCGAGTCGACGAATGGCAGGCTTGGTGATACCCTGGATGTTATCACGAAGAACTTTCCTATGCCGCTTGGCTCCTCCCTTTCCCAATCCTTTTCCTCCCTTTCCACGACCAGTCATTTTGAATCAAAGTACACTTGCTTGGCGTTGAACTGCGGCACGAATGATGCGTTCCTCACGGCAGCTGGATCTTTTATACCCTCCGAGAACTGCATCCCCTCTCTACCACCGGCGACCAATCAGCGTTCAGTCGCTACTCGCTGGACATCCGACCTCCGCGCAGACGCTTATTCAACCGCCAACCACCGAGAGTTGTGTATCGATCGCCCCAAACCGATTATTCTGATTGAGCTATGGCATCACGTTCACCAGCTCTTTGTTCTATCGCCCGTTCACGCTGATCTTATGCTTATTCCCTTGCATTGATAATGATCCTTCGCCCATGAACAGCTGTTTCATGGTGTTTTTTCAGGCGTTTAATTACATTTTGATGTCCGCGCAATGCGGCCTGCGAGATATTTTGCTCAGCAGTTCTATTGTACGTTGAAGTGAAACCGAGCGTGGGCGTTTACGTAAGACTGGGCCGCAAGGGCGACTACGAGATACAGAAGCAGCAGTAAAAAAAAAAAGGAGCAACCTGCGAAAATCTCCCGGTGGTAAATCACCAAGGAGGCAGTTCGCGACGAGAGCAGTCAGAAAAAGCATTCGTGCTACTGGTGGTGTGAAGAGGCCTCATCGTCATGTTCCAGGAACAAAGGCACTCCAAGAAAATTGTCGTTATCAAAAAAGCGCGGACCTATTGATCTGCAAACCTCCTTTCCAGGGTTTGGGGAGCGAAATCGTGTGAAGTTTCAAGACCGACTTACGGTTCCAGAATTCTGTATTGTCGTCCTTCAGGTAAAGAGCAAAGGCTACCTTGTCAGATTGTTTGAGGCTACTAATCCTATGCACTGTTCACGCCAAGCGCATCACCATCATGCTCGCAATATTTTCAGCTGGCTTGCCGTATACGTGGAAAACGAGCTTAATCGATTTCAGCCTGCAGGACGCTAAACGTCTAGAATCAAAAGACCCTTTTTATGGGCTACCAATATTCACACATTTCTAACTGCATCGCTAACAACCATGTATACGTGATTATTGATTATGCCGTATTGCTGATTTTGTGTTACATCCAGCGCTTCTGTATGCCTATTGGTTAGAACAAGAACCTCCATGAGACTCCATTTTATCTAGTGAGCCCTACGAACTGGTTTTGGTATAATGGGAATAGTTTCGTCGGAGCGATGCGTCCTACTACTGCACGGACTTGCTGTGAAAGGTATTCAAAGGATCCCTTGGAATATTGTTCGCTCCGAGGTATTTTGATCCCTTCATACCTGACCGCCTGGCCAGCACCTGGCCTCTACCTGACGGAGCAGTTGGCGTTTTTCTGTAGCAAAGCTGTGTACGAATGTATGCTGTTTTAAAACGGACAATAGCTGTACCGAAACGGTTATGGATGGTTTTCTGAAAACCGTTATAGCTCATTATTCCAAATGCTTTCCCGCATCTTATACTAATAACGATGTAGAATTTAGAGGATCATAGCTGATAGATTAAGTAGATGATCCCTATCGATGGAAAACTGAAAGAATGGAGTAACTTGAATTATTTTTTCATTCAACGCTACATCTTGCCGGGATGATCCAAGAAAATTTCTATGAAGTAAACACAAGTCTTGTTGGCATATGAAGTATTAATATCAGGCTATTGTTTGAAATATTTATTTTGTTGATTATGTTGTTCGAGAAACATTTGTGCTCAAACCATGATCATTCGTTTGCATAATACTTTTGGTGGCCCTAAAAAGGGCCGATTTTTGTTGGATGGTAGGTCGGAACTGATAGACTTATGCTTTCTTTTCGGTCTTCTTGGGTAAAAGTACTGCTTGGATGTTAGGCAGAACTCCACCTTGAGCGATGGTGACTCCGGAAAGAAGTTTGTTTAACTCTTCGTCATTACGGATGGCCAATTGCAGATGACGAGGGATGATTCTGGTCTTCTTGTTATCACGGGCTGCGTTTCCAGCCAATTCCAATACTTCAGCAGCTAAGTATTCCATAACTGCAGCAAGATAGACCGGCGCACCAGCACCAACTCGCTCGGCGTAATTGCCTTTCCTCAGCATTCTGTGAATACGTCCCACTGGGAACTGAAGTCCCGCTCGGCTGGAACGAGTCTTTGATTTTCCCTTGACTTTGCCACCTTTACCGCGTCCAGACATATTTGAAGATGCTTGAAAATTACCAACGATAATAGAACTATACTGCAGCAGTGCAGAGTCGATTGTGAGCCGTTGCAGTGGGAAGTGTGGGTTATAAACCCTGCGCCGCGTCCAACTGCGAGCCAATCAGAGCGCGCTGCTCGCTGATTGGTGCGGTCGGAGCGTAGCCGGCGAGACATAAATAGCACGTCCAGTGTAGCGACGACCACAGTTATTCCGACTTCGAGACTGAACGTATCTTGAATCGGTGAACATCATGCCACCTAAAACCAGCGGTAAAGCTGCTAAGAAGGCCGGCAAAGCGCAGAAGAATATTTCGAAAACTGACAAGAAGAAGAAGCGTAAGAGGAAGGAGAGTTACGCTATTTACATCTACAAAGTACTGAAGCAAGTCCATCCCGATACTGGAATTTCCAGCAAGGCCATGAGCATCATGAACAGCTTTGTCAATGACATCTTTGAGCGTATTGCTGCCGAATCGTCAAGACTTGCTCATTACAACAAGCGGTCAACTATCACCTCTCGGGAGATCCAGACAGCAGTCAGGCTACTACTCCCTGGTGAATTGGCGAAGCACGCCGTCAGTGAAGGAACCAAAGCCGTCACCAAGTACACCAGTTCCAAGTGAGCTGTGAATTTCCACAACGAAAATCGGCCCTTTTCAGGGCCACCAAAACTTCTTGCCAAAGTACGATATCTAGTTGAGCTGAAACCTATTTCAAAGAATATGAAAAATAAATTTAATTATTAGGCGTCAAATATTCTAGTTTCAATACTTGGACTATAATCAAATCATATCAAAATTTCCAGCGGTATAATGCATCTATATTAATGGCTTAGATTCTTTTTTTTCAAATTATTTCTTTGTTTTTTTTATCTAATAACCGTTAATAACTTCACCGGTATGGAGCAAGACGATGGTGTTTCGGCAACTGCTATAGGAACCAAAATTAGGAACAGTATATTTGAATGGGTCTGTAGAGCTGTTACTCAGTTTTTAGAAATTTTGTCCACTATCATTGAAATAAACATTCAGTTAGTCAAATTATACACGTATCTCAGTATTACCCCTTGCCTAAGGCTGTAATGACGAATGCTGCAGATAGGCCTGATTCTTGCAGTTTTGAATTCGGAATATGAAGTTCACCAGGTGGAATGTGATCCTAATCATATCTTTGGTTCAAAAAATGAACACAGGTTTACCAGGATTCATTTACATAGTTGTAAGTTTTGACGGGTCACAATATAGACATGCGAAATTGTATCGATCATGGAGAATCAATATGTGCGTGAATTATATTATGTATTTGACAATTAGCCGCCAATACAATGATGATGAGAAACAAGGATGAAAACAAATTACTGAGTAAGGCGAGATCAATGAACAGATACAGTTTAGGTAGTTTTATTAAAACGGGCTTAGTGTACAGAGCTTTGTTTGAGGTACTCCATAAGGACATCTCTGGCAGGCGTTTCCTCTCCAAAATCCTGCAACAAATTTTACAAATGTGAGCAAAATCGCTTTGGTGATACGTTAGATTTTGAAAATGTTTCATTGCGTCAGAAAGGCTTTTCACAGCAGGATTTTTATTTTTGGGTTCATCTCAGAAGAGGGAGCCTGCCTTGAACGTATCATCATGTAAACTGATGTGTCCCACAGCCACACAAGTCAGATAATTCAATAGATTAGTAGAATGTAATTATATAATTTATAAAAACTAGGAAAAACAGTTCGAATGATAGAGACGGTTACTTACTTTGATGACGACGCATGAGCAGCCAACTACTTTACGTGCTTTACCAGCATTGTCGATTTTGCAGAGTCCAGCCCATTCGCCGAGTTTTTTGTTGTTGTCAACTTTGATCAGAGGAATCTGATGTTCGTTGCACAATGCCTGGACAAGTTTCTTGTACATGGGCTCGTTACAATTCTCTGCCAGAATGCACAGCATTGCTTGCCTCCTATGAACAATAATGGTACGATTAATTCCAGAATACTAACTCAATCATCAGACTAAATATGAAATAGATATATTAAATTCAGTAAGGCTTTTCACAGCATGGTTTGTTTTTGGGTTCTCTCAGAAGAGGGAGCCTGCCTTTCTATCTCATCACATTAAGTAAAGTTCGACCAAAGCTAATGCTTCATACAAAAATCACATTATCTATTAAGACTTTTTTGAATACAGAGAATACATGCATAAAACGAATGATTCAATTATTAAATGTTTGGTTAATAAAATGAAGAAGAGATTACATGTGAGAAAAATTATCATACATACTTGTCAAGAGCTTTGGCAGCTTCGTGGAGCCCATGGACTACTCCGTCGTGAATAAGAGCGTTTTTTAAGACCTCTTGTAGGGCAGTGTTGACATCCATTTGTCCTCCTGCGGCAACGCCAGCGGGGGGACCATCGCTGTAAAATAGTCCGTGAAAAATGTCGAATTAGTTGAGTGAATGCCAAGCCGATAAAGTGAGGTTATGAATCGAATCAAGTGTCAGAAGGCTTTTCTCAGCAGATTAAAATTTAATTCTTGGGTTCATCTCAGAAGAGGGAGCCTGCCTTGAAATATCATCATGCTAACAAGAATACTTGTAAGAGATCATTTTATATGGTCAACGTTAGATGTAAACATTAGTGGGAGGTTAGACGTGTAAAAAGATACTTACGTTTCCACGTCGGACATGATTAGAACTGGCTGGAGACCTGAAATATATACACAAGATTATTAGAGAAAGAGTTTAGAACGATATTAATGATTCAATTCAGTAAATGGGACACTGATTATCGAAATTTCGTTTGATTCGAGCACTGAGAACACGGCGTGCAATTCATTTACCTTTGCTTAACCGGAAAGGGAAGTAGACATCGACACTGCCCAGAGCTCGGGGAGCCTTCGGCTGATTGGTCGATGAGAAATGTTCGGCGGTTAGACTGCCATCTGCGTGGTGAGTGCGAGAGGACTGAAAAGCGCGTTGGGATGAAGGTGACCGCTGATATCCATCGAGAACTTCATGGGTCAATTTTAACTTCTAGTCCGCAACTTTGCTGATAGAGCGCCAGAATGGGTAAAAAATCTGAAAGGGGCTATGGCCATTCTCAAGGTTCAAGGCCATTCTAGTCGGAGAAGAAGAGGGTAGAAAAATTGCGCTCATGCAGCCCTCGAGCATCTTCAGATGATGATTTTTTGTTTGTAAATTTCAGACTTTAATTTGTGTCTTATTCAAATACTGATTTTAGTCTAAGAATGGATTGCAAAAAACAACTCGTGCTGCACTAAATAAATTGAACGATTCGGACGACCGATTGCAGAAGCTATACATACATGTATGTGAAAAATGATTCAACATTGGTATGGGTCTTGAATCATTTTTTTCAAAAGGAAACGGGACTTGAGTATAACTGTAGGTCTCGTCGGTGGCAATCGGCTGCTTTTTTTATTCTTATTCTTCTATCCACCGGAAACGCTGCATATTCGACTTGGCTCACGTCAATCGTATTTTGAAACCTGTGTATTTTATGTCGTTCAATTTTTTTTTCCCAAAATCGATATAACTTTCTGTTTAGATTGTGCGCAATTAACTTGGAATTCGCGTGCAACAAGAATTTGTATTAGGAATTTCAAATCTACGAATGTTTTACTATATTGTGGGTAAAATATAGGCAAAGTACTATAAGTAATATGCACTTCATCACCCGTGAATATTGCGTTACAGTTATTGGTATACCTACATAATTCGACTGGAATTTATCATGGGTGTATTTTTGTGAACGCAAAATGCATTAGCGTTATTACGGATCTACAGCGTAGGAACTGAGCAAAATTGACTAAAGTGTTACTGTCAACGCATTCATATTTACTCTGTCAATATCTGAATTAGCTGGAACTGCTGATTGACATTTATAATGTTCCATGTATACTTACCCATCAGGCAGTGTGAGTCGCGAATATCATGCGGAAGAGAATTCATAATAGGTATATATTTTATCGTGCATATTTAATAAGTATTTTTTTTCATTCTACATTTATGAGTATATACCTACAGTATTCCAACAGCGATGTCTGCCGGCTGAAATTTTCTACGCTTCCTCAAAAAAAGAATTGATAAAGAAATAATAAAGTACGTCATCGTGGAAATAGGGACATTGATTTTTTTTTTTATTATAAATTATACAATGTTATTACAATAATTATTAACAATCATTATATACTATCACTGCATCTATAGAAAATTGAAGGTTTTTATATATAGTTATTTTTCTTTCTTATTGTTTATCTATACACAGAATGTTTTTTCATCGTATTTTTCTTCAAGTTATGAGTTTTCTCCCTTGAAAAAATATGCATACCTATATAGATATATAGTTATTGTAGGATATCCCATAGGATCCCGAGGGGTCCCACAGGGCGTGGAACATCAAATCTCATATCATTATTCAATTGCAGGTGCTAAGATGCCGGACTATACCGGGGGTAGGGCCAACAATAATGAGGAGGCGGTGGGGGCGGTGGTGGCGGGGGTGGAGGTCCAGAAGGATAAATGTGATGCGGATGTGGCGGGTCCACCGTGACACCTGCCTGTGCTTGACAAGCCGCCATTAATCCATGATAGTCAAACTTGTAGGCGTATCTTTTACCGTGGACTTTTGTCATTATGTTCTTATCGTAGTAGTACCTGTGCGGGAGACAAAACGAAGGAAAGGAAAATTAGATCAGATCAACAAAATTACCAATCTGTCAATATTGTGGATCTTCGACATTTCGGAATTTCGTGACAAGAAAATAAGCTTTTTTTAGAAATTATTTCACCCTCGCAGACAAAAAAAATCTCCAGCACGACCTTCGACGTTTATCGCTGATAATAGTAATGTACCAAAAACTTGAAGAGTTATGAAATCAGAAACTTGCCTGCAGCATTTTTTCGAGATGAATGAAATAATTACTTCGATCGCTTTTAGGACTGAAAAAATGGAGAAAATCGCTAAATGCAAATTCGCGAATTTCTCCATTGATATCGATCGGGGGCGGTTCCGTGAGGGGTTTTATAAGGCATACCTGAGTGCTCTCGAAAGTTTGTCGTAATTCATGTTGGGTTTGCTCTTGCGCTCGCCCCATCTTCTAGCGACTTCGTCCGGGTCGGTGAGCTTGAACTCTCCGTTTGAGCCCTCCCACGCAATGCAGGAGGCGTTCGACGAATCCGAGAGTAGCTCTAGGAGGAACTGCCAGAGCTGGACCTGACCTCCCCCGACCGACCCCGGGCCACCACTTCCAGAGCCAATCAGCGAACACGTCCTCTGCAGGAGGCTGATCCGTTCTGAAATTGTGGAGAGAGGAAATTTATACTTTGTGAGGCAACTCACTCCATTCTGTAGCACATCTATCTAGCATTCACACACGTACACTATACACCTAGAAACCTGCGTCTCGCGGCGCCATCGGCGTCACGATGTTAAAATCGTATTGGGGGCGGGAAAAAAATTACACAAACAAAATATCTGGTGGGTGGCTTGTAAACAGATGGAAACGTCCAATATAGACAGCTCCCGACAGATTTTTTAAGTTTCTTTTTTTTACGCGATACATTTTTTTTTGCATTTCTGCAGAATCCGCAGCCTTCATTGAAACCTGCAGCCGTCTTTGAAAATTTGTCAACTGTTCCGGAATGAGAGCGCTCTAATTTTTTTTTAATTTTGTAAATAATTCCTGTCGTTGCAGGTGTCAAGTCAGGTGAAATATGAAAAAACCGGATCATATGTGCATGCACGTTTTACTGTGACATATACTGACAATGAAACAGTCGGTTTCACAAACGAATAACTGCGGCCATTAATTTACAGGTATATTATGTGCAGTGCAATGCAGGGAAAAGAGTCTAGGTATAACAGCTGGATAATGTTTCAGACGTTACTACTGCCATGATTCTATTAGGCAAGCGAGCGATACTGGGAACTGGTAATTAAGTCGGTGCGGTTTGCTTTTCTAAGAGATAGGTATACTATTCATGGGTGGTTCTTTTCCAGTATCCAATAACCCATATGAGGTACGCATATGGCGGTAGTTTTTATATATCAACCGAAGATTATGGCCGTTAGAATATCAGCCTCATTTTTTATTTATATTTTATGTATCGCAATACGTCATTTCGTTTATGTCACTTCGACCAACGTTTGACCCTCTGCACAGCTTTATTTTCACTTCAAATGGGTCGCAATTAAAACTGCGCGAAACTGTAAATTTATCCAAGTGCTATTTTACTTTTGATTTTTTTTTTTAACTTTTTGTCTACGAGTTCTACTAATTCAGGAGGGAGTTCAGAGTGGATCTGCAGGTAGCTTTGGCATGTTTAGCCGCTATATAAAGACGCGTGCGGGTGTATTATTATAAGATAGTGATTTGTCGCTTAAACGAAACACCCACGTCCTAATTACGGGTTGAGCTTCTGCAGACGTGCTATACGCCGCTGTCTTCCGTTGGGTTATCCTCGCGGGAGCTAAGCCTATCATTATACGGGGCGATCAAGAGAGAAATCAAACACCCTTTATAAACATGTACATAAGACTGCGATATATATGTATATTATAAATTACTTAACGTTCTAGGATCCCTTCTTAGCAGCGGAATAAAAATTAAATGCCTGGTACAGGTCGATTTAAAAAAAAAAACTTGAAACATCTGCAATATTTGTATAAAAATATAGATGTAAATATACATTATAGTGTGGGCGGTTTTCTTCTAGTCACGTTGTTTTGATATAAGTAGTACCTATATTATTGCTATAAACTTGAATTAATGTGCGATGTGTTGTGAGGATGCAAAATAAGTACCATTATAGAAAATGGCGGCTGTGGAGGGATGGAGTCTGGAGTCCTGCTGTAGTTGCAACGGGTGCGCCCTTAGTCCCCACATTACACCGATTCCTGCACTGCAGCAGTGAAACAATAGACACAGAGGACATCGGTATCGTGGCCGGATATTTGCACTTTTTTGTTTAATTTTAGCATTTGTCCAGATTGTTCGATTATCTTCAGTTTACTTTCCATTTTTAGCGTATAGTTTTTATTTTTAAGGATCTTGTATTACATTACTTTTCTGTCTCACCCTAATACCCTGCTCTGCAGCTCGAATCGAACAGGCATGACACGTCTGATGACCGCAGTGCTGCAGATTATGTCGCGATTCGTGACTTTTGATCTAAGAATATTTTAACTATAGACGATTTAAAAATATCAAATTACATGATCTAGGAAAATAATCGGAGGTCTTCCAACATCGCGCGTTTCAAGTGTCGTTAATTAACCGCATATATTAAAGTTGTTGGTTCTTGTTAGAAACTTCTAAAGAGAATTTGTATGAAGTGACTATATTCAGATCAGAAAATTTTCCGAACAGACGATCGTCAATAATTTCATGCAGGGAATAAAATAATCAATTTTATTTTTGTTATAGCTGCTAGTATATAACGTTATATGCGCCGGCATTATATTCTACAAAAAATCATCAACCTTGATGGCGATCACACGACTGCGATGTAAAGTTCAGACAAATAAGTTGATGCATATAAAGTCCTTGAAATAATTTAGAGACGGGATAAACGACGAAGATTTTTTGTTACTATATATTATATATCTGAATATGCTGCACAAAAAGACGCGTTCTTGAAACCCTAATATACATATATTTTTATATTGTGAATGACCAATGAAAGGCACCTAAGAATTAAAAATGGCGTTGATGATCGTGGCGAGAATAATGTATATAGATATAAAGTTCGTGTATACAATATGGAACCGCAGACACATAAATCATCAATTGTTCGCCTGAGAAAAAAGGGATGTTGAAAAATAATAAAATACAAAATCAACTAACCGATGCAACATAGCTTCGCCATTACTAAATTTAAAACCAGATGAGCAGTTATTAGTATATTTTATACGCAGTGTATATTTAATACGAGAATCAGGTGCCCGCACAACGTTCGTCAAAACCTTGCAACATGATGATAATTTTCTATTTTTTCATCAACATTTCAATCAGATCATAACAAATGTCACTTCACCAAAGTCATAGACGTATTTATATATGATCCGTTGGCTTTCAATTTTATAAATTCTGGTACACCCCGCACGTGCGTAGAGTATAACGTGAACAGGTATAAGTTTTTGTTTCCATTCGAGGCGTGATACGTTTATCCAGTCTTTATATATTCCAATTCCGTTACAAGAGTTTGGTCATAATTATCTAATGGCCGGATTATGCGGCACAGCTCGGTATTTAGATACTTATAATAGTCGAAGCCTGCACGGCGACTACTGCGCTTATTTCTGCAGAGGTGTAGAAACTCGAGGTTCGTCAAAGGTATATGTAACACGGGAAATAAAAGAATTGCGTTCACCAGTTGGTGGACAACGAGAAACTGAGCGACCTTTGCCCTGGCTCGTTTCAACCCCCAACCGCCCCGCCTAAAAGCTTTCCCTGGCGACCAAATAGCATGCGAGACGCAGGGTGCGTCGCGCCCCCTACGCGGAGGAAGCGTTTGGATTCTGCAGAAAATCCAAACGATGTAGGTGAACATACTCATCAGCTGTGTACGTACATTATATACGTGAGTACCTATACCTATATGTACATCACGCACCCCCAGTGCGAAGATGTCAATTTACAGAAGCTGATGTACTAAAATAAACTGTTACCGCTTATAGGTAGAAAAAGAAAGAGGAGAAATAAGGTTACTCGTGTATGATGTATGATATTATATAATACAGTAATCGGGATAAGGGATGAAAACAAGCGGTTAAATTCCAGGATTTTCTCATATCGTTTGTATTTAGCAAGAAAGCTTGGGTACCGGACGTCTTATAGCGGAGGATTTTCTTCCCTACAACCCATTCTTAAGGGATGCAATATGAAGCACACTCCTCTTCTATAATCCTTACATTATATACCTAACTCCAAATATTATGTCATCCAGTGCAGAACGAACAAGTATAATTTTATATCGAATATGACGAAACCCTATAGCTTAAGATTAAACCGTAGAATCAGAGAACATTGAAATCACCTATATGTAATTATAGTTTTGATTTATAGAATAGATTTTTCCTATTTTTTTTTCAGCGTTATCCGGTTTGCCACTATATCAAGGGAAGCGGTCAAGCTTTCAAAAAGTGCTTTATTATCCATACCAGAAGGGTATATTTCTAGAGAAAGATAAAACGCTTCAAAAATTAAACTTCCCAACCAATAAGCGCAGTTTTGATAAGTATCTATTCAATCTCGACGATTGTTGATGTCACCCACATTTCTGCAGGATATATGTATATAAGTATCCTCATGGCAGGATCTTAGCCCTTAAATAGGATTTTGCCTGTTGGGGCAAAAAAAAACTAGCAGTACTAAATTCCTATCGGATGCATTGTACAGATCATGTTTGATAGACTCGAATGTGCTCGATACGTACGGTATAATACATAGCTAGCTGCTGTCTATATATCTTTCTATGATCCGAGGGATGTTTGAAGCTCATCAAGAAAACAATATAGCAACCCCCTGCGGTGAGCTTACCTCGACCCCGTCTCATTCCCCGCGTCGTACTCGTGGGGGTTGAAACCCACCACCACCTCCACCACCGTGCTACCACCTATCAACTGGAAAAGCTTCCTCCGCCTCCGCCTCCGCCACCGCCGCCGCTTCACGCTCCTGTTTCCCCCGACCCCCGCGACCGCGTCCCGTTTCTCTAAACACTCTTGATGGTTTATTCATGAGGAGACTCTTATACCGCGATAACACTGATTCATTTAATAAACGGCAAAGGGCGCCAGCGAGTACAACATTATTTAACGTCTATATATCTAACAGAGAGTCTTACCGTGTCAAGAGGCGTATACGAGAACCCTCGGTGACCCTTCACTATCTGATTTATCCCGCAGCCCGTCAGGATTTATCCGCGATTGAATTAAACTCGGTAATATGAAGATACATGAATAATACTCAGGAATTTTTTGCAACCCCCAGAAAAGACTCAATTCCATAAATTTTTTTTTTTACCTTGCATGGATACAATAATTTTTTGTTCCCATCGCTGCAGGGTTCGTAAAAAATTGTTTTTTTCATTAATTATACAGCGAAAATTGATTTCAATCAATTACAGTAATTATGCTCTGCATATTATGTTATGGCATGAAATGCAGGGAAAGTTTGAATCTATCCAACTGAAAAACTGCAGGAGGATATAAGGTGTATGCGTGAATTTCGAACACCGGTTCGGATTCGCTATCCAAATTAATTATACCATTAGACAGTCGATTGTCGTGACTTGATTTCGGGGGTCTTAATACCTGTGAATCAATTAATTCGAAATTACACCAATCATCCAGCTAGAGGGGGGAAATGATCCCTTGAAGCAGAAGGGATTGCCCTCATGCAGTTCAAATCAAATAGCCTGCACTGATATCTGAAAGTATAATGTGGAGCGTTATATTGCTGATGGGCAACCCTGCAAGGGGTCGCGATCATATACTTCTTTATATATAGGTATATACATACGTTTTATATTTTAGACCTACTGCGCCCGCACGTATCCCTCGAATATATTTCTTATTGCGTGGGAAAAGGGATTTCAGAAACCTACACATGGGGCATTTCGCGTCAACTCGACCTGCAGGTCCTAATTTTTTCAGGTGATATTATATAAAAGTACCTCGGAAACATCGGAGTAAAATTTATTTTTGTATAAATAATCTCGTTCGGAATTTTTGAAAGTCTTTTTTTACAGATTTACAGGGATAACTAAGTAAATAGCTGTTTTCGATACACCGATGTAGGCTGATCGTTGAGTACTTGCATAGATTAAAAAAATGAAAAATAATCGAACGAAAAATTCCCGAGTGAATTCTGAGACGCCATCGGGTAACCTGAAGATATCTGTGGAAAAAAGAGAAAAAAAAGAAGGGTGAAGATCGGAATCATGGTCGAGTCGACATGGAATGCCCTGTACATTATAGCTGTGCGTCGTTGAGTTGAGGATTACCTGTTCCTGGCATGAGGTGAACGGGGAGGTCGTGGAGCAGTAGAATAAACGGGGGTTCCTCTGGCGTCCCATACGTCGAGACGCCGCCCCTCAACGGACGTGACCCGCGGGCGGAGTTTGCGACACTTGATCCTCTAATCCCTGGGATTTCAGCCATGCGCCGCGACGCCACAGCTGAAACCTTGCCGACGACTCGACCTATCCGACCCCCTTTCCTCTGCAACAGCTTCTTCTCCGCGCTGGTCTCTACCCACTGATTTTGACTTCTCGCGATCTACAGGCGTCCTTCGTAATTCGAACGTCCTTCGCGGTGCCCAACACCCCAAGGACTTTCTCGAAAAGGACAGCTCTTTCAATGGATTTTAAGTACCCGGCTTTAATGCTATCTATGATTGATGTAAAGGAATTTATTGACGGCTAACTTGCGGCTCTTTTGAAATCGGAGAGCGCGGGCGTAAATAATTATTTTGAGACTCTGTGATGACAGAGTCAAGATTTCTGAAGAATTAGGATAAAAGGGAAAGATTAATTTCACGATATATTCCGATCCGGTATATAATCATTTCAAATCTCCATCAACCTGCTGCTGTTACGATCAAAGTAAAAAATATATTTCAATTCAAAGGACACTTCTTTAATCCTATTATAGTCGCTGAACGATATAAACTGGAGGACCAATTTCTCGGCAGAAGTTCAATTTACTCCACCCTCTTAATGCAACTCTATAGACTTAATTTGCAATCGATGCGCGTAAAGTGTACAGAAAAATATATGGGGTGCTGGACTGATCTTAGCTGTTGACCGGCATAGGTATAAAGGTGGCCATTGTCGGTCCGATATTTACTTTTCGGACTGTTCTTATCGCTAATAGATCGCGCTCTCGTTAAAGATAAGAGGAAAGGTCTCTGCGCCCTTGGGAGCGGTTAGTAGCTTCCGGTCATTCCACGAACAGTCTAAAGCCAAAGAAATAGCGGACCCCTATTAACCCCCGTAAGCTGGACCCACTCAAGGCACATTGAATTTATGGCGCGAATTGACCGATAAGAATAAATTACGTCTCGCTATTTACTCAATCACGGAATTTCGAACGCCGCGGCTCACGGGGTGCTAAATATAACGCCGGCCGTAAAAACAGCTTTTCATTTTCGCTTTTTATAAATCATAAAAATTTTACCCATGTATAATAAAATATGCACTCGAATTATAGCCTAACACGATATGATATTAGCCTGCAAAATGATTTTGTCACGAACGCCGATCGAGGTAGTTTTATTTTCACATAATGATATGAATTTTACTTTTATTTTCTTTCAAGTTTTTATCTCTGGATCAGACTCCGCAGTACAGTGGTCACTGAATTCTCGTATATATCCATACGACTTTGAGATTAACCTTATAGCAACTTTGACATTATTCATTCGCACCACCGGCGCGTTAAAAGCTTCTCTGAATCGGCTATTAAACGGTAGACCTTTTCTTTGTGGGGGGTCGTAACTGTGATACAGTTTATATTCTTTCTCTGATCCCACCCGCGGCTACGAGACGCTAAAATTTTATTCTCAAAATCGAAGGTCCAAAGGTGCGTGTGAAATATTTATCAGAAAATATGGCCGTATCGAACGTATAACGGAAAGAATTCATACGATATATAAGGTGCAGTGATTTTTACAATCGCGAATCTTAATTTTTTTTCTTTCTCCTAGCTGCATGATACATCCAGTCCAGATCTATCGGAGTCATCTAAGATTTTCCTTTAGAGAAAGTCGTAGTATCTCGTCGAACATAAAAGAAGCTTCTCGGAATTATTCTGATGTCAAGAGAAAGTCGTATAAAATGTATGCCCATTTAAAATAACCGAGTAATTTATATACGGAAGTAAGCAGATATTTTTTTTTTGTTCAAGTTACATACTTGCCTTCGCAGATTCATAATTAGTATCGTCTTTCTGTATAGAATTCGAAGCGAAAAACTTCTTTTTTGATGTACAACTTCAAGGATTCGTATAACTCACCCATTTCGTTGCAGGGAAATTTGGTCATTTCCTGCAGGATGGGACTCGAGACTCCCGTGGCCTGAAGTCGTCGGTGGGCAAGATGGACAGCGAGAATATGTCCTCCAGGTAGACTTCGCCAGCGTTCAGCTGTCAAATTTAAAAGCTCTTTGCCTGTCGGTGGTAAATCCGTAGCAGAAGGTGCTGATTTCATCGAGAATGTCCTTTTGCACCAGGACACCCAAGACGTAACGTGGCTTTGATTCCATTCCGATGGGTCTGTCGACGATAAGATTGAAAAAAAAAGAGTCAAATTTTTGCATTACGATAATCAAAACGATGGATGAATACAAATTGATTGACGAAATTCAAATTGTGTGATTATGAGAATAACATTTATAGTTCGAGGGATGGACATAACAGCAAAAGCTTTTTGTGTTTTTTCAAGTTCCGAAGCTGTTATATATTATATCGTAATTATATGGTTCACTGTGAAATAATGGCGATCGATATTAATTTGGCCAAGGGCTCATCCGGTCAATTTGCGCCGCTTAAAACAGGCCGCGATGAAGAAAAAAAAAAAAAAAATTCAAAAATAAATGAAGAATAGTTCACCGGAACTCGGCTCAGTTCCACGTATTATAAAACCCGAACCGGCAACTTCATAAAAAATAAATAAAATGAGTCGAATGATTAGTTGGCTACAGCAAATTATTGCCTGTATAAGGGCACGCATTGTTAGAAAAAAAAATGAATAAATGAAAATACAAAAGCAATCTACACGAGGATATTCCCACCCTCAAATTCATCGAATTCAATTCACCATATTTATTCGTTATACGAGGACCACGAGGTACGGCGAAGAACGCGGAAAATTTTAAAAGCTTTCGAGAGAATTCCGGTAAAATCTTCGTAATATATCGTTGAAGAAATATAGTGAAAAAAAAAAAAAAACAATGAATGCATTCACTTCAAATTGCAGGAAAAATATTTCGGAATTCTGTATACGAAAACGTAACAATTCAAGTACATATGATCACTTGTCAGCAGAATATCCATTCGCGTTATTCTCGGAATTCTTATAGCTGTATTCGTGTTATGATTCAGAGTTTTATTTGCACTATCCACGAGTGATATAAATCAGTACAGCCGGAGGCGAAACGTTGCACCCGTGACAATTATGTACAAATATTATCGAGCGTTAAACATTTTATGCTCCATCAAATTATATCGAGCTTGACTTCGAGCACACCTTGACAAATAGTCGCACTTATGATCCCGCAAAGCACTCATCTTCCACCCGTCGGACGCCATGCACCCAACCACAAACATTACGTGCAGAAATTTGTATTCAATAATATTTATAATAATTATATCAATGATAGTAACAAGAAATAATGTAGATCGCTTGAAATTTCACAACACCCATCAAAAGAACACCGTGATTTGGTCCATTGATTTTTTTGTTTTAAAGATTTTAATTTGACGAAGAATTGATATATGCGCGTGAATAATTTTGTCAAATATTTTCTGAATCGATTGTAGCACTGCAGTTATTTATTCTTTGAATAGAGAGTATAGAATATAAAGCACTCACCGAAAGGCACCAAAACAAGTTCATCCGTCTGTTCGGTAGCGTCAGCGTTTTGCTTTTTTGACCTTTCCGGTTTCACCTTACATCCGGTTCTATTACGAATACCAGCTTCTTCCGTGCGCTGCATGATATTTCGGCACTCGTCGTCCTGGTGTTGTGAAGTTTGCGAGGATCTAAGCAGCTGAAGGGTCTTCGGTAGACGCGTGGAGTCCTCGAGCCGTTGATCATCTTCATCGGTTCGAGTTTTACGTTCTCCACAATACACCTGCGGCTCCGTTCGACCAGCGAAAGGTTCTCGAGATCCAACAATCCGCTCGATCCCGGACGAGAATCCCGTAGGTCGAGGACAGGACTCGTTTGATCCTGACACTCCACATAATTCTTCACTTGCACTAGATTCGCACTCAACTTCGTCGAGCTCACCACTGTCACTGCGATTTGGTAAAACCCTTTTATTTCCGGTGATATATTTTGCCTCGCTTTTTGACTGGAACAAACTTTCTTCCAGGAAATTCTCCTGGTGATGATAAACACTGGTGTGGGGTCCTCCATCGGGATGTTTGATTCGTGAAGCAGTTCCGTGAAATATTGAACTGCGCCAGGACTCTTCACGTTCCTGATTATGAGGCTGCCGTCCACCCGGTGAGAAGTTGCTGTTTTCTTCAGTAGTCCCGGTATCGAGGAGCTCCAACTCTCGGCGGAGCGCCAGGTCTGCGTCGAACATCTCTCCATACCGGCAAGCTCGTCGGTAGTTCCTGGTCTCATCTAGAGCAGTTACGTTTTTATTCAATTCCTGACTCACCGAGGACCACCGTATACTCTGCGATCTGTCCTCTATAGCAGTAGCTGCTGAATCACCATAATTTCCGGAAGTATCCGTCGACTGTTTTTTCGTTAAAATCAACGACGACTCATCGACATCCGTTGGCGATTCGATATAAGAAAAAGGCTTAGCCCTGGCCAATCTTCTTGGATTTCTTCTTGGATGAAATTCCGCACGAATAATCTTACTCGGAACCGGAAGAGTTGGCACGGGATGATGCTCGTTCTTCGTATTATCAGGTCTCAGTTCTTCACAACTTGAAGTATGACGTAATCCCGCAGTAGGTGATACTGAGTTTCGTGCACTTTTTTGGTTAATCGGGGCGGCTTCCAGGCCCCAAGGGATTCTGGAAGGGAATCGGGACACTGCTTCTGCAGAAACTGCAGAACGAGAGTATTCTTCATCTTCACCTGTCGACGACTCGCGACTGTCTTGACGCCAGAGTAACTCACTGACGCTGGTATCGCGTTGCAGGTCGTCCGGCTGACTGCGTTGCTGATTCATGGACATCGATGACTCCTCGAAGCTACATCCGGTCGCTCGTTTCAATGGTAGCTACTTGATGAATGGATTCTCGGTAATTGGAATCATCCGCCTTCCGGGATCTGGTGCGAATATCTCGCGGAGTCTGATTTGGAGATTGTATTTTTCAAACGTGGCTAGGCGCGTAGACTGGACCCGCGTACTGCGGCACCGTCGGCAATCGAGAGACTAATTCACTCCGTACTTTTCGGAGCTATAGTCGCCCGCTTATAACAATTTATAAACGAGGGGCACAGGAGATTCGATTCGATCTTCCGTTAGACCATATTATTAAATCCTGATAGAACAATACCGTGTGTCATCGATGCTGATCGGAGTGATTTATCCGATCGTCTTTGGATCCAGTTGGTAATTCTTTACGTATAATATACACACCTCGATCTCTGTAAAGACGTATTAGAACATGCGGCGAATTTTTTCTTGTTGATTTTTGTTTTTGGCGCGAATCGAGTTCCCCTGCACCTGATTGGGAGTTTCAAGGTGCTTCTCGAGCGCGCCAGGCAGGATTGAAGTCAGGCGTTGGACTCGGTTCCTGGAACTCCTTGCGAAAAACAACTGCGAATGTCTTATAGGTATGTATGTAGTGTGCATTCACGGTTGGACAATTGGTATAATTTATTTTTATTATGCTTGGTTCAAGTGAAGGATTACTTTAATTGACGTTTTGTAGATTACGAACCGACGTCCTTGACGATGTTGAGAGGCACGCAACAGGGGCTGACTTTTTGGCGCTGCTTTTGATTTTGCAGGTATAACTAAAACCTGCAGCGGGGTTACCGATTCCAACGATCAGGTTCTCTGAATCGGTTCTATGGAGGTAGATAGGCTAGATATTCGCGCTGCGTTTGATCCGGACGCTGCATAAGCCGACTATTTCTTCCAAGAATTATTTCTCTGCTGCAGTTTGTTCGGGCGCAACATTATGCCACCACTTGGTCCGGCGTATTTCCCAGATCTGACGTCACGCGGGTTCGCACTCCGCAGCATGGTTCTTCGGCGTGAATGGACCGAAATCTCGAGGTTCTATTGGTGAAGAACAAATCGCCCGCGGGTTCTTAGAACCAGAGAAGCGGCCGTTGGGGGGTAAGCAAGGCTCGTCGGCTGAATCATGACGACCGACGAAGAGCAAAAACGACGCGCGTGCAGGCACAAGACGTCCGGCGACATAACGGGGGTACGAGGCCTGTTCCTGGACGCCAAAGATTTTCTTGGCTAATCGCTCTTTTAGTGATACAAAAATAAATATGAACCGTCGTCCGGTCCATTGATTTCTCGTAAGCCGTAAGCGGGGGCGTCAGCTGCACCGGCGGATGTGGTTTTCTTGTATTTTAGCACACGCTAATACGGCTTACGACCTACGTCGCGACGTTACGCGCCAGGCATTCGCGGTTTGATATTATCAGTCGGCGAAAACGTGAATGTTTTCGCAGAGTTAGTCATCTTAGCGTAGCGAAATATGGTCGACAGGCGTCGCGACGGCCTTCGTGACGTCGTCAAGTACATATATAGGTATAGATATTATAAAGTTGGCCCGTTACCAATCCACGGAGCGCTTCTGTGGCGCTAAGTAATTGAGGGACGATCAGTACGCCGTGAGTCGCGTTACCGGAAATTCTTATGATGCGTCAAAGAAATGAAACGCTGTCAATCGCCGAATGAATCCCACGAAAATCTTCATCGTACTGCCAAAGATTTTAGTTTCCCAGAAAACAGGAAGAACACCCGCGCTTATGTCGTAAACTACAACAGTAACTGTTCCGTATTGAAAAACAGAAAACTTAAAAAAAACGAACAAGTCGAGCCAAACGTCGCGCCAATTGTCGCGTTCTTTTTCGATTTTATGAAAAACAAAAAAGTCAATCGGCGCGCAATGACAAAAGCACGCGATTCTCGTTCTTCGTATCTACTTCAATTTTGAGTAACTGATAAAACGGCAATCATAAATTAGATTTAAGAAATTAGCGCAATTCTAGGAGAAGTGCAGATCGAGTTGACGTAATCAAGCGGCGTCATTTGGAGGGGTGACCCTAGTTAACGACATGATTTATGAGGCAAATTGGGGAAAGTCGACAGCAGTGGATCCGTCGCGGCGCCTGCGGACCAGCAACCAAAATGACAAACGAACTGGATAGCGCAAGTGAGAAGAATCATCATTCAAGAATAAGTGACTCACACACCACAGGAGTCTTTACAGTTGTCTCACGGGACCAACTTCAATTATCAATCGATGAGTCAACTAGCCCTGTGCAGTTGATATTAGTAATCTTTCAACGTAAAAATCGTCATTCAAATTACCCACGTCCTTGGAAGTAGGCGATGTAATAAAACGAAAAAGCAAAGATCGTCGTTGTGGACTCCGAACTCGTGTAACGTAGAAATAGTTTCTATGACTTCGACCTTGAAGTTGTGCAATTTTAGAGAATTCATTTAACATAATATATGTGTGAAATTCTTTGACCCATTTGAAGGCGTGAAAGATTTGTATTCGGCACGTTTCTTCGAGCTGTTTTAATTAAGAAACCTCCTAAAGGTAAACTATCTTATCCCCAATGTTTTTAGACGCATCGTACGACCTCTCGTAAAAGCAGTTGCTTTGGTCCGGGTCTGAGGAATTGCTGAACAGATTCCTTAGAATCTGATGAGGAAAACCGCGCGTTTGTTCAGTGACGTCACGTACCTGCTCGCGTCCTGAAAGAGGTATGGGAGGATTAAGAAGTGGGGGGTGGGAACGCGCCTCGCATACCTGCACCAAATATTACGTCTGATCATTTTATCTCCTTTTTTTTATATTTCATAATTTGCCGCTGGAATGCAAATTAGGGATCTTCCAGATTAGGAGGACCCTATCAGGACTCGATCAATCATATAGCAGAACTGGTATAATAAAACAGAAATGAATATTTTAATTATTACATTAGCATGAATTCGTGGAACATCAGTTGTAATAGTTAGCGTGAGAAATGGTAAAAAGTTTACATGAATTACGCAGTTTGGTTGATGACTAAACTATGGTCATACCTTATACGAAGCTTTACAAAATTACTTTACTGATCATAAGGAGGTCTAGCTCGTTCAAAAGTGAGCCTGTTCTCCGGCTGAGAAGGGGTTTGGGAATGCGGGACCATCGAAAGAATTTCGGTTCGTCGAAGATTTCGGATTTCAGGGTCATTGACCGGAAAATTAGACCTGGATGTCTGATGTGCGGCATACGAGCTCGCAACGACGTCCTGCAACTCCCCGTTCACCTGCATAGCATAGCTGCCGCATACCTTGGCCATGAGTGGGCAGCTGGAGCTGTAACCGCTAATATCCATTGGCCACTGAACCGATCTTCATTCTCTCACGGTTACGATATTAAACTCCAGAAGAATATCCTTGCGAATTTCAATGAAGAAGCTGGTTTAGTAGGTCGTGCTGAGGGCACGCGTATTATACAATCAAATTCAACAAGCCGTTACTTTATAAAATTTGGCTATTCTGCTGATTAATAAGTGCCGTTAATAAAGATCATATCTTTTTTAATACAATAGATTTATACTATCGTGATGACTTTGGTACTTTCAGAGAAAACCGTGAAATTTTTTATGCTATATTTGTTGTAAACCCTTTGTACGGCCCGAAATACTGAAAATTATTTAGCTCATTTAATTTCCAGTTTCCAGCGAATCCAAAGATATGAAAAATAATTATGCAGGAATAATTGGAGAGAATACAAGTTCACATAAGTTTTATCCTATTTATAGATTTTTTATGAACACTCCAACTGTACAACGTCATAATAAGACGTTCATTGCATTTTGTCATCATTTGCGAATGAAGATAACCTAGTATAATGTGTTTAAGGAGCTGTATGCAGTAATAAATAAGAACCTCTGCAAGATTTGTTATCATCCTTTTAGATAACTGTGAGCATTATTTCAGGCGTCAGCGCAATATCCAATCGTTCAATAATTTGAACTGAGTTGGTGAACGCTGGTAGGGTGCCAGATATCATGCAGAATCTATTATTTGGAAGCTGAATGATTCTTAACAGCAATTTCGAGTCATAACGAACTAACTATCGCCGTTACTGCATCTAACTCTTTCTTATTAAATCTATAACCAAGAATAAAAATCAATGTTTCAAACATTACTGATGCCTGACTTTTCCACCGTTTCCAATAGACTTTGAAGATGTGTTTCAAACAGTTCGCATCTTATCGGCATCTCTAGGGAGTAGAATGGATTTTTCAATGCATAATCTGCGTACAGTTCATAAACACGTTTTAGTAAGATGTCCATTCCTGCTTGAGTGGGTTCAGCAACTACCATGAATTTGACACCAGTCAGTGTCTGGTAGCAATATAAACGGAATGTATCTGCCTCTAGTACTTCAATTCCAGAACATCTTGGTTCTGGACTAAGCTGACTGGCGATGGCGAACAGCGGGTAAAACATCGAGGCCAGAAATATTTTCTCATTTGTCGTCATCTTAGATCTACTGAATTTTAACTGTATCGGATAGTTTTCGGACTTCTCTAGCATATCCAATACGTCTCTCCCATCTTCCAGTTCACGACCATTCACAGGGTTTCCATTCACAGACGTCAACACATGGCCCACTGTAAATGTGAGAAGAATTCAAATTCAAAGAAAAAATGTCGAATGAACAAAATATCAACAATACAATAATTCTACGTTAACTATGAATCATTGCCAACTTTGTAAATAATAACAGCGTGCATTGAGGCTGGGAAAAGACTTTTACCTTTGATGCCGTCCCTCTGTCCGAATGCAACGACAATCTTTTTATTTTCATAATTCAAATGTATGTCTAGTGGATACGTGAACGCTTTTTCGGTCTCAACTTTCGGGACATTATGATCATGATTAAATATTAACCCACCAGATTTTGAAACAATATATACACCGTATATAACCATTTTCAACTATACCCACACAGCGGAGGTTAGGTTGAATATCTCATCTGTCAAACACAGCTGCACAGCTGCACAGCTGATTTTACCATGGGATTTTACATCGAAATCGAAAATTTTTCATACAAGGAATCGATTGTCGCTCGTCGACTCGAGAGTTACGCACACGTATAGAGTACACTGTGCTTTGGACACTGGCTTTGGAGCATATAGTACTAGCACTATATGCTCTAAGACACTGTGTACGTGAGTTGTGTACGTCAGAATTAAAAGGAACGCAGTTCTGAGATATGTTTTTCAAAATTATCTGTAAGCTGATTACCGTTGAAATGATTGGAAGGTTTTCATGATATTAAATTGTACGACCAAACAGTTTGCCGGAATAATATGTGTGTACGTTTCAAAAATTTATCGCTTGCACTTTGAACTACCTATATCGATCTCTATAATCATGTTGTATCGAAAATGTCCACTACAGGCTAGGTGAACAAAAATATTAGCATTATTCATAATTTTGTCCGTGTACAATAGTGTAATGAGAAATGAACAACATAACGGTAAGTTTAATACTTATTTCATTCATTATATTCAATCATCATCTATTCAACATTTGTGATGAACTTTGATCTAATTTTTTATTCACATTATTGGACACTTAAATCGTTAACGCTTTCATTTTTCTAGTTTTCGATATTAATACCTTTTACATTCAATCTCATTACTCGAATATTTTTGGTATATGTCTTACGTACATTCTGAGATACGTAGATATAAAACCAAATCCTACCATTGTTCTACATCAAAATTCTTACAGCTATGAGTCACACACCGTTTTTAATGATTTTGTCTAGGATAGATTTCAGTTTCACATTTTCTAATATCTTTTCTAATTTCTTTTCGTAAATAAGCCTATCACAGTGTCAAAGTTGACACTCAACCATCGTCTTTTCTGATCCAGTTGATTGTTTTTTCAATCAACAAAAAAACAAAATTATCAAATGAGTTTTTTCTTTCTCTAGCATTTGCCATCACTCTTTTTCTTCATCTTACTTTCATGTTGATGAATGATTAAAGATCCAGTACTATCATACTCTTGCAATAACTTCACATTTCTGGGCACATTTTAGTAATAATTGGATTAATGCGTTCAACACTGTCTGATAAATTTTTGTGTCATGGGAGTTATGAATTCAGATTTAGATAATACCACAATGGGTGTCCACAATCATTTTATTAATTATAAATATGACATGAATTACAGGGTATAGTGCGGGCAATGTGTCGAGGTTTTGTGGACAGCTTAAAGGGTGCGCTGGTGCTTTTTTACATGGATAAACAGATGAATGAGAAAGCGCTTAAAAATTCTCCACTAAGAGCAGATTCGAGATCAAGAAAAAGAGACACCAGTACAACCAGTCCTAACAAGCAACCAAAACGACAACAGTACGTCGGTTGATTAATTTGAAGTAAATATTAGTTGACGGTTTCTACAGAGTATTAAATTCTATATCTCTATTGTTTGTAGGGAGTCTAAAGTACTGAAGAGAACAATACAATGTTGTGCATTAAATGGCGGAGTATTTTGGGCTAGTATATTCATATTTGAATGTGGAGTACTGCCCTCTCTTAAATATTTATTGACAATTGTATTTGGAGACTCGTCAGGGATGGGTATCATCATTTGGTCCTGGATGAAACCTTTCCTTTCAATCACTTTTGGGACCATATGGGTTCTACCGCTTTTTTTACTCAGCAGAATAGTGAACAATTTATGGTTTCAGGTATATGTATTAACCATTTGCTGTGATATTTATTTTGAAGAGAATTAATTTCTATGCAACAAGGTCTCCAGAAAAAGCATGTGTGAATTAGGATTTTCTTTCATCCCCTAGGACATAGCAGATAGCGCATACAGATACAGGCAAGGTCGGCCCCACTTGTTATCCAGTGTAAGTAAACTAGTAGCAGACATGCTTTTCAGCGTGTTGGTCCAGGCCCTTTTTCTGGGACAAGGAATGCTGGTTTCGCGAGTGCCTCTTCCTCCAGTAGGTGATCTTCTTGCCCTTGTGCATATGTGCCTCCTATATGCCTTATACGCCTTTGAATATAAATGGTTCAACATGGGATGGGAGCTACACAGGCGACTGACGTTCATTGAAGGGAATTGGCCTTATTTTATTGGATTTGGGCTTCCACTTGCCATTTTAACCCAGCTTCCAAATTCTTATGTTATCAGGTAGGAGTTCATCATCATTATTTCTACCATCTACATACATGTATAGTCAATAAGCTTTACACTATGTACACAGCTTTAATATTTTCTCTCGTATTTTTTTTCAGTGGGTGTGTCTTTTCTATCTTGTTTCCTCTATTCATTATAAGTGGAAACGAAGCTGATCCAGTCACCGGTGTTTGGTAAGCATAATACTGCCCAATGTTTGAAAATGCACTGTTTA
Organism: Athalia circularis; assembly: GCA_963978495.1. Classification (NCBI taxonomy): domain Eukaryota; kingdom Metazoa; phylum Arthropoda; class Insecta; order Hymenoptera; family Athaliidae; genus Athalia; species Athalia circularis. The sequence continues at coordinate 17,142,474 of OZ021700.1, read as the reverse complement.
TTCATTGATATTCTTATATCGTACCCTTTCTGGGTTTTATCTTTGAAAAATCAGGTTTAAGATTGCCAATCAGTTCTTTTTTCACACAGTATTTTATCTTTAACCAGTAACTTCCTGATTATAGTGGATTATTATCGTACTATCTAGCTCAAACTTTTATTCTTCAATGTTGCAGTGATTATCCATTGAAACTCTTCTCACCAGTAATTGCCATAGCCAATACGCTGTTCAATAAAACTATTCGGCCAGCCCACAGGCGGTGACAATTGAATAAGACCACTGATTCGCCCATTTTACGTACTCAACGCAATATGTAAACGTGAAAGACTTATGATAAGCTTATACAATTTGCTGCTCTTGAACATAAAAGAATCTGTTGGCACTTTCATTTTTGGAGCAGGTATTTCTAGGTGAGCACTAATTGTCGTTACGCCATGGTAATATCAAATTTACGTAAAAAGAATGGTGAACAGGTCACTTGAGTGGCCTTGTTTTGATTTTACAAAAAGCTCACAAGTCAAGAATTGTGTCCAGAATGAAAAAAAATTAGATTTTTTATGCACTATTATTTAGGCTAAAGGGCTTCATAATCAATTTTTATACAAAAATGCACTTGGCCTAATATAAATTGGCTACGATTTTTCCATAATATTGGGAATTTTCACGGAAGTGATGAATGGCAACTTTGTGCTAATACTTTTTTTGGGGTAGGTAATACATTTAAATTGTGATACTAAACTTTCCGCTGTTGGATTTCTTCGAACACGGTTTAGAACAGTTGAAAATTGTCTACTAGTTCACGCGTACATTTGTAGGAAAAAATATTGTATAGTAAGTCTAATAAATAGCTCTATGAATATTGAATACTCCCAGCACAGATATGAGCATGATTCTAGCAAAGTGATCATGTGTTGGTTAATCGACTATTCTTTAAAATTAACCTTTAAGACGACGCTACTCTTGAATCAAAAATTGATAAAAAGCTTTAAGATAATTAGTGTTCATTTCACTGTGTATAAGAAGCTAACTGTACATACAACGAATGCTATAACTGAATACACATAAAATGAGCTGTGAGTGCACGTGGTACATATTAATCAAAAGGGGAGGGAACGAAAATTGTAATTATAGTTAGATATGTAATTAGTTGTATTTTTTGAGAATATTTATGGAAAACGACTTGAGTCAGTAATTAATAAGTAATATTGTACCTATATATGTGTATGCATATGCGATCTTATAACGACGTGCATGCACGACAATATTGTATATATTCCTCACGGTAGAACAGAGTGCTAAAATATCATTCTCTACTTCAGCTACAGCACGTACGTATGAGGATTAAAAGAAGAAGAAGAAAAGAACAAAATTGTCTTATAATAGATGTGTGAGAATTTAATACCGCTTTTGAAAGCTGCGTTGAAAATCTGAAAGTTGTTTTCCTTAGTGAAATTATTTTGTATACTACACTAAAATAAGAGCGCGTAAGGACCAAGGCAGATCACAGACTTGATGTTTGGACCAGCAAAAGTCCGCGAAGAAATAGTGAAGATATTTTATGGAGTCAAATGATTTTTTACCATCAAATAATAACTGTTGGCAAAAGTGGGAATACACTTATGCTGTACTCAGACATAAAGAGCGAACAAAAAGTTGTGTAGGTTCAATCTCAGTGAAAAATGAGAAATAACCATATCATAAAATATATCATAGAGGTCTTCGGGTTCATGAACGAATATCTTTGCTTCGGTGGTTTCGATATAGGTATGGGTATAGCATAGCATATTAGTAATAATATACTTATACGAATGTAGAAACGTGTAATTTGTTGCTTTTGAATATGTATATGTTTGAGCTCGTGCCTGATTAAAATTAGTGACTATTATTCAGATAAGCGAAGGATAGCCCATGTTATATGCAATTTCTATTACCGAATTTTAAAGAATACATTTTGGGACTAGATCACAGCGATGTTTTCTTAGATAAAATCATGCGCGTCGTGAAGGAAATTCAAGATGAATTTTTATCACTCATTACTTGAGTTAACATAAATATTTGAATCATACAACAGCATCCGAGTGATGAAATATCCAACAAAGTTCGAAACAGATTGTACGTACAGACTTTCCCATACCACTATTGTATGTATTGAAAATAAGAAGTTCAACTATTTGCTCTCTTTTAAAACGAATACAGATATCATTTAGTTGTGTCTATCGTTGCAAATGCTTGTAGATTTTACGAATCATCCTAAGAGACTTCATAATTATATCAAATTTAAAACTACGAGTTAGGTAAGTACACAATGTATAGATTATTCTGCGTTCATTGGTGTCATGAAGCGTGCTTGGATACGTCGTAATTTAATGGAATCGGGAAAGTAATGTTGTAGCTTTAAGACAAGAAAAAAACGTTTTGTTACCAACTTGTGATATCTTTTTATGTTATCATTATTAAATGTGAGGCAACGCCAACTGTATATACGAACTTGATGTGGAATAAATGTTTTTGTATATGACTTTACAAACAATCTTTAAAATAAATTTTTTTGCTAAATACGACTAACATCTATCACTATGTTTGGTCGAATCAAGTCACTGTATAGAAATATTTAATTTATTTGGATTCTAAAGGTACTACATTTTGGTAATACACTTGAAGTCTTACGTGAACTGTTGATTTTGGACGTGGAAATTACATTAGGAAATCTTGAAATGCGAGGAGTTCATGGTCTGGTGGTTCCTCCTTTATTCTGTAACCACTAGGTATTGCAAAAGTTCTGTGCAATGCAGAAAACCCAAGCCCAGGATCTGTTTCTTCCTCTGCTCTAGGACTCGAAGAATGGTCAGTGTTTTGATTCTTGCACACCTATAATCAGGTACTTCTTACTGTAGCTTCAACATTACCGGCTTAAAATCTTAATTCAAATTGATGTAGAAATACTAAATTGCCATTACACTAAGAATTTTAAATCCAACGTCATTGTCCTCAACCTACCTCAAAACGTATGGATTTGTAGTTGGCAAGTTTTCGTGTACCGGGGGAACTTTGTATAAGATTCTGGATTGTTGGATGAGAAATGCCAAAGAAATCCGCTCCTCTTGCGGGAATGGAGCGAAGGGTTGGTGAGATTGCAGCTAAGAGTCTGGAATGGCATTCATCGGGAGTCAAACCAACCAACGGTTGGTCAGGATCGCTATCCGAAACGATTTCGAACCTGTTTGAGGTGAGAATACATAGGTTTTGACATATTACGAAACAGTTCTTAGGAATTCTATCTTAGAAATAATTAGACAAGATTTTTCATGAAATCACCTTGGGTTAATACCACCATCCAGAATTTTGCATGTATACAAACTTTTTGTGTGAGCATCTCGCAAACTAGCAAACATTCTTGTGCTGCAATAACCAACTGGATAGATAAGATCTTCAGTGTGATACGCAATTCGATCAGAAACAACTTCACCAAGGGAATATACAGTGAGATCCCCAAGAGCAATAGGGAAAACGGGTCGTCCGTGAATATCTAAAGGTATGAGCTGCACAACACGACGCATAGTCTTGCAATATCGCTTTGGTTTGCTTTTTGTCTCTAGGAAAATTCAGGACAAGACATTATTCAAAGTCCAAAGATGGCAAAAGATTAATATGCACCTAATGCTTCAGTCGAGTTTCTTTTTTTGACGTTCTTCTTCGGGGTTGTTCCGTCATTGCTTGGGGATGGAGATCCCAAGTTGTTTGTCTGCGATTTGGTCACAGTTACCATGGGATCTATTTCACCTTGTTGTTGGTATAGCTTACGCAATAAAAAATGCCTCTCTTCTTTCACCATCAACAGGTTTTCTTGCATTTGAGCAACTTGATCGCAAAGTGCAGCATTCTCCTATAATTATACATGAGTTCAATTTTTATTTAAGAAAATAGTACCCACAACATGAGATAAATTTATTTAGTCAAATATCTCGACACTCACGAACACTGTGTCTTTGACAATTCTTTTGAGCTTTCGATACTTTTTCTTATATTTTATATTCTGTTGTATGTCCAAGTTTTTATGGTATTCATTGTAGTAGGGGTTATACGAGTGAGCCATTGCGATTGACTTGGTGTTACAGAAACTCGGAGTAGTTATATCACTGGTAATAATAATAGAACATTTTACTCTCGCAAAAACTATGAAATTATTTTTCAATTTTGTGTCATGCGAAAATACTTGTATTTTTATAACCTACAAAACAGTACATGCAGTAAACAAGTATTGAAACATAGATGCCAGAGGTGGCGCTAAGCGTACAAAGCGCCCCGTAAAAGTCCAGAAAAAAAACCGTGTGCGCATTCGCGTTTTGCACCGCGCAGCGACGTATTTTATTTGAAACTTTAGTTTGGGATTCCCCACCCTATCCACGCATGCAGATCGCGACCATTGAGGGAATCCCGGAAATCCTGGTGCAAGCGTGAAGTCAAAGAAGGGAATACCACTCCCGCTCTACGGTGTTATGTGAAGATAACGCGCACTTGATCAATGCTTTAAAAGAGGCCCTGGGCAGCGGGAGGCACCAGTCAATCCAAGTCAAGTCACGTATACCGTCAGTACGCAGCCTACGAAGGGATTAACCAACATTATCAGCAACCACCACATCTGACTAATTCCAAACAGTGTTGTTCTTTCTAAATAAGAAAAACCGTCAAAGAGGCAAGTTCTATTCTTACTATTAGATGCACGCATAATAACCAAGGGCTAAAAATCAGAAGAGCGCAATCTGTACTTTTTGTACCTTTAATCAATTCTACGCCATAAGCGCGTAATTGCGTATCTTACAAAAGTGAGCATAATAAAAGGGGGGAAAACATCAAAATTACAGTAGTTCAAGTGAAATGTGGTTCAAAAATTAACATTTTTTCAATATGTTAGTTGCAATTTTTCTGTTTCATAAGCCCAGAAGGCAATTTTGTAAAGTTGCGCGAAGCTGTCAAAGCTGTAAGTTAAGAACGTATGAGACACATAAAATGAAAGTGAATAGAATAAAAAATTACGCTTTGGTGATAGTTCAATTTCAATAATTTTTTCATTTTTTTCTAACGACCCTTTTTGCAGGACGAGGGTGAAAGATTTTTTTAACGGAATGTTCGAAGAAAGTTGTATTTTTTTTTTAACTACATTCTATGATTTAATTCGACATTGGGAGATAGAAAGGTGTGAATCTAGCCTTTCTGTGTTTTAGCCTTACACAAGCACCATTGCACGATTTTTTTTGATAATGATACATAATTACGAAAATTGGCTTTCTATTGATTCATTCAATACTCATTAATACAGTCATCTGAAATTTTGTTTAACGAAAGCAGTTCCATCGAGTCCTGTGAGCTTTACCTCTGTAATTGTATTAATTTTTTTGCCACCATAATTGAATGTCAGAATTTAGAATGCAGCAATTTGTTACAGTCAGAAAACATGGACAAGGCAGGACAGGGAAACAGAACAAACCAATGCAACCCCACCCATACACCAACCGGGAAGGGGCACTCAGCTGGTTACGGAGGAGCTGGCACCAGAGCTGATTTAAACAACCACAGCAACCAGATGAACCCGAACCATGCACGCTCTGGACCAACCGCCCGCAAATAATTCATATCATTTACTATGTGTTACCAAAAGCAATTTAAGTCATTGATTGTATAAGCGCGATATGACTGATTAAAATAAATTTTTTTTCTATACCTAAATTGAAGTTTATCATGTGTGTGGATTTATTCAGTGATTTTAAAAAATCTGAAGACAGAATTATTACAGAATTCGAAATCAGTTAAAAGGTACCTCAAAGTTGAGGAATAATTGATACAACTGTATAAACTTCGAATTTTTCAAGTCGCTGCGAACAGGGCCGGACTAAGGTGTACGAAGGCCCTAAGCTATAATATGTTGGAGGCCCCAAAACGACATGTAAATGTAATTATCATGATTCCTCTTAGTGAATCAAGCCCCATCCCCGCGACAAGGTAGGAATCTATCGATGGGGTTTTGTCTTTACTTCTTTTTTTTTGCGGTTTTTAATTATTTTTTTTTTTGTGTTTTCTGCGTTAACCTTTTTTTTTTGTTCTTTGCTCTTTTAAATTTTTTTTCATTGTCCTTTCATATTTTTCATTTCTACTTATTACTGGGAGTGGTACGTTTGCCCAGAAATCGGTTGCACAGGATTCATCTCTACAGAGATTTTCTGCCCAGGGATCGTTTGCACAGACGAAATTTCGACTTAGGTACGTCTGCACGGAACTAGACCGGCGGGATCGTTTGGACAGAATTCGTATTATGTGCAGACGAACCCAATTCGGTACGTCTGCACAGAATATGATTCTTCTGCACAAATGCAGCGAAAACGGATTCTGTGCAAACGAACCTAAGTTGGTTCGTTTGCACATATAACGTGAAAGCGGATTCTGTGCAGACGAACCTACGGAGGTTCGTCTGCACATATACCGTAGAAACGGATTCTGTGCAAACGAACCTACGGGAATTCATTTGCACATACGCGGTATATAAATGAGTTCTATAGACACTCGAGTGATGTAGTGAGGTACCTCATCGGATCATTTGTACAGAATTTATTTCGGTAAGAGAACCTCTGTCTTCGTGTTGATGTTCATCGACAACCGCTTTCGAATCTTTTCATTCTCTTACAAATTTGCAGGCCCCTGATTATCAAAAAAACCCGAAGAGAAATCTATTTCGAATTGAAAAAGAAAAAGAAAAACTATACCTTCTGAATTAAGTATGGTGAATGAATAACAAATATAATGTTAAAAAGCAAAGTTCTTTCGGATTCGAATGAGTCAAGCGTAAATACATCGATTAATATCCTGAAGAATCGGTCGGGTTATAATCAACAGGGATTACTTGTGTAACGGGTAAGATCACGCGGCACTTCACGCGCTAGGCCTCCTAGCGGAGACACGTGTACTATGGTTTTCGTGAAGCAAAGAATTTTTTTGGTAGTTTGTGACTTTTTTTATGTATACACAAAATAGTTTTCAATCAAATAAACAAGAGTTATTACGTTCGCTATAAAAATAGCTTCAAAACTTTCTCGATGTCCTGGTTTTTACATTGCTTCGGACCACCGTGCGTCGCAAGGCCCCTTGCATCGCGAGGCCCTAAGCTTAGCTTACTTTGCTTATACCTTAATCCGGCACTGGCTGCGAAACATTCCTATTCCTCCTATACATACATAAAATATTAGGGTGGATTGCGTTGCTGGCTGCGGAAAATTGCTGCAAGTTGCTGGCTACATGATATAAACTAACGAAGGTCAACAGTGGTAAGTTGCTAATCCTGAAATGGTATTAAAAGTAGGTGTAATAAACACCGTTATTACTTCCTCGATCAGCAGTTGTTTCAAGGGTTCCGACCCACCATTTTTTAGCCTAATTGTCTCGAATATTATATGAATAACTGTTTCGAGGGACTCTCATGGAATCGTAAATTTAAAGCGAAATTCGAGCTGACGTGATCGATCCCTCCGCATTCGTTGCACAGCAGAAGGAACCCCGCTAATTTACGTCTGATTATCGGCTCAGGCGGCCAGAGAGATGAAACAAAATGTGTAAAATCGGTACTGAATTGTTATTTTTTTTTTTTCTCCGAAAGGTATAAGGTACTGAATTTATCGATGAGCCCAATAGCCACAATGTCTACGCAACGACGCGTACGTCGGCTCATCGAAGATAATAGTATCGTCGTCGCGACGCCGGGCGTCGTCGTTGGTAGAAGGTGGTGGAACTTCTTCGTCGAGTGATGCCAAAGTTAAATATAAATGTGCCGGTAAGCGCCTCGACGCCCGCGCCCCGATGCTCATCCTATAGACCAATCTGGCCAGTCTCGTCGTGTTCCCTGTGTCGGCCGTTCGTGGGAGACTTGGATAATTACACCACGGGGTAGTATTTTCCGGTGATAACAATAAAGGATCGAAGATAAATTAAATTAGCTTAAGAAAAAAGTTGAGGAAAACGTTAAAAAAAAAAGCAAAACAAAAACGAAATCACGAACGGACTACGCGCATTTTCAGAAAATAGTTGCTCTTGAATTTATTTGCTGACCGATTGACCGGTGACGATTTTCTGGAGTACATGCTTATATACAAGGTGAGCCAGGATTGTGCCGTGATTTTCGCCTCTATAGGTGAGCCAAGGTTAAACACTGAATACCGGCGAGATCATCGGTATCGAAGAAAATCAGTTTCGTGGAATATCATACTGCCTATATACAAATCTTCCTCCTTATCTTTTTTCGCATGAAGATCATTCGGCGAAATTACTGAAAACCATCAGCAGACTCGAATCTCCTGATATCGCATACGAACGTTGTAAGAAGTTCTATCGATTTAGAGGATACTAGAGAGATCTTATAGCTTAATTCTTTTTTTCTCAAAGAGACGTGCAGAAATTTTTTTCAAGAACTCATTGACGTAAGATCTCGCTGCAGCTGCGTCCCCGGCGACATTGATTATAAAATTGAGATTTTGATAAATCACGGAATTTTCAATCTATCAGGAGCATGACTTCCGCTTAGAGCGGAACTATTTCTGATCGTCAATTCACCATTGATTTTATTTTTGGACTGAGCATTCGAGATCCAGGATTTAGCCGTCGCGCGGTACATTGGCCTGTGCGTTCCTCAAATGCGAATTTAATCCATCTTTATAATTCCTTATCCTAAAAAATTATGGTATGAGATCATGAAGATCTCGTAGACTTTCGAATACGTATATCGAAGGCTTCTGGATTTTCTTCACACTGGTAAAATATTTTAGCACGTGCACGCGGGTGTAAATTCCAGGAATGGGGTTGTCGCGTGTATTTCAATTTTTTCATCTATCGGAAATTCGTCTCAAATATTCACAACAAATATATAATTCGAAATTTCATCTTCAATCTAACTGCAAATTTGTTAATTCATATCACTCGAGTACATCTATACGTCAGATCGCTCCTGTATCTTCGTGTTAAAATCAGGCTGCGCCGTCGCGAAGGGCGTTGCAAATTTAAATATTTGTGTCAGATTCTGAAATATCCACTGTAGAGACCGAGAATATAGTGTGCATCGAATCCACGCAGGTTCCATCGCAAAAATAGCATTAGCGTTATATTTAGTTACATCTCGTATTTTCTCACATAGGTATATACGTAGGTAGATATTACGGCCGTACGGTCGCATATGTGTAAAAGAACTGTATACACGCATGGAATATCCGACTTATTTATTGATTTTCATTTCATTTTATGTATATTTTTTATTTTTATTTATGTATATCGGATCACCAAGCGAACGGTCTTAGCACGAGTTATGTGGAGATTAATTTAGCGGTTGACGATATCATATACATTTCCACCGCAGGGTTTGCGGCACAACGTGATTCAAAGACTTGGAGGAGCTGAGGCAAAAGTCTTGCATTGCATTAGAATGAGAAAAAAAAAAAATTCTACGATATTAGCTCGAGCGTCGATGGGGAGATTTGATTTTTATAAGTGACATGCTGCAATCATGATTAAATCGTATTGAAGAATAAGTAATTAAGGGAAGCGTAATTTAGATAAATCTTGTGATATCGTCGGAAGGAATCGAAGCGGAACTTGACGTGAATCCCGGGTACCTGCCAAAGTTGTGAAATAGATTGCATTGATTTATTTCTGTGCAAAATCCGGTTCCTTGAAATTCATTTTCAGAACGGAGCCGACCGCGTTTTATGCCGTGATGGGCTTGAAGTCGAATTTTTCCGGCTAATTGTTTCGTTATCTCTAGAAAACTATTTGGATTATTCTCAACGCGCGTATACGAGGTCGCGAATATCGGAGAGAAATTAGGTTTTTTTATCTACAAAAAAAAAGCGTCACACATCACGTAATAATGGATAACTCGGTCCTGTACAGCGATCTCTGCTAAAAATTGAGGAGACCGTACGCGGGGAATGAACTCTTTGGTTGATCTCAGTACATGGCCTTTCTATAGCGAACCTGCAGACGACGCACTATTTCGGGAGGGATTGGCGTGGCGCCATACAAACTGCTCACTCAACGCTCACTCGCTTCCATTATATGCGACCTCCGTCTATAGGTTCGAACACATCAGGATTTTCCTTATTCTACTCGAGATGGGCAACATAGGTATAAGGGCATGGAGCTAGGCCCGATGTATATGACAAGATAGCGGTCGCTACGACTCGATCGAGCATCTTTCTTATATTTATTTTTCCCTTTTTTTTTTTTTCAATTTTTCTCCCGCTATGGCAGATAAATCCATAGCCGAAATACTAATTACGGGATGAGATCATGCCGAGCCGATTAATTGCCGATCAAATCGATGACGAGACGATCATTTTTAGATCGTGCGCACGCTATTTATAATCTCACTTATTACGTTGGAGGGGTTCATGAACGAAATACGAATGCACATGCAGTATTATAAAGCCACATAGTGCGTGTCAGCCAATTTGTTTAACCAACGAGCTATATTTAAGCTTATGCTTGACAAACTTACGATTTTGAATGCTCAAACGATCGATTTGTGATATTATAGAGGTGTGGATTCATTTACGATTTCACGAACGACGAATCAGCTTATGTTTCATATCTTCAGATCGTTTATAAATCATCGTTAACTTATCTCGTTACAGACTATGGTGATGTCGAAAAATAATTGCCGTGTATACATGATTATAATATAGGGGGTATAATATGGCTGAAAAAATTCAGAGACGACAGAAAAAATTAGTGAGTGAGATTTATTTGTGAATCACAGTGGGCGATTTTCCACGATACGTATACCTACATATCTATACATGTATGCACTACATGTATACTCCCGCAATCGGCTTAAAAAATTATTTTCGTTCCGTCATGAATACGTGTATATTGCGCAATTTAAAGTTAAATCGAGCGATGATATACGTGCGGGAAATTAGAATATTATGAGAAAATTATTCGTCGCTGCAAGAGATACTATATGTTATGATTGATTGCTGTGTGCAATTGGCATTGTTTTTTTTTTGGTTTAAATCCGTTCGATTTTGAATTTTTTTGTTTTGTCACACAATTGGAGATATTTTGTTGACGACCTAAAACCTTCACCGAACAATAATTTGCTGCGGTGGAATCGTTCGCCTAAAGTTATCGCGCTATACATTTTGCAATGTGTAAAATTTCGACCGTAACATTCGCATTAATGCCGAGACAAAATGTTTGTTCTTTTTCTCCGTATTTCTCTCCGCTAGGTTTTATTACTGCAAATTAATTATCTGTTCACAGCGATGCTGATAATCCAAGCGAGTGACATTAATAGCAGAAGAAAATAGTGGAGCATGTCGCAGCAGCACCCCTCGCGTCCTCCGGGTGGCCCAGGGCCACCCGGCGGTGTTCCTCCGGGAAGTTGGACAAACCGACCAGGAGCTCCGAGTCCGTTTAGACCAGCATCTCCCTACAGTCCGTCTCCGCCTCCTCATCATCATCAGTTTTCACACCCCATTTCTCACCCCCATCCCCATTCTCATCCTCATAATCGTTCGCGAGGACCAAACACACCGATGCATCCACACCCCATGTCGCCCTTGAGCTACAACCCGATGATGCATCCGATGAGCCCAGTTCCCATGGGAATGCCGATTTCACCGGGAATGTCGCCAATTTTTGGCTGCCCACCACCACCTGGGTACATTCAGTGCCCCAGGCCAAGATGGCCTTCGCCAATGCCCCCAGGAGCGGTACCGCGACCATTTTTACCACCTCAGGTTGGAAAATTTAAAGTTCACCTTCGAACCGATGCTGTTTTTTTTCTCCCCGTTAATTTTCCTTAACCATAAAAATTAGCGTCCACAAGATTTTTCAAGCATGATTTAGAGCTACGAAGAAGAGATAAAAAAAAACTATTCAGCGAGCGTGGAAAGACTGAAGAATTTTCGTAGTTCTCTTATTTTTTTCTTTCCCCTATTAAACGACGGACCGGCGAAATAGAATGAAATGGTGAAATTATGAGCGTTGCAAATTCATGCTGCAGAGTCCGGTCGGAAGCGGAAGCGGTTCGCCCGTCCCCTGCGCCCCGCCGGAATATCTGATCGCGCCGTACAGACCGGGTGATTACGAATACGTCGGTGTTCCACTGGAGCCAAATCAGCTGGGTGACGAAGAATCGACGGGACCGAGTACGGCGGAAATAATAGCAAGTCAGAGCCAGGATTACGTTGACGAGAAGTTAGCCGAGTATCAAGCTACCATCCAACAACTTCAGGGTGAGTAAATTTTCCCTTTGATTTTATAGGTATCTACCTTCGACTCTATATTTATAGACCACGTAAAATGTAGGCCGACGTTCGCGGAGTCGGACTTCAAACAAGTTGCTCGTTATTAACGATCTTGTAAAACATTTTGAACCGTATTTTTTTTTTTTTTTTAGTCCGCGTAACATTCCATTCCGACAAAAGTTTCAACACTCTTTATTTTTTTTTTTCCACAATTTTTCCTTCATCTGATGTTCCGATTCTTTTTATCCGACGATTTCATTTTTTTTTTTTCTCTTCTCGTAATGTACGACGCGTCGTGTAAATTAGCGCCTGAACTTAGATTACGCTGCATACTTTTAAGTATTGCGGTTGTTCGGTGTTCACAATTAAAGAATTCCTCCGACTGCTATCGGATTTAATTTCTACCGATGAGGAGAAAGGCGGTGCGAATTGTATAAGAATTGATAATTTTTTCAAAACTAAACGTCGCCCGAAGACCAAAAAAAAAGAAGAAAATTATTAGTAATGCGGGTGAATATCGCGTGGGAGTATTCTACGAAAACGTGAACAATTTCCTCTAACAACAAAAACTGAGACTAACGACCTCCTAGTGTACATAACCGCGTTATATTTCCGTCCACCGGATACGCGAGAGATTGTCACATTTATTTTCTCTCGTATTCCAATAGTTTCGCACTTTTTAGTCTATTTATTTGTTTATCTATTTTTTAAACATATATATTCTTCGTCAAACTCGATATCCCGGGGCTGCTTCTTCTTCATTAGGATTAAAATGGCCGTCCGAGATGCCTCGACGATCCGTAGACTCGACGCTATTATCGGCCTTTGATGCACCAGGCGAAGACGCGCTAGGCTGCTGCACGTGTTAAATGCAGTTAAATGTTTCACAAATGTTGAATACTAATAGGTGGTCTCCCAACTGGGTTAGATAAATGAAGGGAACGCCATTGGGTTACGATCAATTAGTAGAAATCTCAAGTCGTGACAGCTGTTGCTGCCGCTGATGTTGCTGCAGTTAAATTACACGATTAATTATTTCCAGCGGTGTTTACGATTGACGCGTCGAACAAATAAGCTTAAATTTATATCCTCACACCCAACTTTCACACTGGAGTCAACGTTGGACTATACTATTTATTTCTTCTTCTTTTATTCGTGAAAATTTGTATGGGTCTCAAGGTCGCGATAATTACGTGCTACTGCAGTCGCCATGATGCGCGTAATTGAAAACTAACGTGAGGTTCTTGACACGAGCATTTTGTAACAACAATATTGTACAATTTCTTTGATAAACCAAACGTTACGATGACTCAATAGTTTACATTACACTTGAGTATAATCCGAACTCCATAGACTTGCTCGTCTTCATCATAATTTTGCTTACAAGTCGACAGTTTTTGTGTCTACTCAATTTACAGAAGAATAAAATATACTCAATCGCGTTTGCTGACGCTGCGGATGTGCACGTGATATAGATTCAAATCGTGGGTAACTATCGAATGAAAAAAATCCATTTACAGAGAAATAAAAATAAAATCACATCCAATTATCACCTATGGGGTACATGTCACTCGAGCCTTAGCTCTTACATGCATTGTACATGATGTGAACTTCGATAGAAAAGCCTATTACCATGTTGATTCCGTGAGCTTTGAAAATTTTGTAAATGCGGCAGAATTTCTGATACACATTTCCTAATGGATTCGAATAACACCCGGATTTGTAAGATTTGTCAAACAAATCCGAAATCACGTAAAACAAATAAGATTTATCGTACGGATTAGTCAAATGCTCGTCGTGTATGAGTTCTAACAACTGTATTAGAGGGGAAATAAATGAATTGAAAGAAAAAAAACAAAGAAAAAAAAAACAAAAAATCAGAGAAGTCAAACACTTGTACAGTGTTCGTTTGCCTTTTCACTCTAAAGCTGTCTCTCTCGAGGCCTCTCTAGCCTCGTAAAAATCAAACAAACTATCGCATACAAGTACGATACGCCTTATACAAGTTTGTTCAGCGTCTGACTCTGGACTGTTAAGTAATATTTGATGAATATTCGTAAAATTTCATTCATAATCAACCGCATTATACCAGTTTCTGAACGAGTCTTTATGGATGGGGTGATGAAAATCTGTTCTCACGTTATAAAATACATCGTAAACCAATCGACTGTACGGTGATAATACAAAGTATATTGTTACAACATATAGACCCTTTCATAACTGTTATTTATTTTTTCTAGCCGCAAGTGTTGAGAAGAAATTATTTTTAGAAGCAGGAAATGATCTGAAAACCGAGTAGGTACCTAATAGACCCCGAACTTTCAATTCATCGCTGAATATTTTTCCTCGGGGTTTCTCACAGCGAATCTCGTTACTCGCATTTAGTGCGCCAGATTTGTTTGAAATTGCGTTATTTCAGCGCCTCCGTAACGCATATACATATAACATATGTACAAGCTATGTACATCTACATAACACGACCTCAATGCAGCAGCAGCGGCAGCCAACATGCAAAGCTTTGGCAAGTCGAATCTGAATGAAAAAGACTGTGCCAAAATGTCTACCGTTTAGATAACTATAGGTATGATGTATTCGATGTATGACGAGCAACTTGTCACGTTTGATTCTATGGTCGCTAATTAATTCCGAGTATATTCGAAGCGTCCTTGACGCAATTTTCGGTTACTCGCTTTACGTACAGATTCATTAAACTTTACCAATCGCATCACCTAAAACGCTCTATACGCATATATGTATGCTTCTTCACGCTTGAATTAAAATTAACTTATTATTCAATTGATTTTAACACCGCGCTGATGTGTGCCTATAATAGAGAAGATCGCGTGCGCGTGTGGATGGACAGAAAATACGGAGGAATTTATTGCCCCGAAAAAAATTTTAATGCAAAACGAAACCGCGTTGCACGGGAAAAAAGGATTTTTTTCTAACACTTGGAATGTATCGATGTACTGGCGAGTCCCCGCAATTCGAGATGCAGCAAAACATATTTCAACGTTTACGTAATTCAACATCGTGTCCTGCGCAGCGTCGGGACGCCGTATACCGTTAGACCGACCCCCCATGGTTTCGCGCATTTGTAAAACGCGATATACCTATACATAGCTGGTTTGCGTACAATACGAGGGGCACTGACTCGGATAAAGTACAGTCCGCACGTTTTCTATTTCTTGGGAATGTTTGGAAACAAAAG
Source organism: Athalia circularis (assembly GCA_963978495.1). Classification (NCBI taxonomy): domain Eukaryota; kingdom Metazoa; phylum Arthropoda; class Insecta; order Hymenoptera; family Athaliidae; genus Athalia; species Athalia circularis. Next base: position 17,126,979 of record OZ021700.1, on the reverse strand, counting down.
AGAATTCTCACATATCTAGACAATTGTGGACATAGGTACGTAGAAATCCTTGGTTCCATCCCGCGACTGTATCCGAGATACGTGCGCAGATATCTGGCGCCGCGGCCGTTCGTCTCTGCAACGGACGTCGTTTTGCGGCGACGAGAATCGGGGTGGAGAGAACTTCGGTCGAAGCCTTGACACAGGGTCAAGGGTCAGGGCAAATTTAGGCGAGGAATATGTGTGCTTTTGTTAAGTTTTCTCCTTGCTTCGTTGCTTTGGCAAGAAACGAGTACGTGCCGCACAGATACTCGAAGAGCACGATGACAAATGCGAGATACATCGCCCGAGACTTTTTAACACTGACCTCAAATTTCCTGCATCGACGAGAAGTTTTTCGTAATATAAAACTTGGTTTATTCCTCGTACGGAGTCAGATTGGCAAAAAAGGTAGTTTCTAACGGCGGCTTTGAGCCCGACTGGCGAATTTTCTTTCACTTTTTTATTTTTTATTTTTGTGTTTTGTATTTTTTTTTTTTTTCCAAGGAAAAATTGATTCCCTCATATTCTAATCTAAGTAAGTATATAGGATGGATGGTAATTATGAGGCATTGTTAAGCGGAAGAGAATAAGGCGGGCATTCCGATGGGTTAGCGTGCTTCTGAACGACCTTTTCCGTGACCCGGTATTGATAAAACTTCGTTCAAGATATTTTCTCCAAAATGTATATAATAGTTTTAAAAGCTGAGCTGCGAAGGGGTTGGGTTCAAGATTGGTCATCCTGAATATTTTATTTTTTGGTTCCTTGATATTTCCTATTTTATTTTATGATCATATACCGGTTGGTGGATAAAAAAAAAATTGTACATCTAGACCGCCAAGTGCGGAAAGTCTTTCGGGTGTTCCGTCCGTTTTTCATGTTTTCTTGTTTCTTTTTTTTTCTTTCAAGTAATTGGAGTTAATGCACGTCTAGATATTGATCACCAGATTTTTGTAAACCGGTTTTATATTATCTCCGCGTTATCTCAGAACTTGAATAGCGATCGACGCGTGCTGCACGCATGTTGCAACTAGCGATGCGGTTCGCTTGCTCGGAGAAACACAATACACTTTAATGCTTTTGCTCCATACTATAAGTACACAGTAGGCCACTGTTCTATAAATAGAAGTGACGAACACCTGCCCGAACCATTCACATTCATTGGCTGCAGGGCTCGCGCTATACAGTCGTCATATCATAATGTCTACGCGATTATGGACGACTGATTTTGCGTATAAATGTATCAATTAAATCGGATCGAATGTGAAACTGATTTACGGAAATCCAATCGTAATATAGTAAAAATAAATTGGATACTTCGTGCCTTCGGGTTTTTTCTTCTTTCGCCACAAAATGCGGCTTAAAGTGAAGAGGAAATAAATTCGATACCCCATCTCATGGTGAGATAAATTACTATATTGTTACTCGAACTTGAATTTGAAAATTCGTTTTTTTCAGCCTACCCTATATTATGCACAGAGTCGATATGCACAGGGTCGGCATGAAATAGCCCCGATGATGAAGTCCGGTAAAAAAAAAAAAGAAAAGGCGGTGGATTTGTGGTTTGAATGAAAAAAAAATAAGAAAAAAAATGATCTGCCACCTAACCGCGTCGTTTTGATTTTACGGTGGATCTCCTTTCACCAATTTACGACGAACTCTGTGCGGTATATAGGTATACGATGCGAAACGCATCGTCGTATTAGAACTTTAAGATCTGGAAGGAATAGTTTTCTCGTGGGCGCGTTAAAAACATATCAGCTGATGAGTCGATTTATGGCTTCTCAGTTGGAGCCAATGGGATGTATCGTGCGTAATGTACATTCTATCCCCAAAAAGTATCTCATGTGCAAAAAACAATCGCCAATTGTTTCAAATCAATCGCCACATCTTACTTTTATTTTTATTTCAAGACTCAAGACGTCCGTGATAAGTATAATTGCTCCACAGCCTTTTACCGGCAGTTTTAAAACGTCACGTTTCGTACAAAACCAAGGTTTTTTTTTTTTTCTTTAATCAAGTTTCGTCGGGACAAAAGTTTCCAACTCCCCCGTTCTACGTGAGCGGGACTTGTCATTCGTTTGGAGTGAATTTCGACTCTGGACACGCGTCAATTGTAACTCTAGTAGATCGTCTTTCAGCTCGCAAGTTACTTCCTCGAACTACGTATTATATACCTGTGAATAATTTTATGTACCATGGGGTGGTTGACGATCAGGTAGTAGTAGTAGTAGTAGTAATACATGGTGCACCTGCACCATGAAACATTATCGTGCAGGTTATTGGCGGTAAATTTTATCTTCGTGATCTTTATTTTGTCAGTTTAAAAATACGCATCAAGATCTTTCTATTTCGACCTGTGATGACGGCGAAAATTTTTAGCCTTCTCAAAACGCACCGTGCCGTATATTATACTTATATATTATATTATGTAGGATGGTATACGAAGACGAGCCGTAGGTAGTATTTTAATAAATAATCCAAACTCCAAACTTGACTCATTTCTGACTAATCGTGACAAAAAGGAACGATCACTGCTCAGAATTCAGAGTAATTTTCTTTGATTTTTGGGTAATTTTCGAAAAATGCATATCTCCGTTTTTAGTTTTTCCGTATAATTTTTTATAGGCTCGCAGCACGGCCTGCACTTCCGGTCGTCGATATTCTAATACGCCGTATTGCGAAAAGCTTGAAGTGTAAGTATAATAACCTGTCCTACAGGTGTAAAAGTTTCGACGTTTACTCGTGTGTAAGACGAGGGAGAAATTGGGGTCGGATACTCAAGTATGTCTGAATCATGAAGTATACGTACTTCTCGGAAACTCATGGCAAGCGGATATATTTATGCCCTCGTCATGTTCTCGGGACTATGTAGGTATAATCGAGCTGCGATCCGCACGTAGACACATTCGTCGATAAATCGATCGAAATCAGGAGGTAAAAATTATTCTAAAATCCAGATCAAACGTGAATCGTCCATGCGGAGATGCCGTGTACCGATTTCAACGCGTAGAATAGGATGAAGAAAAGTGAAAAATCCAAAATTTCGCATCGGTTTTCGCCTGATATTTAGCACCGACGCGTGCGCCGCGCCTGTCCATGCCACGTGTTTTAAAATCGTATTTCAGCTACGCGCTGCGCTTAAATATATATAATTCTTACTTTCACGAAGCGCGATGTATTCTTAGCTCTTACATGTGCCAAGAAAGTTTTGGGTACTTATACATACGAACACACCTATGTACGCCCGGTAAGGTTGATTCTGAATCGCTTCGCGGCCAAGAGCGCTTTTGGACAAGTTTTTTGCGTAGCTGGGCCGGCTACGAAAAGTTGTCCAAACGAGCTTGGCCGCGAAGCGATTCAGAATCAACCCAACCGGGTGTACGTGTATTATGCAGGTGTCCATATCGTTAAAAAATGAAAAAGAACGCACGGGAAATTTTTAATCATGAAAGTCAAGCTAGGCGGTCTCAATTTCTAATGTTCTCAAAGCCGTAAATTATAGCACAGATTCGAACGATGCTCGTTCGTTTTTTTCCATCAACGAGATCGAAGTGCACGACGCATAATTTTCTCGGGTATATCGAGGGAAATATTATACATAGATTTAATATACTCATTTACCATGTACATATGTATTCGATGTTGTATATGTATATACATATCCTATTTCTCATACACATATGTAGTACATCGGTATGCGAAAACCCATAACTCGTTTATGACGTGACTTCAGATGGGGTGACACGAACTTCCATCCGGGACTCATTGTCATTTTCCCAGTCACAGAATGTTTGTTCGATAGACGATGATAGGCTCAACTGAACCTCCTGCATTTCGGCCGTTACGCGTGTTCGAAACGTTCACGCATTTTTACCTATTGAACCAGATTGGACAACTAATCCATAGTCCTCCTGTAAGGATATGCATGCAATCCACTGTACATCGTACAAGCCATGAACGATTTTGGAAGTTTTTTTTTTGTTTATAAAAAATAAAATATAGTGTTGACAAATTATGAAAGAATTTTTATTTTTCATGAAAACTGTGAATATTTTAATTTTTCGAAAAATTTGTGGAAGTTCGTGTTGAAAATTTGCATCTGAAATTGTGTTTAAAAAAAATATCTTATACGTAAGTCCAGACGTTGTTATTTCAGTTTAATTTTTTGCTGACATTTGTTTGTTAGTATCGCTCATTATGAGCGAATATAATTACGCCGTAGTTACAGATATAAGCTTGTTTTGCAGAAACTTATTCTTAACTGGTTCATGCGGTTTGTCTGAAGCGGTTCACCCACGCGATCGCTGAGGTCCTGATGATGACCTGAGTGTCCGCTCCGCAAAGCGAAAAATTGGCGAAAACTCGTTCATTTTGATAGATCAATTTAGTTGGCAGATTCGGATTCCTGAGCTCAAAATACATGAGAATACATAAAAATCCGATGAAAACAAAAAGTGTTGGGTTTTGACCCCAAAATGGAAAAGAATCTACCCCTTTGGATTTTTGCGATTCATGGGCCAGAAATTAATTTTTTTTTTTAATCTTCTGAGTGACTGTTCCAGCTGGTAAAATGTTCACTCGGAAGGAATGTACAATTCACTCTGCTGCAGATGTATCGAAATTCTTTTATCAATTTGTTCATCCATTTTTCTTCGTGGTTTGAAAATAATCGATTTTATAGAGGCGGAAAGGAATCGTGCAGAGCTTTGGATTATTCGTATCCAGTCGCCGCCGTTCTTTAATTGGATTCATGTTTCCTTCCGACATAGAAGGACGATGACAATCGAGTTTCAAATACAGGGTGAATTACAACGATATAGTTTCGAGCTTTACAATACAAATATCGACTTTGAATACCAGATATGTTTACACTGAGAAAAATGTTCACGGTAAGGCCAACAAAATAACAGTGTTGGTCTGTATTGTTCGATTTACGAGATTTTTCTGTTCTGGAAACCAATTTTTGGTTGCAGTTAATAAATAAGTGAAAAATTTTTGGTGGGTTTAACAAAATAAATTTATTGTATACGGTTTGTATGCTTAACAATAATATTTGTCAGCTCAATGAGATGACTTGGTTGTCGCCCAACTGAGGGACTGCTATCGAGTTGCAACCGAACTATTTAGTTATGCGTACCAAATAGATCATTCAGAACAAGACCATGTTTGTGTGCGGTTAACTAAATGATTTTTTTCACAGTATTTTGTTGGCCTGTAAAAATGATTTTGTTATGCTAACAAAATCTATGCACAAAGAATTCTGGTTGAATGGACTAAAAAGTTTAGTTGACTCAAAAATAACTAAATAATTTGGTTGTGGTGACAAGGATTTGGATACACCAACAATTCATTTATCTCAGTGTAACCTATCCGGAAGATTGAGGGTAATAAAAATAAATGAATTCCGATTCATGGACTGTCGGAAAGATACCCGGGAATTCGATGCCCCATGAAAATTTCGATCCCAGTCTCTGTACCAATAATATACATTTGATATGACGATCTGAGAAGTGATGAATATCATCTTATCACGGCTCGATATTTTCTTAAATTTCGTGCTGATCAGTCGGCCGAGTTATAAACGTTTGACAAATCGTTCACTGTTCTCAAATTTTTTATCCGGCATAAACTAAAATTGCCGTTGTTCGTGATTCAAATTGGCCACCGGCAATTACCTGCACCAAAAAAAGAAAAACCGTTGTACCCAACTTTCCTTCTTCAGTTTTCCAACTCCTGTTACAAAAGACTTCCGGTTTGAACTTTACACTTTTGATCCGACTGCGTCATCATATTATTTCGCGTAAATTCACCGAGCCTTTTATTTTAACAGCTGCAGCTGTGACCTCTTTTCGTCAGTAATGCTGCGAGACGCATAATCGCTGTTGGTTCCTGCAGTGCGTTGCTTCGATTATATTATGCGTGTAGCTTCGAAGTTATTCTCGATGAATTCTATCCGACGTGCCGCGCACGCCTATCACTTCCTCATCACCTGCACGCATCGTAGATAATTAATCGGCAAAGAGTAGAGTCAAATAATTACCACTGGAATCGTTCGCCGAAGATTTTGGCTATAGAAATCCTCTATTCAAATTATAACCACGGTCGCGATCTATAGGGAATGATAATTTTATAGCTCAGGTTTCCTATCATTTATACGATCGCAATGGCAGACAATCTGACGCTAGCGGTCGAGAATGGTGATCATTAATTATTTTCCTCCACAGCGTTTAGGTGGCTACGCGTGCAGAGAACGTGGATCGAATGTATTTAGATATCGAGTTGGATGATTACCGTAATATAATACCCACCAAAAGAAGCTCGATCGTAACGTTATGGTGTAAAAAGTTGCGTGTCGAGTTCCAAGCTCCGAAATATTCAGACTTCGAAGAAGAAGCTCCACGTGACAATTTTTTTTTTCGTTTCAACTAGGATCAGGCAATCTTATATTTTTCATCATCAACGTGCAGTATCGATTCTCTGGTTTGACCTTTGAAGTTTTAAAGGAAAGTTCAAGGTTCGTCGGACCAAATTAGGTAAATTCGAATTATATTTTGTCGATCGCAGGACGTTTTCTGGAGTGGAAGATCCAGAGTGTAAAATTATACTCTAATGCGAAATGTGATTATCGAGTTCATGTAGCTGGGTAAGTCATAAGCAAAAGTGAAATGAACAGCGCATGGAATAATCGTATAAGCTAGGGGACGAATTCAGTAAGAATTTATGGAATGTTGGGGTTGCACGTTGTTCCCCACTACGTACCTATAATATAATAACGTATATGGTGTATCGTTGCTGTAGCACTCGAATAATTACGTTGCCTGGGGGGGACGAGTTTATAACTTCATACGTACCTCTTATTCCAATTGCAGCTGTTTATGGGGGTGAATATTTTGAGGGTGTAGCCACTAAAAAAGTAGAAAAATTAAAACCCTCGAAGATTTACGTCAGTTCGAATTAAACTTGGTTCGTAAATTGAACCTCTTCCATTTTTTTTTTTTTTCCCCCCAATTTTCGAGGGGACGTATCAGATAGTTTCGAGCAATTTTGAAAAGTTCAAAGTTTTTAAGCTGCGATTCCCTCCCATTTTTGAGGGTCACGCCCTCGTGCCGACGCAATGATCCGCGACCGAAAAAACTGTGGGTTACGTCCTTCTGCTCCTCATTCCTAGAAAGAAAAAAAAAAATGTCCAAAAATAATTCATGCGTTCACAGGTAGAATCACGTTGGTTCGAGTTGGTCAATGATCGAAGCAACGCGTGACTCGTTCATGTGCCGATGAGCTCCGATCGCATTAGTTACGGATCGCTGAAAATTACCAGGGGCAATGTCGAACTCGCGGTTAACAATCACTCAAGTGTTACATCGCGATTTTATTGGTCACTATGTGTACACGTACAGAAAGCAAACGGAATCTTTTTTTGTCCTTTTTTTTTTATCTTCTCGTTCGCAATCGTGATGGAAAAAAACGTGTTTATAACGGTCATTCATCGATCTCGCGAACGAAATCAAGAGTCGATGTAGCGGTTTTAAATTTAACGGATGTACTGTACATGTATGTATGTCACGGATAAACTTTTGCTTCACGTCCATAACGTGATGAAGTTGTCAATGAAAATTGGAAAAGAATATAATGAAAAATCAAATATCGTGGGCATTCAACCGAAAGAATTAACTACACATATATTCCGAAATTTGAAATCGTGCAGTTTGATTTTTTATTCGATTGATTTTATTTTGTTTCTCTTATTTTCGATCGTCAACGCGGCGTATAAGCGTAACGCACCTTTGTTCGCAATATTGATCGCGCAGTGTTGGTACAACGGCTTTGGAGATGCAGCGTTGTTATAAAGCCAGTCAACTTGTTTGCTCGATTTTCATTTCTCCTAAGATTTACATGATACTTGTATTAAAATATCTTTCATTTACCTAATTGATAATCCAAGCATATTATACGCGAAAATCGGCGAGAATCTCGCGATGCTCCTCGATTTTACGACGCGTCTAATAAACGTATGACCTCACTCTGGTCACCCGGTGTTCAAAGGTATGTGATATCCTTGGTACCGATTCGAGTTTTAAATCGGCTCTAGTTTACAGACCAATGATGCGGGGCACAGCTCCTGCAATGCAAATATACATTAAAGGTCGTATATGTGAAAACTTGAAGAAACACACGTCCTGCATTTTTTTTATGGATTTCTGATGGGTGTGCGATCTCGGATGCCATTCTAGTGGTACCTATAATATTTGCATTATATATGCTTCTAGCATTTGAAATACCCGGACGAATGATCGGTTTTTTCGAGAACGTAGCCGCTTACCGATTACCGATTACTCTGCTCAATGTTTTACGACGTAGCTATACTTATAAGCACCAAGGACACGGCGACTGCCCGAGAAAGTGCCAACGAAAAGTGTGGGTCAATATCGGCCGGCGCGGCCGCGGCGCGTCTTATTATTACGAATTATCGGATGTCTAGGTATAAACGTACATCTGTGGTAAGATCATTAAAAAGAACCCTAAAAACTCCCATGGACTCGCGTATCAAGTTCTTGGTCCGCATAAAAAGCATAGTATTTGAAATAGAAAATTTTTACGCACGAAGACAATAAATGATAAGCCAGATGACCTTCTGCACCTGCACATATCTTGGTTGGATGAATACTAACTCGGATGGAGATGAAAATTTATTCTATTTTACAAGTACACGAATTATTACGCGCGATACGCGCTGATTAGATTACAAATTATTCGTCATGGTCCAAGCACGCATAGAAATGTAAGAGAGGATCGATCGATCGAGCATGTGTAGTATAACATGTGAAGTCTTATCGAAACGTATGCCTGTGATTATAATCAGGAATCCAGATAATTTTTGGCGTGGCACGATCAAATGAAATTGTAGGTACCTGTGGGTAGCTAAACTGGTTTTCGTATGATACCGTTGCCATTATACCACAGCGCACGGTGCTATTTTTATACCGAAGAAAGTCGAGCTTAGTTGCCGGCGTTTTTTTTTTGTTTTTTTTCCGTGCTCCAACGTACATCATATTGCATAATGAAATCGAAAGTTTGTCTAAAAATAGTATAAAGTTTTATCTTTTTCTTTCCTATATCGTTTTACTTGATCTAAAAATTACCATAAACTCGCGTAGCGTAATATACCGATATAAAAATTCTCTCATAAAGATCACGTCACATTCGGGATACGCGCGGATATACCTACATATTATACATTCCGTGTTTTCAAAACCGATTCTGCGTGGGTTTTATTTTATTCATTTATCCGGATCACCAAGGATGACCGGTACATCGCAGTCCGTCGATATTTTTACTGCATCGAGCGAACACTCTCGTAATAATTATGCGATTGTTTTGCACGATTGTGCAGAAAAAAAAAAAATTTCTGCTCTTTGGACGTGTGGAATTTCCGTGAGAAAGATCGTCTGGAAACTTTGGAAACTGTTGGAAAGTTTTCTAAATCCGCGAAAGGTAACTAAAAAATTAACGCATGGAAAGCTGTCGGTGGAACCAATTATAAGTACGGCCATGGACGGTTGAATTTTACCGAATTAGTTTCACTCGGTAATTTTTCGAACCGCATCAAAAATTCAACAGTTGCGGCAAGTGAGGATGCAATTATCCTGTGCGACCGAGCAAAACGGATCGGATTACCTTGCAGCATGCGTATGCCGCGGACTGAAAATTCACCATTTTTGTCATGAAAAACTTGGACGGTTTTTCGATCACCCTCGTTGACGATATAAAAGCTGGTTATGATTCTGGATAAATTGGAGTCGGAAATTACCCCTTGTGTCCGTTTACCAGTTTCCTACAAATCCTCGGCTGCCGTTCCACCCGAAAAATTGCCTTTCTTTTCCCCTTCGTTTTGTATCTGGTATCAAAGGCTGAGATTTCGCCGGTCGCGATCAGATTCATAGGAATTTTCGATCGATCGATCATTTTTGTCTAGCGAACACTAAATTCATTGACAATTTTTGGACGAAGGACCTCCAGTGCCGATCAAATTTCTGTAATTTGGAGTCGAGCTTTTCGAAATGGTTATTCGAGAACGCACATCCCTGGGGAAAGTTTATCGTTGGTTTGGAGCGTTGAATATCGTTTGGATCGTATGCAAGGGTAAGCAAAGGACCAGACAGGATAAAGGATTGATCGAGTGCAGGTTCTCAGAGTAGGTGGAAGCGCCTTCGTCGGGGGAACTGCGGCGGTCGTCGAGGCGGCAGAGGCAGAGGCAGGGCAGAGGAAGGTCGACTCGACGGCGGCGCCTTGTCAGTCGCCAGTATTGAACCGGCGCCAGCCGAGCTTACATGTACATTCCATATATGGCATTCCATTTTATACGAGTTTAGTTTCTACGGTAATTTTCGGCCTCTTGGACCAATTTTAGAAAAAAATAAAAAAACAATCTCCGAGCTTTTTAGCACCGGGTACGAAACGGAGGATGAGATAGGTCGGAGTCTGACGGTACGCAACCACGAAAAAGCTTGCCAGGAGCACGCGCGATAGACCAGACGAAGAAAGAAAAAAGAAAAAAAGAAACGAGAGAAAGAGTAAGGATTATCCAAGGGGCGTCTTGCCCTTGATATTATTACAACCTCAATGACGTTTTAAAGTGCGCGTTACAGTGAACGGTTTCAATTGATCCAAGTGTCAAAATCCACCCAAGAAGTGTTCGGAGTTACACCGGACGAGTTATTATGAATAAAGAAATATCACCGGACTGAAGTAGAAAGGATGTCGCAACCTCCGCCGGGAGGTGGGAGTCCGGGAAGTCCCGACAGCTCAAGAACCCCACGTGGAAGCCGGCTTCGAGACCGCGTGAGCTTCTTCGAGCAAGTATGGGCTTCCGGAGGTCGTACATCGAGCGCAGAAGACCTGCAGGGTACGGATGAGGTGGACCATGCAAATGTACATCGAGTACATTCAGGATCTTCACATGCGATTCGACCCTCTTCAAGGACGAGCAATTCCTCGTTCGAGGAAAGCTTCGAGCGCGTGGTAGAGGAAGGCGAATTGGACGGTGCGAAAATGGTAAAGTTCGAAAAGATCACCGTGCGGAAGAGCGTCCGCGAAATCACAGGCAATACAGTAATCGCCAGCTCAACAACGTCCGCGTCAACGTCAACGTCAACGTCGACCACAACGACAACGGTCAGAGGTTCTTCCGGCACATTTGGAGAAGCCAGTCGAACACCTAGCGAGGAACAAGCCCTGGAAGACTCGGCTTATCAGAGTCACGGTGTACAAGGAAGTAAATCGAGTTCCGTTACATCGTTCACCAGATTCCCTTCCGAAGAAAGTCTTCCCCGAGGAAGAGGGAGCAGTCCTCGTCAGAGCGCTGGAACTCCTGAATTTGGAGGTTTCGGTGCAGAAAGACCATCCGGAGAATGGTACGCCGACTATCGAAATCAGAGCTTCCAAAATGTTGCTGTAAGGATGGAATACCAACGTAGTCGTAGCGAATACGACGCTCACATAGCCGCTATCAAAGGTACGACACGTGTGTGTCAGAATTTTTGTCACCCTCCAACTTTCGAAGAAGGTAGAAATTCGAGCGGACAGCAGAGTTTACAAAAGTTAAAAAAAAGTTGTGGACATGTGGTAGAATATCCAGTCGCAAAAGATGAATAAACGTCATCAACATCTGCTGGCGTAGCGTTTATCGGAAGCGTTTTACACGAGGTCACGACCTTTCGCCTCCGTTACAAAGATAAAAGTTTGCTCCGTTTCTGTATAATGGTGAGTCGGTTCGATTCCAGGCGCATAAAATTGCACGGTTACGTTACGTTGATACGGTAGAGAAGTTGCCAGATCACGTGCGAAATTGCTTCGCTGATGGAATTAATGCGAATTTAGAACCACCGCGTTGATTGCTTCGCGCTGACGTTAGTTCGTATGCCTGATCGTCGTTAAAATATAATCATTTAACAACACGGCGAGCTCAACGACTCCCGAGATTTTGATAGCCTTCGGCAACCGGCTGGCTCGATACTTTCACTTTTGGAAGACGATGCATCGTGGTCCCCGTGTCGCGATGGTGCCGCACCTTGGTGGGCACCGTTAACGAACTCCTTTTGGAGAACGAATCCTACGCTCACGCGATCATCGTGATACAACTGCGGTTTGTAATTAACCGGCGTTTGTTCTACCGAGGCAGGAAGGAAGGTATAGAAAAAATAAAGAATATTTTCAAAAACATTACGTCCACGTTGGCTCGCTACGCCCACCGTTTGAATAAAACGCCGGCCGGCATTTCGAGTCCGTGCGACGCTGCTCGACCGCGATGCTTTTGAGGTGACGTTAGCGGTTCAAGGCTATCTGTACTTGTATATGTAATGTGTACCTATACCAATATAGATATAAACATGACACAACGTACGGAATAACTTGCTAACTGATAAATTACGCATTCATTTCCATCGCATTTAAAGTCGAAATCTCGAGCCATACTCCGAGAAACGGATTCGTATCAACAACCCATAGGTTGTTTCTTTCAAATTCATTCGTTTATTTAGTCATTGGTTTTCTTCTTTTTTTTTTTCTTCCTTTTTTTATCAATTGTCAAAGTAGGACTCGAAGTCGTACGCTCGAATATTTCGAATTCCGAAATTCGACTGACTTTTTTTTGAACCAACAACGTTTTGTGCGCTTATCAAAGTATGATGAGCTATTAGCGCCACGGAAGATTGTGACACATAAACTTAATTAGAAGTATCTCGTATCTTTATTGACCGAAGTTTTATACCTATACATAATTGTTATCGTACAACTACTGTTACGTTTACTCGAATCTCTACGAAATACTTTCAGGAATATTTCGTTAAATCGTATAGGTATTTAAACCGTGAAGAAGTAGAGTCTCGATTCAGCAGAGTTGCGATAGTAACTCTCAACACATTTCAGTATGACTCTGCAATTTGCAATATTTCCCAAAGGTAAAATAACGCCAATACATTACGGAGAGTACATAAAATGAGCCGATTACATTTTATAGTAAGAAAATAATCCGCGAAATGTGTATCGGTAAAAACAACGAGTTCGTTATATCCGTAACATTGAATAATTAGAATCCTATAATAGTACGTGCATAGATATATTGAACAATATATCTATATATTCTAATCTATATATTGAATAGATAATATATCTATTCAATATATCTATGGTATGTGTATATCGCAGCGTTTGTTCTCATGTTTCATTTTATTTTCTTCCCCCCCCCCCCCCTCCCTCATAAAACGCAGACCGTCTGCAGACTTCACGTGCCGAGCATGCGATGTAACTTATTCTACCCATAAAATCAAAAATGCTAATTACGTACTGATTACAAAATAACTGAGCAAACACCGCAGCGAAAAGGGATGGATCTGCGCTACATTAACCGAAAATCAACCGGAGTTCTAAATTCAACTTTTTCCCGTCCATATTTTAGTGTTTGATTGTCCTGACCTCGGTACGATCGGGTTTAAATTTTGCCGACGACATGAATAGGCAATTAAATTCACATCGAAGCAGGTGATCAGAGTTTATATTTAATAATCACTCGGGGCCGACTTACCGAAAGAATAAAAAATTCAAAGAAAATATGGAACGTGCACGTTGTAGCTGAGGTACGATTTTCTATTCGTGGAAAACATATTATCGGATAGCAAACAAAAAAAAAAAAGAAAAAGAAAAAAAATTTAACCCTCACCTGGACAACGGTCAGTATTGATTTACCACCGACAACGCGACTCTGTACTCCGCTAGTAATTTGTACATTTGTACAATAGAGAATATAGTAAAGTAGAAATGAACTAGTATACATGGTGGGTGAGTTTTAGCTCGTTGGGGTTCGTGTAATATAGGGGTGGCGGCATGAACGTGTTATCTGCACGTCATACATTATATGTGTTCGATAGGATTTATCACGTGTAAATATACGCGTATAAGAAACTTGGTGTATTCGTGACGTCCTAAAGCTACATGTGAACTGTGCTATTTAGAAACTCAGGGTGTCGAAGTAGCGGCGATTCCGTTTGGTAAGATAATATTTCTTCCGGGTATCGTATGTCACTGAGGGACACCTTGATTCTTTTAAAAGGTATCGACGCACGCGTATTCGCATAGGTATACCTATTCCTAATGATCTTATTCTCCGGATTCTGCCAGATATTTTCGAAACTTTGATTAAAAATTTTCATCGTAAATATTTTCTATGACATATCAGCTGTAAATTTATGCCATATTGATCATAGCGAGAGAAGATTCCGTAGAAAAAATTCGTACAGATATTTCAATTAAACGGTATCGAATTTTTTTCTTTTTTCTTTTAATTATTATTGACGGTGCTACTCAATTTTCTGCCCTTCGACCTTCAACCTCTTTCGTTAATTACGTAGAACGTATCATAATCAGGCTGATATCGTTAACGAGTTTGTTGACCAAATCGTATCTGCACGCATCGCGTGATGAAATCGTATTTACTTTTTTTACATTTTTAAACTCAATCACTTTTCCATCGATTTTTAAAGTCGGAAAACTCATAGAAAGTTCAACGTTTCTCAAGTATAACATTATTGGAAAACGATTCAACGAACGTACACCCGGTTAGGTTGATTTTGAATCGTTTCGCGGCCAAGCGCGCGTTTGGACAAGCGCGTTTGGACAACCTTTTCGTCTAGCTGGTCCGGCTGAGAAAAGTTGTCCAAGCGAACTTGGCCGCGAAGCGATTCAGAATCAACCTAACCGGGCGTAGGTCGCGGAATACCAATAAACTCTTTTGAAATTATTGCTGGCAATGAATAATAATATTTATTCAAGCCTCTGTGTGTCAAGATCGTGACTTTTCTCTTCAATGGTATAACACAGATAACATCTTTGCTGTAATAAATGCAACGGAGAGATATACATACACATAATGTAAGACCTTCTGATAGAGACTGACAAATTCCGGTTGAATAACGACGTTAATTTTTACAAATTTTATGCACAAGCGGTGAATGACACCAGAGAGCTGAGAGAAAGAGAGAGAGAGAGAAAAAAATAACTAAAATAATGAAATAAAATTGAACAGCTCGTATCGATTCAACGTGTTGTTGAATCCTCGTCAGTTTGAACTAGATGTCTGCTCAGCCCACCATTCGCACGGTAAAAATCGGGATAAAAATGCAAGGTGTTCGGGACACCTGTTCATCCTCTTTTTTTTCCTCGTTCCCCTCGCTTTACGACTCGTCGAATTATGTGCGCGTCAGTTCGAATGGACGGCGTATTTTATATTCGTATAATATTATACACATGTAAAGAGGAACCGTAGGTGGTTCTTTTTCCCCCTTTTTCCTTTTTGATTTTTTTCGGTGTTTTTTTTTTGTTTGTTCACGTGTGTCGTACATGCCTAGGTATATACCGCTGCAGTAGCCCAAGTGGGTGTAATCGGCGCAGCTCCCATGATGAGCTGTATAGGCTTTTTGCTTAACTGTACGATTATGTAACTGGAAACGAAGAGTAAAAGAGACACGAATAAAGAGCGAGAGTGTGTCAGTGCGGAGAGAGAGGCAAATGGATAGTTAGATAAATAGAGATGGAGAATCGACGCGATTCAAGACCGTGTCTGACCTCATCGCGTTGAGAACCTGTCCCACTTAACCGGTGAACCTTCTGCATTGGAATCACTGTGTGAACATCACGCTGTTGCAAAGGCGTCAGACTAGAACGATTTTATCGTAACGCTGTACGGAGATATTCGTTTGCTAACAAATCGGAAATACGTCGATCCGCCTCATCTTTTCGTATAAATTCTCTTCGCCGTATTATTCGTCTTGCAATTTTTTTTTTTTCTTTAATTACACGTATTTAATGAACATAAGGAACGATAATCGCGGGAAATGAGACACGCGTGGTATATGCGTACAGGAATCGGTATCTGTTGTCTGTAACGAAATTCATTTTTCATGGCTAAAGGCACGACGCGTAGCGAAAGCTTACTGGGTCACGGTCACCTTGGGCTATAGATTTCGTTCAAGTACCTCTCACTCGCTAAATTATTAACTATATCGTTGAATTACAGTAGCCACGATGCGCGTGGATTTATAGATATATATATTTTCTTTCTTTTGCAAGTGTAGATATATCGTACTCGGTTAGAAAATTTATAACGCATGAAGAAAATTATTGTTACTCCCAGCGAAATGACCGCGTCAAAATTATGCAGCAGAGTCATTTCGAGAAGCAGGTAAACGTTAATTACGCAACGATGACCGACGCGCGACGCCGTAATCAGGAAACATAAAGTGCCTGTACGACAGCTCGTAAATGACGAGTTACGTATTTGTACGACATCGTTGCATCCAACGAACTGCCAGATGCAGAAGTTTTCCTTTGAATTAGTAAGCCCAAATTCGGACGGGATTCATTTTACCGATTTTCGTTATCGGATGAAATATGAATATAGATGGGATCATCCGAATACATATTTTGTTTTTTCTCGTAGTTAAAATTTCAAAGTAAAAATTGCGCGATTCAAAGACCCTGACTTTCACTGTATCATACTATGACCTGAACATATATTTCTTAATCCGAAATATGCAAATTCAGAAATTCATTCTATTCTAATTTTCGTTCAGCCAGACGGGGCGTGGCTGCGGTACGAGCAGTTAGAGAATAAGCAATCTTTTATAATTGTCAGACGAAGTTTTTTCACTTCTTTTTCTCTCCACTTTATTGTGAAGTTATTCAGCCTCAATCCGAACGTATCTATTGTAGCGATTGACGCTATTGACATGCAAAAAATTATGGATAGGTATCCGTATGTGTATGAAGAAGTAAATGTCTGATACGATATCGATGTCTGATAGTAAAGAATTCGGGATTACGCGCCGAGCGATGAGGTAATGGCTGGGTAAATTCTACGGTACGTACATACCTACCTGCAACCAGCTGCGCTGTTATTGAAGTAATAAGATTAGTACGTGTTATTTCACTCTGGAAGTTGAGTTCTCTCGGATTAACTCAGCTTTTCTTATCAAGAATAATAAACAGCGTACACGTTGCATTATAATACACGTTTACTCTCGCGTTTGCTGCAGATAATGCGAGCATAATTTTTCACAAACGTCAGCAAAAGGTATGAAAGCATGAGAGAAGCGAAACACAAGATAGTTGACCATTATGAAGCATTGTTCAAAAGCTCATGGCGACCAAATGTCGAAAAAAAGAAAATCCGATAATAATATCTGCCGGAAAGATATTTTCAACCTCTTATATAGAGTAACCATTATAATATTATACGTATAAAATCGACAAATGCTTTCCTTTTGTCTTCTTGTTTTTTTTTGTTACAAGTTTTTAATGTCACGAACTGAAAGTAGAATATTTGTTATCTATATGTTTATTATTTACGATGACAATCTGGATTGGGTTATGCAATATCGTGCCTCTTTCCGTCAGGCAAATATATGAGCTTCGTTCTTGAAGAATCTTCTACCCCCTGTAATATAATAATAATGAGTTCGGTCTTCCGACTGATCGTGCCAGCCAGGGCTTGGGAGATTTTAGGGTGGCATCGAGACGTTTCGAAACTAACTCTCTCTACGCACCCTCACGCGATCCATCCCTTTCATTTCCCTCATTTTCAGCGCCAGGCAGTTCCTCGCGACGTTTTTCTTGCGGCGAAGCTTTTCGTATTAGAAAAATTCCAGGCACCACATTCTTTTTAGGTTCAGAATCGGCTCACTATACGTTCACGCTGTGACTGTCGAAGTAGCGAAAAGGGTGCCGCATATTGTGTTATTCTCTTCATCTTTTCTCCGTTCTCAAATTGTTGCTACTATCGACATTAATGTGGTATAAAAAATTTCTGAAAATTCATCGCAATGCGAGGTATACTTTTAATTATTATAGATCTGAAGTGGTTATGGATATATAACGTGTACCTATGCATACGTCATCTGCAACTCATTATGGAAGGTGTTTCTCCTTAATTGATTGCAAGTATCTTTTGCGGTTCTTATTATAGAACGGGCGTCGCGTCGATGAAAACCGCAGTTGTATCATTTCTTGTCTGCCGCTGTACTCCCATGTGCAACGCTTGGCCCGATTGCGTTTTTCTCAGCTTTTATACTATACAGTGCTACACTGACATGTCGCTATACTCACGCAAGCTATAGTGTTGCAGTACATACAGTGTGGGTAACGTGAGGATTTCGCCAGATTTCCGTTTTTCTTACATATATAGGTATAATCTATCTATTTCGAAATGTCAAGAAGTGCAAGAAAGCAACGCTCTTTTTTCAAAGGGTTCAATAATGGCTCGGTATATTGCAGTGTGGACTGATCTTCAAGGATATTTTTTTTAATCCCCCCCTTCCCTGCGATCGTCAAAAAAATTATGCATAAATGTTCAAAGTGATCGAAAAATAGACAACGTATGCGTTGTCAGCGTCTGAATTGCATTTGAAAAATGGAAAAAAAACAATTGGTGCGCTGATCTGACTTATAGCTGGATGAAATGGAGGAAAAGTAAATTCGGAGCAGCCGTAAAAATAGTAGTGAAATTGAGTAAAAAAAAAATTTTCGAAGTGGTCGCAGGGGGAAATCGGAGGATTCGCTGCAGCGTGAACGAAAATATAATTGCTACATGTGTGCCCCACTTTTCGTTTAATCTTCGTGTCCGAGTATTAACTCGCGACAGATTATTTCCAGTCTCTTCACCCACTTAGAACGATATTATAAATATAGCGAGTTTACAGAATTCTAAAGTGAAGCGTATCATCGCGTCTTATACCGAAGTGTTTTAAAGACGTGACGATGGAAAAGCGTCAAGGTCGCGCAAGGGCAAAGCGTTAAATTCACCATCTTTATAAAAAATTAGCTCGTAAAGCTCTCTCGTACGTAAATATCACAAAGAAACGTTACGGAGACGCTGACATTCTCGCTGAAAGAGAACGATCCGTCAAAGAAACTTTCTCACAGTTGAGGTTTGATGAAATTGGAATCACATAGTATTATAGTGTTCGATTGAAGATGTGTTACGCTGGCACGATGTGCGATCTCAAATTTCTCAGAATTCGTATACGTCGCTGAGTCAGTATTCCGGAATAGCTTGTGCTGCAGAGAAGGAAGAAACTTTATTTGCCTTGTGACAACCGCCTGCTTCTGCTGCACGGTATTTATTTCACGCGTTACGGTGCGACGCGGGACGACAGTATCGAGACGTTATTGAGCAATGAAATTGAAGTCTGATCCCTGAACAGAGTTATCGTTTGTTATGAAAAGAACCCCGATGATGACCGGTGCGAGCCAATCTCGTCGTTATGAAATCGAATAATTTGCGATTTGAAATTCGAAGAACGTCATAGTTGCGCTAATTATACATAATTCGAGAGATAGCCGGTGACGAAATTTTTTTTGTTTTTTATTTTTTTTCCTCGAACTGTATCGCTAACGTTCACCAAGGTTCAACGTGTTTGAGATGAAACTGAAACTGTATCTTTTACTCGTGATGACATAATCGCTGACGAGGTCACCGCGCGTCGTCCTTAGAGTGTCCGATCCTGCCAAACCCCTCGAAGGCGTTCTATTAAATGCCGTTGCGTATACCGAAGAAACTGCTACCGTAAAAGTATTTTATTACATACCAGCCGATGAGACAACGTGCTGCGCACGGGAATACCAGAACGGTAATGAATCTTATTGCGAATTTTACATGCAGCACTAACACGAAGATATATTACGTCCTACCTTTGTCGGACATTTTATGGTCAACGCATAAGTGCCTATAGAATAGTCATATGCGAGTAGAGATATACGAGCGAATTAATTTCGATGGTTATAGGAGAATGGAGAATTTTCAACATGCGAACGTTTTGATAATACAGAGCTGGAAGTTGTGGATTTTATTATTACCAGTTGCAGCGTCGAAAATCATTTGATGTTACGTTATGAGCGGAGATTGGAGTTAATCTACAAGTATGTATACGTGCATGTAATCGCGTGCACCTTAATTACGTCAGTCTTTACCTTATGGGCGTCAAGGCTGAAACTTCTACCTGGGGTAACGTGACATTTTCGACCTTATTTCAACGGAATCAAAGTTGGCGTTTTTTAATTATCTCCTAGTGCGGCTCAAGTTTTAAAGAAGACGGAGTTAAAGGTGCTCCGTTTTCTATGGCAACTTGCTTACGATTAGCTGACTAGTTTAATTTTCTCTTTTCTTTAAAAATGAAACGTTATTACCGCAGAAAAACACTTTTTACCTTCATCGCGAAAAGCTAAGTCAGCCGTTACGAGGTCTGACGTTCCATGAAACGAGTTTTTATTTTTGGCTCATTGATTACGTTCCCATATCGTGACATCGCCGTAGACGTCTGGAGTTCGTAGGTCAAGTTTAATTAACAGATTGCTTAGGGAATCGTTTTAATATCCTACCTATTTTTCGTCACGTCGAACCACCGAATTACGAACCACGTCATTATTGCTCGAAAAATATACGAACATTTTTTGCGAGTCTAAAAATGATGGTCCAATACGCATAACACATTTTACTTTTTTCTTTCAGATGAACAGGAGCGCGTGCAAAAGAAGACTTTTGTAAATTGGATTAATTCCTACCTTTCGAAGGTAAGCGGCTTACTTTTATTCTTGTCCTTGAATTACGGTTGTGATCGATCGTTGACCGATAGAAAAAGTACCTATATTAGTGCGTTTCGAGGAGGACGCTCACGTCGGAGGATTTTACGACTGAATTGTATATTTAGGATTTCAACTTTTTATAGGAAAATTTGTATTACATTCGCTGAATGTGTCATATAGGATGTATCAGCCATGGTAATTGACTCGATAACGCAACGTCCTGAAGCAAGTTGAGGGACAACCGATTACGAGTTGCGTTAACGTTAGGCTGTTGCAGCGGCTTGTCAGACGATGCGACAGCTTGACAGCGCACCTACGATATTACCTATTGATAGATAATTATAAGTTACTCGCAACTTTCTCGGTACATATTCCGGACATTTCAACGTCCGGCTCTTCTCTAATATATCGTGATCGCTGAACTGCGTTTTGCGAGTTGTTGCAGAAATTAGTTACTTTATTTACAACCCCCTGTGCACGATTCTACGAAGTTTAAACTTGGAAATTAACGGCGTACTTCGTACCTGGCTCGTATTTCAACCTGTAAATTGTTAGCAACATCTTCTTGTATATCGTGTTACGATTTTTTCAACCCTTTCCATGAAACTCTCACGCTTCTCGAGCCGTTATCGGGTCGAAGATACTCAGTTTTATTATTGTTGAAAATGGAGAAAAAAATAATGCTACCTTACCAGACTTTATTTCTAATGATTATGGCGCCTTCGGCTACGACTAGTCAACCACGCCTTCAAACAAAAATGCGAGACAGATTGGCAAGGAGCCACCAGATTTTAGGATTCGCATGAAATTGCGTGGGATGTGCTGAAACCAACCAGTGAAATTTGCCAATTTTTTTTTCATGTTTCAACAAACCCATTCCATGCGAGATCAAAGTACCAATCAAAGCTCGTGTGTGGGATTTTCAAAAAAGAAAGTTTCGGCTGATTTCGGACAGACGATCAGCAACAGAAAATGTACATTTGGCATGAAACTTGAGAGGAAACGAAAAACAATTTGTTGATGATCAATTTACTGTCATTTTTTGAAAATTGAGATGCGGATTCCCGAAACTTGGTTTTCGGATGATCGCGATTTTTCAGGCGTCAACTGCGCCGGAATCATAAAGTTACTTGTAAAGAATGTGAATTTTTCTCTCAATTTATTGTAGCGAGTTCCACCGCTTCGAGTGGAGGATCTAATCGAAGACTTGAAGGACGGCACGCGTCTCCTCGCCCTACTCGAAGTTTTATCTGGAGAGAAATTGGTGAGAACCAATCCTATCGTAAATAGAATTAAGCGTGTAGCGTTGGCTCATATTGTAGCTGATTGATTTTCCAAGTATCTGCTCCCTTCTATTCACGAAATAGAATCGGAAGCAGATTGCTTTGAAATACATGTAATCAGAGATATATTGATATCTATGATGCAATGTTTGCGATGGTATAATATGAATGACATTTTTTTCCCTTCGCTCAATTTTAGCCAGTCGAAAGGGGACGCAACTTGAAGAGACCCCATTTTCTCAGCAACGCTAATACAGCGCTTCAATTTTTACAGAGCAAAAAAGTAAGTGCGGGTCAAGGTAGACGAGGTGATTTCTTCCCATCAATGACAAACTGTGACGATTACCAATTTTTTCTTTCAGATCAAATTAGTGAACATTAATTCATCCGATTTAGTGGACGGACGGCCACCAGTAGTATTGGGACTTATTTGGACCATAATCCTGTACTTCCAGGTATTTTAGACGAATTATTTACTTTCATTAATTACAGTATACAGCTATGCAATATCCACGTCATTAGTCTGCGATAGCTGCTTTTAAATAGTGCATAACACATATCTCGAGTATCTGGAGCACAGTATGAAATAATCGGGTTAAGTTGTAATCAATTGGCACACCTGTGTAGAAAATTGCTTTTCCGTTTTAAATCGGTTACTTATCCAAAGAATTTTATTGGGTGTGATGCGAAGTAGATTGCATTTGCCTTCGAATTGAAAGAAGGGAGATGAGAATTTTTCAAATTCAATTTAAAACGAATCAACAAAATTTTCTACACGGATTATACATGTAACACATTATTGTTCACGAGTTGACCCGGTTTAGCTAGGTAAAAAATTGCGACGTTGCTAACCGTATGTATTCTAACTAACAAGCTACGATCGAAGGATCGAAGGCGGGTGAGTAGCCAACAAAGCGTATAACAGAGTAAAAAACGAACGAACAATGGGCTCTCAAGTGTCCATGCACACTGCATATTTATTGCATGCCTTGCGCGACACTATTTAGAAAACGCACGCTAGATGCTCAGCCACGTAAGATTTTTGATAACAGCTTTATATCGCGTGCTATTTTAGATCGAGGAGAACACCAGAGCCTTGGAGTACCTCGGTCATACCTGGGGAAGCCAGAGCAGCCTCGATAGCCTTGGAACTCAAGGTTCTGCGGCGAACGAACGCCGCCGACAGAGCAGTGAAAAATGGAAGCAGGGAGCGAGGAAGACCCTTCTACAATGGGTCACCAACGCGCTGCCAAAGTAAGGGATTAATAGAAATCGACTCGGCGTTGTAAGTAGAGAAATGTTTTTTTTTATCATTCTTTGTATTCCTCCGCTACAGGGACGCTGGGATCCAGGTTCGAGATTTCGGGGAGAGTTGGAGGGATGGAAATGCCTTTTTGGCGATTATTGACGCCATCAGAGCGAACCTTGTGAACATCAACGCGATGAGAGAGGCCTCGAATAAATCTCGCCTTGAAACAGCCTTCCAAGTAGCTGAAACAGAACTCGGGATCGCACGACTGCTCGACCCTGAAGACGTCGATGTGCCTCGCCCTGATGAAAAATCTATCATGACATACGTCGCCCAATTTCTGCATAAGTACCCAGAGCCAAGGAGCACCGGACCTGACTCGTTTGCCGCCGTACAGCAGGAGTACGATTCACTTTTAGGGTGGCTCAACGACCGGACTAGACAACTGGAACAACTCGACAGGACCAACGCCTTCCCTATGAGTTATCCGGTGAGATGGAATTCACGTTATTCTATGAGAAATTATGTCCACTCTGAAAATGTTATCCGGCAAATGTTTTACGTGGACATTACGTGAAATCGGAACCTCACGCCATAACGCAATTAGTTGATCGTAACACGCGATAGCTTCAGAATGACGAATGATCACCGCGAAACTAGAATCTCCATAGAATCGATTGGGTATAGGTGGATAATTGTAGGGGTGATTTAATATTGGTGGATGCCCTTTCATTTGATCAGTGTACCGTGAAATTAAATTATTTCAAATCGTTGACCCAGTATTAAGATCAACTGAAAAATTTTCAGGAATACTTGTTGTTCAAAAGTGAAACCGATGACAAGTCAGTAAGTTACAACAAACTTCAGAATCTAGTCGATACCCCGAGTATGATCAGCATCACTCGAGATTCCTGGAGACAGATCGAGACTCTATGGAATAAAATGGAAATCTTGGTAAGCATTTTTTTTTTCATCTGCGCTGGTCACGTTGGATTACATTAAGTAATCTTATTTTCCGAATTTTCTGATCAGATGTTGCGTTGGCTTTGGCTCCTGGATTCATCATTGCCAGGTGAATTTGGAGAAGTAGGTAGATGGCTGGCCGGAGCTGAGCAGATCCTGAATTCTGACGGTGATATTCCTGATGAAATGACGGAGGAAACCGCGAGCATAATTTCTAACAAGCTCGAGGAGCACAAGAAGTATTTTTTGGACCTACCGGAAGTGGTAGAAAAATTCCAAGCGGTTAGAGGATCTTCGATCGCGCAACAAATCTCTCTTGAACAGTTGGAGAGCATCGCGTCTAGACTTGCTAGTCTCCCAACTCGCGCTACAAAGCGTCGAATTCGTTTGAAGTTCCTCGAGCACAAGTGCTGTCTTATAGCGTTCCTATTCCTAGTTGAGACAAAACTTAAGGGATGGAGTGTGAAATATGGAGCAGAGGACAAAGTTCACCAGATGCTGGAACAGTATAGAAACTTCGTCTCGAGAAATAGGATATTTCAAGAATTCCAGAAAGCATATCTGGATATGCAACAAGTTGTCGAGGAATATAAGAGAGAGGGAGATATCGGTGAGTAGTGTGTTCTAATAATAATATTCTCCGAAGTAACGCGATAACGCGACGTCAATTGTATTGAGTGTTGGAAAATTCTCATGTGCACTTATGCGTATCTCTAATCCGATGGTTCGATTGGCACGTTTAGAGTTAGCTAAGCGTATATGTGTTATCAGTTTTGCACTTAAAGTTCATTGAGTTGATCTGAATGTTGCCATGGTGGTACTTAAAGTTTCCTAAATTGGCTCGGTTTCAGATCGCCAGGAATGCATGAACACTGATCGTTTCATGCGAGAGACTGGTGAGAAATGGAAAAATGTATCAATGGATTTACGCTGCGTTCAGAGCATGCTCGAAGAAGTTGTCGCATATTGGCGTCGCTGGGCAACAGTATCCGATGATTTTGAAACGTGGTTATCCAGGGCGGAACCAGCGCTTGAATTGCCCGATGAGGAACGTATGGAATTTTTCCAGGACATCAGTGTTTGGAAGGACAAACATCAGCAGCTTTCTGACACGGTCAGTTTCCTCATCGCGACTTCCGACGAGCAGGTTGCTCTACAGCTCAAAGACCGCTATACTCTTTTGACGTCGAGATGGGAGCGCCTGTTCTCCGACGCTAAACAATACATGCACGCCGGTGACCTATTGAGAAACAGAAAGGACTACAGAGCTGGAGTTGAGGCTTTACAAAAGTGGTTGAGGAATGCGGAATCCGTTTTATCAACGACTCAGCTGACCTCGACCGAGCGAATCAAGGCGTACGGAGAACAGCTTCAACTTCTTCACAACGAAGTGGAGGGAATCGAAGATCTCTTCAAAAACATCAGCAAGAAGTTCCAAACTCTGATCCAAGATTTGTCTCGTGAGGAGGTGGACAAGATGATGAATACCTTAAAGAAGGAAAAAGAAGCGCTCGTCACGGTGCGTGCTCAAATACCGATGCAGCTGCACTTGTATCATCAACTTCTAGTTCAGCAAGAGTCTCTTGAGGCTGGACAACGCGAGATTTCGAACTGGCTTGACGAGGCCGAGCGTTTGTTGGCTGGGATTAATCTTTCTGGAGGTAGAGATGCTGCTCTGGCTCATCTGGATCGCCACAAGGCCTTCTTCTCGAGGACTTTATACTACAAATCTATGCTCGAATCCAAGAATAAGGTTTTCTCCAGCATGGTGAAGTCAGTGGACTGTCGGGCTAGTGCAGAAGCTGCAGAAGGTGGTGCAGCTCTTCGTGATTTGAATGATCGTTTTTCGCACGTTGCGCAATCAGCTCAGATTTGGGAGCAACGACTTCAAGAGGCTGTACGCTGCTGGACGAAATTCCGGGAGTGTGAAAGGCAGATTTCAGAGTGGCTTTCAGCAGCAGAAACTTTGATAAACGATAAACACATAGACAGTCGTCAATCGGTCGAGTATCACAAGAATTTCTTTGGAAAGGTCAATGAAAAATGGATCCAGGATTTGGTCAATGCTGGTCAAGACTTGAGGAATGCTCTTCCAGTAGAACAGCAGGCTTCGATAAAAGACGCTGTTGACAATCTGCAGAAACGTTGGAAGGAGGTTTTGACTTTTGCACCTCTCCATTTGATGCGTCTTGAGTTCCGCCTCGACGAAGCTGCCTTCCTGCAATACCTTAAGGAAATTGAGATGGAAATAAATTCGGAACAACAGGCTCTGATTAAAAATGACGATGTCGGAGGTATCGTACAACGTAATAAAGAATTCTTCGTAAGTCGCGGCGTCGTTTTGGAAGTAGAACGCTGTCTGCAGACTCTGAAAAAGATCAGCACCGCCTATCACATTCTTAAGCCAGATGATTCGAGCCTCAACGAAGCAGCTCAGCGGGCGGAAGATCAGTGGGAAAATACAGCACAGCGCGTTGAAATCCTTAGGGAACAACTACGTAAAGTACCCGAGCAGTGGGCAGCATACAGGCAAAAGTAAATCGCATTAATTTGGTCCAAGTAAATTGCATGCCAGCTATGATTTACGCTAAAAGTGAATGACTGATGTTCTTTTCACAGGTTCAACGAGATGGTACACTGGATGGATCATGTTGACAGTACTCTGAGAACCATTTTACACGAAGTCAACTCTTTGGAAGAATTTGAGCAGGAGAAGACAGTGTTCCAAGTAAGTCTATTTCAGTTAATCGCTTCATACCACGTCAACTTTGACACTGAATTACCATTATTTCTTTGCTGCTAAAACGGATAGCTACACACCGTGACGGTAAATATAGGAACATTCTGTTTTATTGTTCCTTAGTTGGCAGTAACAACGAAGGCAAAAGTTCCTTTATAATTTTTTCAACTGTTGTTTTCTATTACTCAACAGCAAATATGTCGGGAAGCTGACAGCAAGCGTGAAGAGATGAAATGGCTTGTACAAACTTTGGATAGCTTGGCCTCGAACCGCTCAGACCACGAAGCAATCTCTGAGCAGAATCAGCTGGAGCAGTTGATCACACGTTACAAAAACTTGATACCAACGATTGAGATAACAATGACGAAGACAGATATTTACTCGAAGAGTTACACGTATAGAAAGGAGGTCCGTGAAGTCTGTATCTTGTTGGAAAAAGTCCGAGAACAATCTACGGTTCCCGTCAAACCTGAGAACATAGAAGTCTTGCGAAATGCACTGTCGCATCAGGAGACAAGATTAACGCAATTGGAACAGCAGAGAGCAAACATAGTGAGCATGTTGCAGCGCGGAAAGGATATTTTGAAGGATCAACACGCTCCAACCTTCGTCTCATCGGAAGTTCAGCATCTTGAATCGAGCTGGAATAATACTTACGGACAGAGTATCGAGGCCTTGAAGGCATTAAAGGGCAATCAAAAGTTGTGGAACAATTATCAACTGCAGAAGGAAGAGGTAATCAAGTTGATTGAGCAGGCTGAAGACGAACTGAAGAAAATCGATGCTGGGTATCACGATTCCAACCAAGCGTCCGCAGATTTACAGAGCAAACATGAGCTCAGTATTACATTGCGTAAAACTGCTGAAGAAATGTTGAGGAAATTGCGAGATGTCTACAGCAATCTTTCAGAGGTGACAGCGCCCGAGAAAATACCGGTATTAGAGAAAGAAGTAACCGACATTGAGAAACGGCTCCACGTTACTTTAGAAACCGTCCAGGAACGCGTGGTTTATCTTCAGCAATTCAACGCGAAGTGGACCAAGTTCCAGGCTCGGCTCGGAGAACTGCAGTCTTGGACTCATCAGAGTGCACCGCAACTCCTCGCCCAGATACAAGAAACATCAATATCTCCTGAAGAACGAGTCAAAAAAACCGAGACTTTGCAGACACAAATACGAGAGAAGATCACCCTATTAAAAGCTCTTGACACCGAGTCTCTTCAACTGATAAAGGGTAAGTCTAACTTATCGTATCTATTAAGATGTCACAAACTTAATATCATGCTGATTTTTTTCTCATTTTTTATTTACAGATGATGACGCTAATCTCGAGGCGAAGAGGCTGCGAGCGGAGATTCAGAGTCTCCAGGAAGCGGCAGATTCTCTTAACAAGAGTATCGTCTACCAGAAAGAAATGGCAGGGCGTAATTTGGCAACTTGGCAAGAATACGAAGTTGGTATTCAACAGCTCAAGCCCTGGGTCGAACAGGCCGAAATTCAGGCTGCTACGATCGGCTCAAAGCCGTCAACTCTGGCACAGGCGATAGAAATGTTAGCGACGGCAAGATCCTTCGAGAAGCAGTGTGAGGAGCAGCTCCCGCATGTGCAAGAATTGTCAGTGATTAGTCAACAGATTGCAGGTAGAACGGTTGCGCCTGATGAGGTAGATGCTGTTCATACAAGGTGGAATTCCGTCCATGATGTAGCCATACATACTTCTACCAAACTTGATAAGCTTGTCTCATCCTGGAATACGTTCGAATCGGAAGCAAAGGAATTCAATAGCTGGTTACAAAATGGCGAAAAGGAATCGCTCGAAGAACCGAATGTCAAGACACCAGAAGCGGCGAAATTGGAAAGGGAATTAGCTCGTCTGAAAGAGTTCAACAAAGATATCTCCGATAGGCAGGCACAACTGATATCCTTGACGCAAGTTTCAGACCATATAAGTCATGGACTAGCTTTGGAAGGTGCTACAAATCTGAAGGGGCGAGTGGTGGAGATGAAGTCGCGTGTTAACAAACTTGCCGATACCGTTAGAAACCAGATAAACCAAGTTTCGGATGCGCTTCTCGCTAGGCAGGAATTCCAAATGAAGCTGACCGATTTCGACAATTGGATGTCAAGGTTGAGGTTGAATATAGCTGAGATCAGTGACGTTAACTCTGACAACGTCGACACAAATCTACAAGCAGTTCATGCGTATCTGCAGGAGCACTCCGACAAACAGCCAAGTTTTTCGGGGATCTATGAGGAAGTGAAAGTTCTCTCGGAGCAGAGTTCGCCTGAGGAAGCGGTGGCCTTGAACGAGCTGTACTCTTCCTTAGCCACAAAGTACAAGTCCCTTGAAGACGATCTCAGTCAAAAGAAAAAAGGACTGGAGAAGTGGGCTGAACTTTTGAGTTGGCATGCGGATACGAACGCCCAGTTGAGCCACAGTAAATACCAAGTAGATGCGCATAAGCCGACCATCTCCGATTTGGAAAGATTAAACTCGGAACTGCAAACAATGTCCACGAAGATTAACACTTGGAAAGTGCAGGTGCCACAGGTGGACACGGCGATGGGTGTGCAAGTACGTGATAAGTTGGAAAAACCGCTTACGGCCTCGGCTTTGGTGAACGAAATTGAAGCTAAAGCGGTCACTCTTCAGACTGAGCTTACAACGAAACGAGATAAATTGGAAAATCTAAGTGCTCGATGGGATAACTTTAGAAAAACTCAACAAACCCTCACCGAAGAGATCACTCGTACCCAGACTACTCTGCAGGATATCACCTACAAAGTGGACACGTGTGAAAAGCTCGCTCCGGCAGTTGAAGAAATTGATAAACTTATTGTTGATCATCAACAACGCGAACCAGAAAAAGAGACATTGCATCGTGAAGGAAATACTTTGATGAAGGAAGATCAGCGGGCAGTGACCAACATTCAGGTCGTGCTTTCTTCAACTGATGCAAACTGGGAGAAGGTTAATGAGCTGTTGCGAGAACAGAGAAATAAATATGCAGACATGGACGCAGACTGGAAGCAATTTTTGGAAGCGAAGAAGAAGCTGTCCAGCAATTTGAAGCAATCAAAAACGCTGTGCCAATCTATTCAAGAAGTGCCAAATGATATTACCCAAGCAAACGGCGCTCTTGACAAACATAAGAAGGCCGCTGAGTTGCTAAAGAAGGGAAAACAGTCGTTGGAAAAAATGGACAGTAAAGCCCAACAACTTATTAAAGAAGCTTCGCTAATGCCGAATTTCAAATCCGAATTAATCGAAAAGGATCTTGCTAAGATGCGTAAACAATACCAAGACGCTTATGCAAACATCGTTGAGAAAACACAGACTTATGAAACACAGGTGATTATTTGGAAACAAATTGATGAAGCAAAATATGAGCTCTCTAGATGGTTGAGCGATACGAACGAAGCACTAGACAGCGCTAGGAAAAATTTATCCGACGCTGAAAATGGTCGGCTAAAACTCTCAAGGTATCGCGAAGAATTGCCAGCTCATCAAGTACTCCGGCAAGGCATCGCGGCGAAGACGGCGCAATTGTTGAAGATGAACAACAATGCAAATATCCCGACCTTAAAATCTCTCAACGATCTGTTGGACGATCAATTCAGAGTAGTTAAGGAAGCAGCTGACAAGTTGGAGTCCGTGACTACAACGTTCCACGAAAAAGAAAAAAATATTAGAGAAGAATTAAAAAGATCTGGAGAGGCTATTTCAAAAATTCGAGAGGATATAATCAAGTGCGACGACCTCACTGGCGAAAATACCAAAATCCTTGCTAGGATTAACAAATGCCAGGCCCTCAAACGTGAACTTGAACAAGCCGACAAGGCGCTGTCTGCTATACAGAAGAAGGTCGCGGATATGTCTTCTGAATATCCGGCCATTTTGAAGTCCAGCTTGCCTAAAGAACTTCAGGGGCTACAACAACGCAGAGATGGAGTCGCCAGTCACGCTGATAAGGTCAGCGCTACGCTAGTAGCCTTCTTAACAAAATTGTATCATGAGAAATTTGGTGCTCTCCAACGCATGGTAGCTACACACAAGGAAAAAGCTGCTTGGTGCGAACCAGAACAGAGCAGTGATCGGTATAATCTTGAAGTGAAGATGGCCTCGCTCGTTGATGTTGAAAATGGAATAGCCGATTGTGAAGCCCGTAAGGCTGACACAGACAACTCATTGAAACTTCTTGAGTCGGTAGAAAGCAAAGATACTATGGTGGGCTTGAAAGCAGAACGCGAGAAAGTTGCTGCTGATCTGAAGTCACTGAAAAAGAGCTACGCGAAGATCAAACAAGTCCTGGACCGTAATATAGCGCTTTGGCAACGATACGAGCTGATGTCGGAGAATGTGTCTTCTTGGTTGAAAGAAACGGAAAATAAAACTCGTATTGAAAGTTCTGTGCAGCTGACTCTCCCTGAGGTTGAAGACAAGATCAAGGAGATGGTTGAATTTCAGAAAATAGTCTCAAAATATGAAACTGAAGTAAAAGACCTGAGTAGCCTAGGTGAAGACATTATAAAGGTAAGCCCTGAGTCTCGAGTCGGACAATACATGGGCCATTTGAATACTCGTTATCAAGCTATTGTAAAGTTTCTCTCGTCGCATTTGGAACGCCTTGAAGAAGTTGGAACGGGTCGAGATCAGTACAAAGCTAACGTAAAAGAAGTTGAAGCATGGATCAAAAATGCTGAACAGAAACTGAACAAGTTTGGTGAGATTTCAGGACCGAAAGCCATTACGTTTTACCAGTCACGACTAAAAGAACTCAAAGGGTTTGCGGAAGAGCGCGAGAAAGGTCAGGTTATATTAAATCGTACCGCAGAAGCTGGCGAAGCTCTCTACGCAAGAATTACACCAGAAAATCGTGAAACTATTAGAACTGAATTACGCAGTCTTAGAAATCAAGTCGAGTCATTATCCGACCGAGCAAATGTTATTTACAAGCGAATCGAAAGTGACATGATGCATCGATCGTCTTTTGAAGATAAATATTCTCAAGTAAAGCAGTGGGTATTTGACGCGCAAACAAAACTTGCGGAAAAATCGCGTCTACTTCCAAATCTTCCGGAGAAAAAATTGGAATTACATTTCTTCCGAACCATCGCTCAGGATGTGACTGTTCACAGAAATATACTGCAGCAACTTCAGGACAGGCTTCCAACAATGTCTGACGATGACGCAGCCGAGATGTTGAAGAGTGTAATCGCCGCTTATGACGAGCTTTCGGAAAATGTCGAGAACAAAATTAGCACGGCGGAAAAATATGTGGCTAATCACGAATGCTACTTACAATCAATAGAAAAAATGCGCGATTGGATAAATACTCTTGTTAATGAAGCGGCTTCCGTAACAGATGATTTGACTATCGACAGAGACACCGCCAAGTCAAAGGTAGCCCTGATCGAAAACATACTTCAACAAAAACCGGAAGGAGATCGTATGTTGAAGGAAGTTACTGATCAGGTAAATGTGGTGTTGGAGCAAACTTCGTTGGATGGCCATGCGGCTCTATTAAAACCCTACATTGAACTCAAGTGGGAAGAGTTTATAAAGAAATGCATTGAATCCCGGGATAAGCTGAATCAACTCTTTGACAAGTGGGCTGAATTTGAAAAAGTGGTTGATTCCCTTGAAACTTGGATCAAGCAAATGGAACCTCAAGTGAAAGATCAGAGTTTGAAAAGCACGGAGGATACCAAGCGGTTACATCTGCAGAAGTTGAAAGCGCTCGAGGAAGAAATTAATGCGAAAAGTGGAGACTTCAATGCTGCGGTGGAAAAGAGTCAGGCGATTGAGGGCGAATCAGAATTGGCAACTAAAGTTTCTCGACAAGCGACTAGATACCAAGCCATTAGAAATCAAGCTAAGGAAGCGGTCGCCCGTTACGAACAGTTCATCAAGGAACATAGTATATTTAACGAAAAGTATAATCAATTTTTGAAGTGGATCGGTGACGTCGATGGTGAACTAAAGAAGCACGGTGAAATTGTTGGTGATCTAGCGATCTTACAAGCCAGGCAAAAGACCATTCGAGATCTCGGGGATACTCGTACTAAAGAAAATGCTAAATTCGAATCTGTCATCGACCTTGGAGAAAAATTATACGCTCATACATCGCCGGATGGTCGGGAGATTATTCGTCAGCAACTGAGGAATTTGCGCACGGTGTGGGATGGCTTTACTGAGGACTTGCAATCCGCAACTCAAAAATTGGATCAGTGCCTGATGCAATTCGCGGAGTTTTCACTCTCTCAAGAGCAGCTCACTACCTGGCTTCGTGACGTGGAACGTGCCATGCATCAGCATACAGAGTTGAAGTCATCATTGCAAGAAAAGAGAGCTCAGTTACAAAACCACAAGATCATGCATCAGGAAATAATGTCCCATCAGGCCCTCGTAGAATCCGTTTGCGATAAGGCTCAGCAGCTTGTCGATCAAACAAAGGACACTTCACTGAATGTCTATCTACAGTCCATTAAACAGTTGTTCCAAAACATCGTCGGCAAGTCACAAGACCTTTTGGAAAACTTGGAAGATTGCGTTGATAAGCATAATCAGTTTAACGCTCAATGCAAGAGTTTCACGGATTGGCTGAGTGGTGAACATGAAAAACTTTTAGACTGTAACGACATCGTAGGCGAGAAAGGTGAGATTTCTCGACGACTTGCAACCCTTGCCGTTCTCAAGGACGGCCAAATTCAAGGAGCCAATCGACTCGCTAGCTTGAAAGAACTGGGTGCCAATGTTGCAAAAAGTACTGCCGCAAAGGGACAGGAAGCTATCACAAAAGAGATCGCAAGTTTGGAAGCCGACTTACATCAGCATTTGAGTGAGATTGGTAAGTTAAAAAATTGTTTATTTAGCTTGTATTTTCTTGAAAAACGACTGGCTGGTATTTACGTGGCTAACGATGCTTGTAGAATCCGTTGAGAACAAGCAAATGAGCGCCCTGCAAAAGTGGCAGGAATTTGAGGATCAGTTGGAGTCGCACACTCGATGGTTCCGCTCAATGGAAGCTGTGTTCCGAGATCAGCAGCTTCAAGCTACGCTAAAAGACAAAGAGAGTCAGCTCAGCGTCTTCAAAGATAAACGAGAGTCCATCACGAAACAGGAGCGAGAAATCGACGAATTCGTCGACAGATCACACGGCCTTCTTCATTCGAGTGGTGTTGATCGCATTAAACCATTAATATCACAAATTAGCAATAGGTAATTTGTGACTAATGAAAGTTATTTCGACTTTTTGCTTCGATATAGAATGATTTCAATGTTTAACGTTTCCGCGCAGGTATCAGCTGCTGCATGTTCTCAGTAAGGAAGTAATTCATCGTTGTCAAACCCTACTCGACGATCACCGAGCTTTCCAAGGAAAATTGGAGACTATCAACGCCTGGCTCACTCCATTGGAGCAGAATCTCGCTGCCTTAAAGAAGGAGGAAATTGGTGGAAACCTAGAAGCGAAGGGATCTCGACTTCAGGTTCTTCTAGCGGAACGGGAACAGGCCGAGCATCGTTTGGCTGGACTGACTGCTGCGGGTGAAAGGATCCTTCCAGACACATCTGCACAAGGTCGCGAGGTCATTAGACATGAACTCCGTCATGCCCGTGAGCGTTGGGATAAATTGGCCGAAGGCATCAAGGAGCAACAGAAAAAGCAGGATGCTCAATCTCTGCAGTGGTCAAGCTACCAAGATACCCTTCAACAAACACTCGCATGGCTGGATAATATGGAAAGAACCCTGAAGCAAGACTCGTCTGCCGTATGGTCATCACTTCAAGAGATCCGATCAAAGCTCCTGAAAAATAAGGTAAGAATTTGTCATCGCCCATTTCTCATTGGAAAATGAAATCATGTAGTTGAATGAGACGAAATTATTGTCTGTTTTTCATTTAGACCGTTCATCAAGAGATTCTTGCTCACAAACGCATCATCGAGGCGATATCTGATAAGGCGAACGCCCTTGCTCAGGGCACCCAGACACCAGCAGACATTCAAGAGAAAGCAAAGTCGATCTCTCAGAGATACGAGAAGCTCGTGGACACCTCGCAAAAAGGAATATCCAATCTGGAATCTCTTCTTGAGACTTTCCAGCAGTTCCATGATCTCCAGAAGGCTTATCAAGACTACCAGAAGCAACAGTGGGAAAGACTTGCTAACTATACCGATTACACCGGAAATAAAGCAGTGTTACAAGCGCGACTTCTGAAGGTCGTAGAAATACAGGATAGCCAGACCGAAGGTGAACTAAAACTTCGTGTTCTCAGTGATCATGTTGCTCAGAGTGCTGGTAGTCTTCCACCCAGATCTCAAGAGTCCATGGAGAGGGATCTGACGAATCTGAGGTAAGCGATACAAGCCTTCAGTAGAACAAGCGTAATTCAATAACGTTTAGAATGGATATAAGAGACAATGTGATTTTTCGTGCGCAGATTTGAGAACAAAAAGTTCACTACTGCCGTGAGTGACGTTATTCGGGGGATCGAAGAGCGAATCCAACAATGGAGCGAGTATGAGAACTCTCTGGATAGATTGCTGGCCTGGCTTAGTGATGCTGAAGCCTCTCTAAAGAATTACACTCTGAGGAACACGATCGAAGAAAAGCAGGAACAACTAGAAAAGTATCAGGTATGATAGATTTCACCGTGGAATTGATATTTGTATGAATCTAATAAGAAGTATAATTCATTGACTACATTTATTATCAAATGTCACGCGCAGCACCCTTTGAAAATCCACTGCAATTTGAATATAATCGAACACTCTAGGTATTCTGCCTTGCCACGAACACATTTTCAAATATTTGCTTACATGCTGAATTTGTACACGGTTTATCGATTTTTTTTTGATAAATTAAAAATATAGAAAACAAAAAACTAACTTGCATAGGGTTCAACGAAAGTGCATCGATAGAATGAATTTAGCAGCAATTATATGTGACTTACTTGCACTCTTCGTTGTCTATAAATTTGGAGCATGGACCTCGACATAGGTCTTATTGTCGCATAGACGTTAAGTGGCCTAAAGCACGAAGGATCTTTTACACGTAATGTAATGTCTTAGGATCTGCAAAAAGTAACGGAGTCTCGCAGTTCAGATGTGACGGAGCTGGTAGCGCTGGGTGACCACCTCGACCAAGTAAGAGATCACATTCTCTGACTCCATCCGTAGAGCCCGGAGCTTTATTGGGCTTGAATCAGGGCTGGGGATCGTTGCAGTATCTTACTCACTATTCTACTCACTTACCCGAATCGCGTGCTTTCAGGGATCCATAGTAGACTACTTTCTTTCGTATAATTCAGCTTCTAGCTTTCATCGATGGCAGCTGTCAGCGGGAATGCTTCGAACTTGTTCGAATGTGCAGTACAACAAGCTTACCCATATCACTAGAATGTAAAGACGTATCTAGGTTCGCTTCATCTAATACCCTTCTTTACGTTCACCAATGCCATAGTCATCGCGCTCGTTGTACTGGACATTCACGGAAACAGCGTTCAGTACATGATTGATTTCAGATTGAATCTATCGACTCCTGAAATTTTTTGTTGGAGTATTGACCACTATGATTAAAATACACCAAGATTAAATATTGCTAATAAAACGCTGCGTCCGCCATTGCTTCTTGTTTATTCATAGAGATGGTACGTATACATATGTAGGCCCTGCACGACGTACTTATTGCTCTCTAATTAAATTTTTCCATTCATTTATTCTTGTCAGTGGCAGGGTCTATATGGCTGCCATGTCTGTGTCATTGGAGAGCTTTCAGGCTTCACTATGTCTTTCCATTTCTTCCCGTAGGAGGATCGCACTGTGACGTGCCTGGAGCAGCTCTATGCCTCTTTCTTTTTTTGTCTTCATCTCTTTCTATCTCTAGCTCTTTGTTAACGCATATGAAAATTAGTCTAACCCGGATGTAGGAAGGCTTATATTCATTCATCAAATGACAAGCATAGGTCGGTACTATGGTGTGGTTTTTTTTTTGTCAAGATCTTTGACAATTGCATTGAATTTGCGATCAAAATTACAAGATAGATTTCTTACATTTTCTTCTTGAGTTGTTCGCCGGGTCTGATTCCAGTAGGCAAAAAACTAGTAATGTCGATCCTTTCAACATCAACTTTTTTGGATTAATTGGCTAGAGATCTGCTATTCATAATACTAGAGATTTTGAGATATGCCCTGTTTAGGATTCATCGAAAAAAAAAAATATTGGAGGTGATAGTCGAGCTTTACAATTGATTTGAGCCTGTAACAATCATCAGATGATCACTGAGTTTTTCACCCCAATAATTTTTTTTTTTATATGGAATTTGAGCATCTATTTTAATTTGATTTCATTTACAGCTGCTGTATGGTCTCATTATATCTACTGCTAGACATTAATAAATTCATTTTACTCGTTTATTTCATATCTACGGCATTGGCATGTTGATTTAGATTGGTAGACAATTTAACATTTGCTAGGGAATATTCGGGACAATTTAGTTACATGATACAGATATTATAATACGTAGAAATCCGAACCAATCT
Organism: Athalia circularis; assembly: GCA_963978495.1. Taxonomy (NCBI): domain Eukaryota; kingdom Metazoa; phylum Arthropoda; class Insecta; order Hymenoptera; family Athaliidae; genus Athalia; species Athalia circularis. Next base: position 17,089,550 of record OZ021700.1, on the reverse strand, counting down.
CTTTACCCTTTCCACAGTCTTTGATCGTGAACTTGCGACAAAATGAAGCGGAGTTTGATAAAATGAGTGACGACTCTTCGGAACTCATTCAAATTAGCGGGGAAACCAGATTTTCCGCGAGTGTTCAACAAGTTACTTCGCGATTCCAGTCTATTCAAACAACAGCCAAGGTGAGTAAATAAAATAATAAGGAATTGACTCATCTTATGCGCGAAGGCCTGATTTTCTACCATCGGTATAACTGTAGGAGCTGATAAAGAAATGCGAGCAGGCAACAGCCGATCACGCGGCTTACTTGGAACGTTACAAACACTGTTCGGAATGGTTAGCGACTGCACAGTCAAAGTTCCAGACATCTCAGGATGGAATCTCCGGAACTCGGCAAGAGTTATTATCGCACAGCACCGCGCTGAAAGAACTTTTAGCGCAGCAGGTTTCAGCTAATCTTTTGGTGAACACCACCGTCGAAGCTGGCGAACGCCTTTATCCAACAACCGGAATGGAAGGTAGAGAAATAATCCGGCAGCAACTCCTCGAACTCCAACAAGCCATGGAAACACTTTACGATGGCGTTGCATCTACTGAACGTGAAATACAAACAAAACTCTCGCGTTGGTCAGGTTTTGATGAATGTAGCGAAGCATTCAAAAAATGGCTGGATGAAGCTGAAGCTCAATTAGCGCCAGAAATCGAGCTGAAAACGACATTGGATGAAAAACGAGCGCAGCTTCAAGTTTACCGTACATTCCTGCACGAAGCACAATCTCATCAACAAGATTTATTTAATTTGCGTGACAAGGCTGACAGTCTACCGGATCGGACCGATAAAATAGACAAGGTCCTCGACAAACTATCCAAAAAACATGCCTTTATCTTGAAGCGTGCTCAAGGTTTCGTTGAAAGGTACGAAGCAATTGTGAGCGATCATCAGCAGTACAGTAAAGCCGTTCTCGACACTCATGAGTGGCTTGACGCTACTCATAACGCAGTGAATCTCTGGGGTGATGTTGAACTGGAACGTGTTTCTTTGCATACCAATCTTGACCGCCTACGGAACCTCGTTCAAAGTCTTCCTGAAGACGAGCCACGCGTTGAACAGATACGAAGTCTGGGTGAAAAAGTCATACCTGGAACCTTGGAATCCGGACAGGTGAATATCCGTTCGCAGATCGACTCATCTCAACAGGAATGGGAAGGTCTGGTGTCTGCAGTGAAATCGACGATAGAGGCTTTGGAAAATAAGCTACAACAGTGGAACGAATTTGAGTCTATGAAGGAGGAGTGCCTTGCTTGGATACGAGAAACAGACACAAAACTCCACGCTGTCGACCTCAAATCGACGCTAATCGAGAAAAAGGAACAATCGGAAAAACTCCGCGCTCTTCAAGGTGAGGTAAGAGCCAAGGAACTTGAAATCGATGCGGTGACAGAGCGAGCCCAGCAACTTCACAAAAACATTACATCTCGAACATCACAAATTTCTGAACTTGGAATAAAATATCAGCAGATATCGAGCAAGGTTAAAGACTTGAACAACCGTTGGCAGCAGTACTTGACGAGTCATCAAGAATTCGATAATCATTTATCAGAGTGCATGCAGTGGTTGGAAGACATCAGAAATAAATTAGCGTATTGTTCCGACCTTAGTGCGTCCTCGCAGAAAGATTTAGAGAATAAAATGGAAATCATTCAAGACTTGCTCTCTTACAAGGAAGACGGATTTTCAAAGGTTCAAGGAATCGTTGAACTCGCTCAGACCGTCCTCGCGAATACTGCTCCACCCGGGCACAAGGCAATAAATGATGCGCTCGCTAAACTCCAACAACAGTGGAGTGCGCTGGCATCGAAAATGCTCGAGACTAAGACCAATCTTGACGATTCCATTAATAATTGGGCTGGTCTTCTGGAACAGATACAATCGATCAACAAAACTGTGGAGTACATGCAGACTTCTGTCAATGAAATATCACAGTTCCAATCTACGATGTCTGAGAAACGGTCTCAGCTGGAACGAATCAAGACTTTGGAGGAACGGGTTCGGTGTGAGAATATTGAAGTCGACAGTTTGAAGGCTAAGGTAGCGGAAATGATAGCAAGTGGACAGCAGAGTTTGGCCGCTTCCCAGGCCCAGGATATTCTCAATCAATTTGATTCTCTCTTTGAGAAAATTAAATCGCTTCTTTCGGAGCGTGAGGACCAATACAAAGATCATCGCCTGTACAAGGAGGCCCATGACGATCTCATCGGCTGGCTCAGCCGAGCGCGTGAAAAAATACCATCGATGAAACAGAGATCGTTGAGCGATAAACTTGCTATTGAAAATGCTGTCGCCCCGCTAGAAAGTCTTTTGAATAAAAAAGCTCAAGGAGAATTACTCGTCGAACATCTTCAGCATACTGGCGAAGTTGTATGTGCCAGCACTAGCGATCAAGGGCAAGAAGTCATCAGAAATGAGATTCGTGCCCTCGCCGAAAGTTTCGAAGGACTTTTTAGAGGTAGGTTTTGCATTTATTATTATTTTTGCTTTTTTCTCCAATGAAAAAATATTTTTGGGATTATTAGTTCATCCCGTATGAAATTTAAGGTTGTAGGTTTTTTGAGGGAGATAATATTTTGTAATTGCAGACATAAAGCAGCAGAAAGATCAACTAGAGGCCACGGTTACTCAATGGCGAGATTATAAAGATGAATATGAAAGACTCAGTGATTGGCTGCAGCAATTCGATATTCTCATCAAAGCGCAAAAGAACGCTCTATTACCAAACGTTAAGGAAAAAGAGAAACAAGTGAAAGAAGTTAAAGAAATATTAGAAAATTTGCTGAAGGGTCAAGAACAAATAGATAAATTTAATAAGACTGCATCAGGCTTATTGACTTCGCATCTTGATACATACGTAAATAATCAACTGCGGCATTTGAACTCCAGATATCAAGTGCAAGTAAATCTTGCCAAAGACGTCGTTAAGAAAGTAGAAACAAACCTTGCCCAGCATCAGGAGTATGAGAGCAATCTCGGTAAAGCACACGCGTGGATCGACAATGCTAAGCAAATAATTCGGCAAGGTACCGAGGCCGCGTCGACCAGCAGTCGGGACGAATTACAATCTCGACTAAACCAGATCCAAGATCTGCTCAGAAAACGTGAAGATGGACAAAACCTCGTACACCTTACAGTCAATTGTGGGGAAAAAGTAATGCGGAATACCAGGTCTGACGGGCGTGAAGAAATCAATGCGCAGTTGAAAGAAATTCAGAATGATTGGGAGCGACTTGTAAAGAAAATATCCACGACCAAAGTCCACCTTGAAACTAGTCTTCTTCAATGGGCTGATTACAGCTCTTCTTACTCGCAACTTCAGCAATGGATTAATGATCGTGAGGCGAAGTTGCAACAGGTCTGCGAACAGAAGGTCTCGAAGGCCAGGAAGGGCCTGGCTGGTTTGAGCTCCTTAGCTATCGGTGAAAGAAAGGCCAATCTTCGTCAAACGAATAGTATTGTTCAAGACATCGTGGCGTTTGAGCCGATGATTCAATCCGTGACAACAAAAGCTGAGGACCTTCAACAAGCGACGCCAGCGACGGAAATATCGATCAAATATGAAACTCTGAGCAAACAAGCACAGGAACTGTACGCCAAGCAGAAAGAGACGGTTGAACAGCACCAGGCCTTTGTTGACAGTGGCAATGAATTTGTCCAATGGATTCGAGTTGCTAAAGAAAGGCTTGGAAAGTGTTCGGAACCCACTGGCGATAAGGAATCTCTTTCGAGCAAAATCACACAGCTCAAAGTGCTGCAGAGTGAACTTCCCGAGGGACAGCAGAAGTTAGAAAAGGCGCTACAACAAGGAAACGCGGCCTGCCAAGTCGCTGATGCTGAAGATAAAGAAATCATTGAAGAGGAAGTTGCGCTTCTTCAAGAAGAGTATGACAATTATGTGTAAGTATCCGACCCGCACGTTTGCTATCATTGTTACACATGCAGCTTCTAATATCTGTGTTTTTTTCAGCGATTCCTTGAACAACACGAAGAGTTTGCTGGAGATCGGTATCGTCAAGTGGACCGAATACGAAGATCAATTTTCGGAGGCTTCGGACTGGTTAACACAAACTGAACAACTGGTCCGACCGTTCAATAAATTGCAGGATAGTCTCGAGGAGAAAAAGACGGTACTGGAAGAATTCCAAGTTCATCTACAGACGTTATTCGATTGGCAGAAGGAATTGGATCGCCTCAACATGAAAGCTCAAATGCTTCTGGAAACCTGTTCTGACACAAGGATTTCAAACGCTATCACCCAGCTGACTACGAAGTACAACGCGTTGCTGTCATTGGCGAAAGAAATTATGCGAAGGCTGGAATTACATTATCAGGAGCATCAGCAACACAACACGCTGTACCAGGAATGCGAAGATTGGATCGAACGAACTCGCGATAAGCTCGGTGAGTGCAAGGAGGTGCCGAACACTCTGTCAGAAGTGAACAACAAGCTGCACACTTGCAAAGCGATTCGGCAAACCTTAGAACAAGGTCAGAATAAACTTCGCTACGTGTTGGAGTTGAAGGAAAAGGTCATCATGAATACGGAACAAAATGGCGCTGCAAAAATTCAAGAGGACACTGAGAATCTGAAGTCAGAGTTTGATAAATTACTAGCAGACGTGGAGGAGGCAAAACAGAAGCTTACTACAAGAGCCGGAGTCCTTGAAGAACTCAATAAGATGCATCGTCTGATAGCTGACTGGATCGAAGAGGTTGAGCACAAGGTACAGCCAGAAGAAGTTTTCCGAAATGATCTCAGCGAGAAGCGAGGTCTTCTCGAGAAGTACAAAACAGTCCAAAGAGATATTCATGGCCATGCGGAGACAGTTGATCGCCTCAGAACTCGCTTGTCCGAAGATTCAAGCATACCACAAGACACTTATCAAGCAACCATTACGAAATATCAGGACTTGAAAAACCTTGTCGTTGCTAGGATCAGCGTACGTAGAAATTGTTGTTTAGACATTCTACCATTTGAAATATTTTAAATGTTCATGGTTCGTTGACGTGTATTTTTTTTATTTCTAGGACCTAGAAGAACAGGTAAAGGAACATGAACGGCTGAGACAGGCGCAAAATGATGCTGTCGAATGGGTACGTCGAGCTAAACTCGAATTACAACAGCACGGTGACACTCATGGAGAGAAAGAAAAAGTCATTGAACGTGAGCAGAAGGTGAACCAGATAATTTCTTCAATGCCAGAAGGTGAGAAACTCATCAAAAAGACGGTGGAGCTCAGTGAATCCGTAATTCCGACAACTGGTCCTGAGGGTCAGGACTCGATAAAACAGGATGTAAAGCAATTGAAGGCAGACTGGGAGTCTTTGAAAAATCAGTCACGCGATAGCCAACGGACTTTGGCGAACTGCATCGTCACTTGGACACAGTACACGAGCGTCTTTGACAGTATGAAGAAATGGCTTGATCAGTTCCGTAAAAAGGTAAATGACGAGTCCGCAAAGGACAATAAAACTCCGGAAGACCTAGAGCGCTGCAAGCGAATTGTTGAAGAGGCAGTCCGTCAAAAACCGGTCCTCGAAGATCTGAACGATAAATGTGAAGCGCTCCTCGAAGTTAGCGCGTGCAGCTGGGCCAGGGATAATACCGTACAAGTGCAATCAGCGTACACGACACTCTTGACAGAGGCGCAAAGTCTCGTATCTAAAGTTGAGAAGAATTTATCAGATCACACGGAGTTCCTTAAGGCCAAACAGGAGCTCGAAGAATGGCTTCACACTGCTCACGGTTCGGTCCAGGACTGCATCGGAGTCGGTGACGTCAGCTGGGCTAAGGATAAATTAGAAACTACAAGGGTAAGTAACATCCTAGCCCCAGTTTTCAGGAGTAATCAGAGTTCAGTGAAGGCATTTTGCACATTTATCGTGAACGTTTCAGCTCGTCGCCACGCGTATCACTGAAGGACAGCACTTGCTTTTGACGTTACAAGACGCCTTCGCGAAGGCGATTAATACTTCGCTTCCCGAGCAGCAGGACCAGCTGAGAACCGACATGGCGGACCTTCGTTCCAGTTGGGAGCAGCTTAGCATGGATCTGAACAGTGTTCAGGCTCAAGTTAAGTCGATTCTCAGTCGCTGGGATGACTACGCAGATTCTCACGCCCGGTTTGAAAGATGGTTAAGCGACGCTGAAGAATCTGCGAAGGTGCTTCCCGAGACAAAGGGAGAGCTTGGAGAGATGAAACGACTTCTGGAAAGATACAAACACACGCAGGATGAAGTTAAAGGCAAACGGTTGGATCTTGATCACCTTCTCGCGGAAGCTGAGGAGCTGTCCAGTTGGGCAAAAAATAATACTACCAAGGAACAGACCAAGTTGCTTTTGACCAGATGGGAAAAGCTTGGAAGTCAGGTTCAGGAACGGAAGAATCTGCTGGAGGAAGAACTTCAAGAATACAACGGATATCATGCCGCTCTTCAGGAAACTGAGAAATGGCTTCTACAAATTTCCTTCCAGTTAATGGCCCATAATTCCTTGTACATTACCAACAAGGATCAAACAATCGAACAAATGAAACAACATGAAATACTCCTTGAAGAGATACGGAAATACCAAACCGTCCTTGATGACCTCAGAGCTAAGGGGGCTTGTCAGATAAAACGGTACGTTTCTGCCGCTCCGACGATAAAATCAACGATAGAAACTCAGCTCCAGAACGTTCAGGAAAGCTACAACGCCCTTTTGAGTACAGCTGTTCAGATCAAAAATCGATTAGCAGAGTCCTTAGCTAAGTTCCAAGAGTATGAGAACACCCTCGAAAGCATAATGAAAAATTTGGATGTTTACGAGCCGGAGATTGCCCAAGAATTAGAAGCATCTTTGGATAATTTGGAAGATGCACAACGCAGTTTGGAGAGTGCCAGATCACTCCATAATAAACTGCAGTCTGAAAAAGCACGTCTCGCACTCGCAGTGGAAGCTTGTGAAGCGGCTGCCGCGTGCGTTTCTCGACCCGGAAGTCCACTTGACGCACCACCAGTACAAATTCCAGTTAGAGAAGTCGAAGTACGAACACGGCTAGAAGACCTCATAGACCAGGTAAGTGTCTCGATTATGTGCGATGTTGCCTGATGGCCTTAACATATTTAATCGCATCCCTGCAGATTTGTATATTTTATTATTTTCGTTGCATTTTGATGCAAGCACCAATTTCACAGTTTGATTTGCTATCGAAATTCTCAGTCCTATTAATTTTTTTTTTCTCCTCCATTAGAATGCACAATAAATTTTCTTACAGTGATACGAAAATTATGTGCAGTCTATATAGGATGTCACCATGTGAATAATTATTTGTTCGGAAGTTTGATGTTTCTTTTATCTTAATTGTTATCCGCATGAGCGGAAAGATTGGAGACGTAGATACATTTTTTCGAATGAAGTTGTTCGCTAAAATCATTCCAGTTATTACCACTCCAATCCTTGCCTCGATTTGCTAGAGAAACCAATTTTTCTTTTTTTATATTTCCTTGTTTTGTGCACAAGTATGATTTGATTTGTTTTTTTCACCCCCCACGCAGAAAAATAACGAGGATTCAGGACGACTGAAAGCTCTACTTGATATCATTGAGCGTAATGGCTTCTTAACGAAACTTAATAATATGTGTGACAAGGTTTGCAATACTTTTTTGTTTCTATTTTACTTTTTAACATACTCATGTGACGCTCAAAGATCAAAAATGCTCATTGAGTGGAAAATCGATTAAGCTTATAACACAAACTTGCACAGTTGACGCAGCTTGATTTGTTACCCGTAAATATGCATGTTGCATACCCATTCGATCATATCTATAATTTATGTTATCCATTTTTCTGAAAAACGAACTTCCAAAAAACTGTTTTCCGTGCATAGATGCAAACGCACCTGACTACGGTGACTGAAGCGGTCGGTTCCTTGGAGGAACGTGCTCGTCAGCGTAATGCTTTAAATACTTGGGTGAACCAGCAACGTGCTCTTTGTGCGGAATGGAAATCGCGTCCTGCAAAGTTGAGACCAGAAGCCGCTCATGCCGAGCTTCAAGCGATGAACGAACTACTCACTGGGGTTGGAGAACGTCGAACTCGAGCCCTTACGGAACTGTCCTCCGCGCAGACAGGTCAACCCGATGACCTTGAATCTGGATTGGATAAGCTAGAAGCAGAATTAATCGAAGCGATAGCCGGGAAACAGGCCACTCAGGATCTTATTCAAAAGTATAGATCTCACGTACAAGAAATTCAAACCTGGTTCGATAATCTCTCAAAGAGAGTAGACGTCGTGGACAAAGGCAGCGGATTGGTTATCGCTCAGAAGATTTTGACTGTGCAAGAGATCACATCGGAATTTGAGTCTCAAGGACCAGGTAAATTAGACGAGGTCAAGCAACTCGGTGATCTCGTAATGGATTCTGTTAGCAATTTGGACTCTCAGCAGATCGAAGAACAGATAAAATCCGTTGAAAGAAGGTACGGAGATATCGGCAAAAAATTGCAACGAAAGAGTCAAGTGTTGGATATGACCGCGCAAGGCATTGACGCGACAAGACGGGAGATTGAAGAGAACCGGAAGTGGATTGCCGAGAAGAAAGAAGTCGCCAGAACCTCAGAGCCCATCGGCTATGAAAGCAGGCTAGCTGATGAAAAACTTCTATCGCTCAAGGCAAGTTTTTTAGCGGTATTTCATTTTCACACTATAGCCACTTTAATCATCGACTGATCTGTACATTTTTTTTTTTTATTGTCTGATTATGCGTATCTAGTGATCGATCACTCTCACCTTAATTCTCCGGCAGCCTTATCATTTTTTACTTTCATTGATCTGCCGATTTTTATCCATCAGTAAATCTTCAATGTTAATCAGAAAGACTTTAATTAAGTTATCTACTGCTTTCGACTTTCGTCGCTATGACTTCTTACCAACAAACTACGATGAAGATGTTGTAGCACATGGTTAGATAATTCGGATTGTTATGTGATATACAAGGTGCTATGATTAAATTACTCGATCTTATCGAAGAATACCCGATTTAAAATGCGCATATTTCCAGGCACTGCTAAAAGAAGCGGAGGGTAAGCAGGTCCTCATTGCAACTCTGGAGAAGAGAGTTGGTAATATGCAGAATGAATTAGAAACCAGCGAGCAACAACAACTCGAGTCGGATACGCGTGCATTGCGCGGAGAGCAGGCCGAGCTTTGCTCGATTCTGAGGGAAGAAATTTCAGCAGCCACTGCGGCTACAGAAGTGCGACGTAAGCTTGAGGCTGATTTGGAGCGAGCGCGTTTGTGGATAAAATCGAAGAGCAACGATTTAAAGAAGTTGAGCGGTTATTTGCCCTTGAAAGCTACCAAAGTTGAGCACGATATTAGCCAGCACAATGGATTTGAGTCAGACATTAAAAACTTTAGCGAAAGTGAGCTTAACGATGTTCTCAAGCAAGGTCACGCTCTACTCAAGGACTGCACCGAAGAAGATCGCGGCAGACTTCAAGCGACGTTGAAGGCCATTAACGGAGACTACGAAGCACTGAAGAAAGAGGCTCAAGAAAAGCAAGCATCTCTCGCAGACCTTTTGCAAGGACGGAAAACCTTCGAAAGTGACCTTGACAAGTGTCAACGATGGATTAACGAGGCGGAAGTTGCGACGTCCGTTGAACTTCGACCTTCCAGTGTCGACGTTCTCCGTGAACAGCTTACCAAGGTAAGAATGTCGATTCTGAATAGCCAGTGTCTTTGTTAATTCATACGTCCGTTTTATCTTTTACAGTACGATCGATTGAAGAAAGAAGCGAACGAATACGCCGAAGAAATTGAGAAAATAACGCAGCAAGGGAAATCCATTCTCCCTACAGTCAGCGATGCGGATAAATTAGAGCTCAGCGAACAACTGAAGAACTTGAAAGAGGCTCATCGCAGGGTCGCTGGCATTATAAATGAAAGAGCTTTGGCTTTGCAGGCGAGCATTGCCGAGGCTGAGGAAGCAGCGGCAAGGGTTGCAGAAGCGGTTCAATTCATGACGGACATTCAACGCGAACTGCAAGAGCTTAACAAGCCCATAGGATCTCGTGCTGAGGACGTTGAAGGGATGTTAGCAACTTACGAAAGGATCCTTGGTGACCTGAAGGCTAACAAAGCAAAACTAGCTGACTTGCAATCAGGGAACGTCGGAGATCTTCACGGTGTCGTAAGCCAACAAGATGACCTGATAAGAGCTTTAGAAGCGCAGATCGCCAAACTAAGACAGCTTCTTCTGCTCCGGCAACAATTCATAGCCCTAGTAACGGAGATTATGACCTTCATCACAAAGTATACGGGAGTTGTAAGAGAAATTGAAAAATCTGGTCAGACTACGGAGGAGAAGATTAAGCGGTATGATGACGTGATTCTGAAAATCCAAGAGTGCGAAGCGACTCTAGCCAGCGCAACCGACAAGGGACAACAAATCGCGGCCGAAGGATCAGCTGCTGATAGAAATAACGTTACTGAACAACTGCAGTCTCTGAAACAACAACTTCAAGCTCTGAGACGCGCAGTCGAGTCCCAACGCGAAGAACACGAATTAGCAGCAGCGGAACACAGACGTTTGGCGAATGAATTGGCTGATATTCTTGACTGGCTTCAGAGCAAGGAAAAGGACGTAAAATCACGACCACTTTTGGAAAGAGATTCTGCGAATGTCGAGGCGGAGTTGAAAAAGCACAAAGTGCTTTGCGACAGCGTCAATGAGCACCTGGACAGAATACGAGCACTTAAGGAATCTGTACGTCATGAAGAAGGTATGCCTGGTTCCTTGAAGGAAATGCTCAGTGAGGCAGGATCCCTGATGACATCGTTACCCCGGGAAATGGACGACCGCGGAACGTATCTGGAAAATAATAGACAGATGCGACTTGACTACGTTGCTTTGACTGAAAAACTTCACGCTTGGGTCAGCGAAGCTGAAATAAGACTACAGAGCGGAAAGGATGGACTCGATTTTGAGAATATTCTTGGGGATTTGGAGGAGCATAAGGTATCGACATTTAAAGGATCGAAAAATCAGCGTGACGTATTCATGAAACCTTTTAAAACACCTTTCCAATTTCCTACGTTTCAGATTTATTTCAGCACGGAATCTTCGATTCGGGAGCTCGTTTCCCAGCAGATACAACAGGCGGCTGACAAGATTTGGCCATCTCTGAACAGTTCCGAGCAGGAAGAACTCAGTAGGGAACAACAGCACCACACTCAGCTCCTGAAGAACACTTTGAACACCGCTAAATCTCAGCGTGCACGTCTCGAACAGGGTGCCGAGACCTGGAGGGATTACACGCAAACACTAGAACGCGTAAGAGCCGTCATATCAAGGACCAGATTCACCGACGAACCCGTCAGCACTCTCGCTGGCCTGCAATTCAACATTCAAAAAATTACTCACGCCTTAAACGACATACAGGTAAGATGTTTTGCCACGAAGTCATTTCAAATGATCCAGGAGTGGAAATGAGTAAATGAATAACAAAACACGATTATTTTTCTAATTAACAATTTCTCTGCATTACAGAATCAACAGTTCGAATTAGATCTCTTGAACGAACGTGGAAAGGAGGTTTTGGACCAGGCTGATGCTGCGAACAAATCTATTATCGAGTCGCAATTATCTGCTACCACTCTCGAATGGAGTGAGCTAGTTTCCGGTCTTGAAGGTCGTCGCAGCGCTTTAGAAGCACTTTCCCGGCACTGGGAAGAATTGGAATCCCGATGGGCTGCCACAGAAGCCAAATTAAATGCTACAGAGGAACGCAACAAATTGATTGACAATGTTGTCAGGTCCAAACAGCACCTAGTGGACACAACAAAATCTTTGGATGTGAGTATTCTATTTCACCGATGCCAGCATAAATTGATACGTCCATCGAAATGATTTATTGTCAATTTCTAGCTTTTCGGAGCAGAAAAATTGAGATATATCGACCGGTGCTATTCGCAGCTCAATTTTGTCGACGGATTCGTGTTTTTGAGCTCAAAATCAATCGAAATACTGCGAAATTTTTTTTTTTTATTTTTGGCCGAAAAATCGCAAAAATCTAAAGGGGTATACTTTGGATTTTTTTTCTGATTTTGGTAAAAAAAATCAACTTTTTTTTTTTATCTACGGATTTTGACGTATTTTGATGTATTTTGAGCTCAGGAATCCGAATCCACTAAGGAAGTTGATCTATCAAGTGATATGATCGAGTTACCGCCAATTTTTCGCTTTTTGGAGCAGAGAAATTAAGATATTTCGATTGGTTTTAGTCGCAACTTATTGAATTGCCGGGTTCGTGTTTCTGAAGTCGAAATACTGTGGAAACCAGAAGCTCGGACTTTATAAAAAATATTTACTTCTCGGCCACAGAAATCGCAAGAATTCAAAGACTATCAAACCTTTGATAGGTCGCAATCAAATTTTCTCTTAATCGTCCGAATATTACGGATTGTCGTGGTATTCGGGTCGAGTATAACTTTAGAAATTATGTCACGATATTTTAGTATTTATACACGAAAAGACAATCGTTGAAACATATAACGTATTTGCCAAGATAATTCGAAGGTCTGCTGATCGTTGCCGATTGTTGCATCATTGAGAAACTGTAACAATAACAACAATGACATAAAAAAAAAAAAAGAAAATTTGATTTGAACCAAAGAAACGATGGCATCACGAGATTTATTATTAGAAATTACGTTGCGATAATTATTCTGCGAATCACTAGACGCGGAATATTTGCAATTCCATTCTTTCGTAGCTCCAGCAATTTCGTCTTCCTTATCACTGGCGCGATTTCGCGATAATCGTTCCCTTTATTTATCCAAAATTATGTCGTTTTATTCATGAGCGTTTTCACACTGCTCTCACAAAAAAATTGCATAACACGCTGCGTTAATTTCAATCGAATGCACGCTGAAGAATATAATTAACCGAAGCCACACAGCTGATTTTTCAACCCCAACCCCAAAATATTCCGAGTTCGAAAGGGCAAAGTTTGCCAGACTTGTACAGGCAGGCACCGCAGGTGCGTGACCCCTCTCTGGCTCTCTCCGATCCCCGAAACATTGAACTGGGACAGTACAATAACATTATTTGAAAACTAGTCGAGCTCCACTTTGTACCAAGTGTAGCTCACCAGTTCTCTGATCCTACCATTTTTTTCCGACATTTTCGAATTATTTTCGTTAAATTTTTTCCTTCGACGCAGGAGCTTCTTGCCGAGGGTGAACGATTGAAGCCAGCTACTGAAGAGGTGCGAACGTTGGCTGGCCCTGTTCTCGCCTACCTGGCCGTTTTTACCGAGGCACCAGCACGAATCCTTGAGGAACGTCTCGAGAAACTTTCACAGTCGGCGCAGTCGTGAGTGAAAAAAGATTTCTCATTTTATTTATTTATTTATCATTCGATCTACGCGTACTCGGCTACGTCATCGCTCGACATAGAGGCCAATCTGATCCCCCCCCCCCCCCCCCTGTAATTTTATGCGTCACGCTCCCCTTTTCGATCTACATTATTTTTTATAGATTTCATGCACATTTACCTAGAAAAATATAGAAACGTTCCTGACCCGAGAACGAAGAATCCCGAAGTAGTAGTTCCTTGCTAGAAAGATGCCGGATCACCTGAGGTCCTGTGAGCTGTGGAGCATGGCAGGATTTCACAATAACCTACTTGCAGAGCGATAGAATTTGGGATTTTTAATTAATTGTGATGAATCCGGTATAGTTTCTTTTTATTTCATTTTTTTTTTCGTCACTTTAAAACTACCCCCTTAGAACACGTGCAGTTGGAAACTTTTAGTCCGAAAGTAAAATGAGGACAATGATCCTAGAAAATTTGTAGATTTTACATATTTCAGATATGCGGAAGATACGATCGCGTATTTATATCGTATCCCGACGTATGCGACTCGTCGGATGTAATAATATATTTTTGACTAGATTTCGGATATCCCTCCACGATCAGATTTTGGCGACCTACTCGAGCACATATACGATACTTGCATGTGTGTGTGTTTGCAGTGGGCTTATGCTTTTCGTTTACCTTCGTTTTTTTCTCCCTTGTAAATTTCATTATTTCTTTACAGGAATTTTATCGAAATTATTAATTTGTGTAATATCCGCATATTGTTTAATGATTCTTTACTTCACAGAAATTATTAATATTTACTGGATTAAAAGAAAATTTAAAAAAAAAGTCTCCCAATTGATGCGATCATAGTTCAGTCCAGGAGTAATCTGACGATATTGCTATCTATAGATGTAAAATAAAATACGTTCGATATTCTATTCGACGATTTCTGATCGGCTTTAACCGTTATTTTATTTCTGGATTATGTGTGTATGAATTTTATCGTGTTGTCAAATCGTCCAGTTTATTTACATTGTCTATACGTGTCGCGTGGCGAGTTTTGATGAGATTTGCTGAATTTAAATATCGGATCAGTTGTCATTGGAAAATTTATTTCGTTCAACGTCTGATATTTTATTGCCGCCAGCAAGAAAAAAAAAATCAGTCGCTTTGTAATATATCAATACAACCTGATGGCAACAAAGGTCCGTTAAATTCAGTTGTCCGTTATTCAAACGATATATTATGTAGATTGTATAATTATTACGATTCGACAACACATTCCTGCCTGTAACTGGTTATATTTAATCATCAGGATTTGATTACGCATTTCAAGGAGTCTCCGAATCCTTTGCACTTCATTGTAAATTGCATTCGCTCACTCGGGTAATTGCCACTCGATATTCCCTCAGGAATTGCGATGGGGTTGTTCGTCTCAAAATCTTGGGACCAGAACAATTACATTGCGAATAATTAATAATCGAGGTGAATAAAATGATTTTACCGATTATCAGCCACCGGATAGAAATGTAAAATCGTGACAGGCTATACAGGTATGCTTATGAGGACGTGCGAATGAAATTAATTCTAATTAATCACTCGAGTAACAAATATCGTATAGCGTGATGACGTAACTAGTAAACACTTCTAAATAATACATCGATATAATGATGATATCCCATCACACCCGCATTACCTCATCGAGTTTAGCCACCGAATAAAGCAGGTAATAGCCGACGAATCGCACGTGTAGAAAATCGACGGTAGAACTTGCATCACGGGAAGTTTAGTCTAGACTGATCTCCAGACAATTCTAGAGTAGGGCAAGCGCGATGGAGATCGACTAAAAAAACGTTTCAAGTATCGTTCCGTCGCACTGTATATAAGGGTAAAACGTTAAAACGCGCAAGCGCTTCGCACCGGCTACGCGACCGTCCGCATTGATAACGATAAGAAGCCCCGCTAATGAAATCCCTCCAAGCATTATAAAAAAAGCTCCGGTTGAAAAAGCTACCCGGAAATATGTCGTTCGTCTGCTCAGCATCAGCAGCCGGTGAAAAAGCACACGATCTCGATAGACTTCCATCTCGTTTTACAGATATACGCTACGCATGTGACGTCATAACCAAATTTGTAGTATGACACAATGGTAAACAGCCGCGGGAGGCCGTAGCTCGCCATTCCATTCGACTGTCGTATTACGTTATAGCTGCTCTTGGATGTATCGCGAACCGCCTCGAAGTCGCGGTTTTCTACGGAGGCGGACGCCGGTAGCATATAATTCACGAACTTGACGCACCATTCAGTCCGTCGTTTAGTCAACCTGTTGCCATCAAAGCCGTCGGTATCTTTTATAAGGATTAACACCGAGTGCCGGATTATTATATAGGAATTGAAAATAATAATTTGAAGAAAAAAAAATTCGTATAAAGATTTTCTTTTTTTTTTTATCTTTCGCACGCGCGATAAAAGTATTCGTCATTCGCGGACACCATTTTTCTTCACGTTATCAATTTTGATTCTCGTTTTATTATTTCTTTCATATTACAAAGCGTGAAATTTTAAGCACACTGCAACGATTTTTGCGCATCGCTTGTGTTATCGAGCGGTCGTACAGAGAATACAGACACACCGTATAGTAGGTAGTGGCGATTGGAAAAGGAAAGTGTGTTGTTCAGTTTAGCCGTACGAGTCTCCTGCTGCAGATCTCGTGCTGACCATATTCCTGTCCCTGTTGAGTGTTCTATTAATAAACCGTGACAGCTAAACGATTCTTTTATTAATATTGTTTTTTTACGGTTTTTTTTTTTTTTCGTATTTCGCTATTCACTCCGGGGATATCAAATAGGTGGAAGACTTACGATTATAGTTACGATTTGTGCTAACCGCGCGAGCACCGCGTTCTGCTAAATTTGTTATAAACGTATTTGTAACTGATATTTAATATATCATGTATTTGGTACAGTGAGCTTGCAGCTTTGCGAGCACAATGTTCCTGAAAGGTGAGCTTATATTATTTCGTTTTTCTTACATCGTGTAAAACTGCAGCCGAATGTTACACGAATATTGCTTGTGTTTCTAGAAGAATAAATTTTTCTAAGATTAAGTAAAAACTTTTTCGAATAACTTTCGACCCAGCAGTTCACGTGGAAAATTGAACCAACAGGTGTTGGAATCGCGACATGGAGATTACACTCGTGTAGCGTAAGATTTATTATACTCCCCCAGAAAATTCGCGTTTCTCGGAAACTCGGAGTCGAGCCGATAATTAACGGTAATTAATTCTCTGATCGTGAACAACTTTTTGAATCAATTTACAAGTTTCGTGGATCGTTATTCCGCGCTAATCTCAGACTCTCCGGCGACTATGTTGGTAACAATCAACGTTGAAAGTGTCATGAAATATTTTAGTTTGAAAAAAAATTGTTCATTTTCATTTTTTTATTTTTTTTTTTTGTCAAACTTTCTATTGTTTGTGATAAAACACGATGTTACACAAATATTTGCACTACAGATAGTCGTCGTTTGTACGAATATATTACGTACCACCTAATTTTTTCACAAAAAAAAAAAAAAAAAAGCTACCGAGGTTTAAATTAGCACGTACATTACTCAATCTGGTCTTACGTAATGAACGTATGTCAGAGTTAACTCAAAAGTTTACATCGAGTTTCCATCACATGCAGCCAAATGCGTCCTTACGCATAATTTTCCTTGGTTTATTCGTTCGATCGATTTGTCTCTTTCTCATTTTATCGTCAAAGAGAAAAATAGAAGAGAAAATTCAAATTCAAATGGCAAGCGACCAAAAATCACTTGCGAAGCTTTTGTAATTCGAAGAACGTTTGCACCTCCAGTATTATATAACTATATAGGTAGCGAACACTTGAGGCTTGCCGTGGAAATGTCAGAGCTTGAAAACGTGCGTGCAGGCTTTTTGTATGTTTATATTTATATTTACCTTCAGTGAAAATGTTTGCATGTAGTAGAGATTCGAATGACTTTTTGGCTCTCGATTTCAAGGTCTCTTATCATAAATTACTTGATTGTTTCCTCGGTAGTTTGAGTAAAAAAAAAACAAAAAATTTAATGAAATTTAGGGAGATGATCTTATAGGGTAGAAATAGAATCTTGATAGAAGGATATGTGTTTTATTTTGGCAACGATAATCACGGGGGTAATATGTATGTAGCTACGGTGGCTGTTACTGTATAGTCATCTGTGGCATTTGAGTATTCGCGCGTTGTCTGGTACGTCGACTAAAAATACACACTCTATACACTATTGCGTGTTTCGATCTTCAGACCCCGGAAGATTATATCGAGTAATCCCCCCTGATTTCTCTGTCTTTTTATTTTAATTCATTTTATTTCTTTTATTTCTTCGGTTACAAGGCTATAGAAAATTCTATCGACTCGTCGTCAAGTTCCGAACTTTGGCAGCTTTTTATTTTTTATTTTACGATCGCACACACATGGCATATTGTTTCCTGCGTGTAAACAGTAGAAGATACGACATATTTTCTCGCTGATTTAACAGTCTAAGTATAGTTTTCGATTCCGGAATCGGGTGTTACGTATTTTAACAAGTTTTAATTAAAAAATTTGTTTTCGTCCTGCAAATTGACTCGAAACGCTCAAAATTTAGCGGATGGAACATGTGTCAGGTAAAAAGAAAAGAGGACGAAAAAAACTTTTTTTTTGAGACGGCATTCGAGGAGGTGACGTGGTAGTTGAAATTAATTTGGATTCGTCATTCCCTCACCTCTAAATCCAGCTATCAGGGTCGTTGTCTTGGAGCAAACCGCGTATAATCTAAATAGCGCGCATGAATTCGTTGTAAAAGATCAATTTTCAGGTGCCATTTTCTAGTGTAATTTAATAGGCTATAATTCTGAACGAGAAAACAGTGCCAAGATTGGGAGAGAGATGCCCTTGAATAATTGTAAATCGAGTGACTACCACATGCACGATCGGGGGGTCGCAAGCTCCGTCTCAGGTGAAAAAAAATAAATAAAGAGCGGACAAGGCAAAGATCACGAAGGCTTGCGGCCATCGAGAATTGGCAAAGAATTCTGAAACGCGCCAAACTTCACCGTAAATAGAACGTCTTCAACGCGAATCGAGATGAAATTCTGATCAAAGGCTGTTGATCTTGAGCTAAAACTAGACAAACGAAACAAATAGAATAAATAACCTCATTGCATCCTCGATAGGATATAAAATTACTCGGTTCTCGTGCACCGATTCTATAAAGACATCCGTTTCGTTCTCGCAACGTGTCCCCAACCCGTACGGTTGTAGAGGCGACATAAATAAGCACGATAGCTACTGTGGTTCCTACTTGTCGCGAGGCTGCATTCAGCATTTTATATCCGGCGTCGGTACGGACGCCTCGACTCTCGAGGCAGGGAGGATGATGATGATGATGATGATGGTGGTGATGATGATCATGATGGTCAGGCCACGCATGCGTCTCGGCTCTTCGCCAGCGAACCCTCCTCTTCACCTCATCGTCTCTAGAATCCTCTTCGTCCTCCAGCACCGCAATACGTTTCGAACCGCGACTGCTGCTGTGTGTGGCTTGACCGTGCCGCGCCATATACTGTACTCCGAAATTAAAAGAGAATAATTATTCGATCTCACTTGACATTAACCGTGATTATAACGTCAAGCAGTACTATAGGTGGGCCTTACTTACGATACCGAAACTAAACCGTAGCGATTGATTTATTCAGAACCGCGCGAGGAACTGAGCATTTAATCTCTCATCATCTTCCGGTTTGATTCATATGCGAGTGGAGGTCGTCAAACGCCTTGTGAAAATTGCAGCGATGATCGGTCGTCACGTGCGATACTTTACAATATTGTTTCAACCGGCGTCACGTGGGCGTTGGTGACTTCAATTTCTAGATCGACGTATCCATGCAGTGAAGAAATCATACCTATAAGAGAAGCCGGCCGGTTTTATCGCGCGATTCCTGTATGTGATCCGAATATTATAATATACGGTATAGCAAGTTCGTAAGTGATGTCATCGTTCCGAAAAATTCAGGACTACAGAAAGAAACTTTTTATTACGCGGCCCGCTGCCGTACGGCATGGGCAACGTGACGACTGAAGTTATATTTAAAAAACAGAAAAACGAGATATATCACTTTTAATATACCCAGAGGGATGCGAAGTCCGCGGTACCTCGAGACTCTGAAAATATGCTTATGCTTATGCGTGCAGTTTAAACCTTAGCTTATAACGTTTCATAGACAACATTTTTCGAGGGGCTCCGCAATGCTTTGGCCCCAGTATACGTCGTATTTCGCCCGTCTACTTTTAGCCAAGGCTGCTAACCGCCCGCCACCCGCCTTGGCTCGACGATTCGACGACGACTTCTGTCTCTCTCTTTCTTTCTTTTGATTTTTTTTTCTCTTTCCTGCAGCTGCCTGGGATTCTTGCGGTGAAACCGTCTTCGATATTTCATTTTCATTTATCTTATTCCGTCTCATATTTCTGTTTTTTTTTTCTCGCGACGTCTTTTCATCAAACCATATCTATGATCAAACTCTTTTCTATAATATCTTCAACCTTCCACACGATTTTATCGAAGCCAAATTTTTCTGAGAATTTTTTTTATCTCCGTATTACAGCGGGTTATCGCAGATCTAGATATATATGCACACGGATCAAGATTGTACGGTAAAAGCGCGAGGAAAGATCGCGAATATGAATATCGAACATTTACCAACGCTTTTTGCGTTCGCGTGGGAGGATTCGAGTAAGATAATCCTCGAGTCAAAGAGATACGGTTAAGGTTTGTTGGATATACGCGAGTGAAAAAAACATTGTATTATTGATTTATTTTAAACAGGCTTGTCGATTCACTACGCAATAAGTCCAAAAAGGCAAGTGAGGACTTGGAAACACTTGAAGCGATCGAACACGAGGTACAGGAGTTGAAGAAGCGATTGGAAGAGGCCCAACATCAGGCGTCCTCCTTTTACGTCTTCGGAGCGAACCAAGACGCGACTGAAACAGAACTTGGAGCATTACGTTCGCATCTTGGAAGCCTCGTAGAGGCGGCAAAGAAACTATCGGGAGACACTAAGGCGCGGTACCAAGCCAGCCAGCAGTTGGTACCAACAGATATTGGACAACAGCTAACTGCTCTCGAACTAGCTGCCGAGAGCGCAGCTTCAGCGATGGAGGAAAAGCAACGCGAGCAGAAGAGAGCTAGAACCACGCGTTCGGACTACATCGCAGATGTCGATGAAGTGCAAACGTGGATTCGAGCGGCTGAACTGAAGGTTCAAGATCGTTCGATGGAGCCGTTCAAGCTCAAAGAACACCTTCAAAAGATACAATCCGAGATCGGGGCGATTACCGATAAACTCGAAAGACTCACGAGGAACGGACAAGTCATTGTCGAGAATACCAAAGACGGCAACGAAAGGGAATTGATTAAAAGCACCGTAAATAATCTCACCGAACAACTCGCGCAGGTCAGATCATGGCTCGAAGAGAAGAAACAACAAGTTGGCGACACTTTGGACGCGTGGCAGAGGTTCTTGACTCTTCACGAAGCCGTCATGGCGTGGATTGAAGAGAAACGTATATTCCTCGTCGAACCCTTACAACTTAGCAGTCTGATACAAGCGAGACAAAGACTTCACGATTATTCCGTAGGTGTTCGAACAGCCAAAAGATTTTTTTGACATTCCGTAGGGCGCACACGACATTCGATTCTTTACAATTTCTGCCTATTTTCAGACCGCGGTAAAGAGCTGCAAGCAAGTAAACAAAAATTTGAGCGACATGGGCAAGGAATTGGAGAGTATCGGTCAGGTGACGAACGTTGGTGATTTACCAGAGAAATTGACCGAGGCTGAAGATGCGAAGGTTGACGTCGAGGGTCAGCTTCTCGAAAGGGTGGGTCATCGGGGGTAGCATTACAACTAATTTTCTAGGCTCGTGATTCGTCCAAGCATTAGTTATGGTCATTATTTCAGAACGCCTTGCTCCAAGAAACGAGCGAAGAATGGGAACAGTGTGAGAAGAAGATGAAAGACGTTAAAAGTTGGATAGACAAAGCGAAACAGACATTGGAATCTCCTCAGAGCAAGAAAAAACCATTGAGAGACCAGCACGCAACCAGAGAAAAGATGTTGAGCGACATCACCATCCAAAAGACAAAAATATCAATCTCAGTAGAGAAACTTCAGGTCCATTTCCGGTCAGGAGTTGGTGGTGACAGTCGAATTAGCGAAGCTGCAAACGAACTGATCAAGGAGTTGGAGGTCCTTAACGACACTGTCAAGGAACAAACAGCCTCTTTGGAAACCTGCCTCGCCCAGATTGACCAGTACCAGCAGGTACAGACCGCGTACATCTCTTGGTTGAATGAGAGAGCGCGATAAAAAAAAACAAAAAAAAAACGGGGTCACCGCCAACACGTGACGGAAACTTCCAATTTTAAATCCCTTGTCTTGAAATTTTATTACAGGAAATCCAGCAGCTTCGCCAACAGATTGTCCAGGTGGAACAACAACTCCGTACCGTCCTGAGTCCAACTTATTTGCCAAACGACAGAGAGAGAGCCCTGCAAGAGCAACAGGTAGGTCTCGTTCCGTTACGTACTCACCAATCACTGTGCTCTGCGCATTAATCAATTTTATGTATATATCCATACTCTATACTTGTACGATTTTCATATACCGATACCAACTGAAAAACCACCACCGCCAATTATTATTATTAAAGAAAAAATAATAATCGGTACAAAATAATATGTGTATGAAATATTGCGAGTTGAGCAGCTAGCTACTTACCACCAAATTGCACATAATATAATTTTAATATATATTAATGTTTTTGTAGTGATTTGTAAATAATACCTATTTGAGAACGAAACAAACCATGTATTAAGAATTATTAGAAGGTATTTATGCAGCAGTAATTATTAGCCGCGCTCCGCGATGTAATTTAGTGAAATAACGAACCTAATTTTGTTTTAATAATAATTTTTTTTTTTATTCATAATATTCGAAACATCGGCACTATTCTAACTACAATAATTACCAGCAGTAATACGTAGTTTAATACATGATTTATTATATAATATATATAAGTGGAAACATTTTGATGCCAGAGAGAACATTTGGCTGCGTGTCTTGTTCGCGTCAGCGTAACGGAGATTGAGGAAGGATGAGGTAAAAATCTTATCAGCTATCATCAAGGTGTTTCCATTACAGTGCAGCATCACGATTCCCAACTAAAGCACCTGTTCTATATCCTCTACATACTAATTACTCAACTTTGAAATCACACCTCAATCGTTGCTGTACCATTTATTGTCTCATTTTAGTTGTCATCTTTAAAAAATGCTAGTTTCTATCATTCGAAAATAACAATTATCACGCTTCACATCACGCGTACCATTCGCCATTTTGCTTTTGCTTATCACACCTGCCGATTTTGGTAACACGCGTATCACTGCGTAACTAATAATGTTGAATAACACGCAAATTGCAATCGACTATGCCGTAGATATACTAACTTAGTATTTTTATAATAAAATTCACTCGAATGAGCTTTTTTCTGGAAAAACGTTACAGCTGGCGAGTGACGATTTTCTGGAAAAGAAATCGACTAATATTTTACTAACCTCACGGTGGTTTATCATGTATATTTTATACAAGGTATTGGTTGGTATCATTGCGTTTTTTTAATTGGTTTTGTTTTTGTTACTCTGTTTTATTTTTCCTTCTTAGTTTATAAGATTGTTTGTTTATGGTTATATTTATCATAATTTCACCATGGAAAGGGAAAACTTGATTTTGCTTGATTGTGTTCAGTTATTTTCAATTGATGTTGAGTTCTTTTTTTTTCTCTAATTTATACATTTCACTGTTTGTATATTATATTATTATTGTTACCTATATTATTTTCTTGATAATATGCTGTTTCATCATGTCACGTACATTTCACACATGCTCTGGCGTTCGTAGCTTTTTCCCTCACGCGTGAAATGCGACGCGTTTGTCACGCGGTTTATTGGCTTTATGTTATTTATTGTTACCTTTTATTATTTAAAACATCGATCATTGGACTATCAGACTCAACAGTGACTCATGTCAAGGGTGCCATCAACAAACATCGCACAATCAAGTGACTTCTTCTTCATTACTTTATTTCATCAATGAATCAGATAAAACGAAAAAACGAACAAACTTTAGCTATTGGAAAAATAACGTTATTTTACATACAGGATAATTTTGTTCGTTAACTAGCATTTCATTTATGAATTTTGTTTGCTGCATCCTTTCCTTCCAACTGAACCACCCCGTCACTTGGTCATCTCGTTTTTTCGTCATTCTCATAAATATCGTTATCGAACTGTACATATTAAAATCGTGTCATTTCACTCGTTCATTAAACCGCCATAATATGAACCTCATTCTCTCTCCATCTCTCTGATCGCTCTCTCTATCTATTTATCTACGTTACGCTGTCGTCGTTATTCAGTCGTGTCGAGAGAAGATTAAATCGTTACAAACGAAAATAGCAGCGCGAACCGAACGATCGAAATTTTTGGTGCAACGCGGATCGCCCGACGTCGAACCTTTGGACGCATAGATCGGTATCTCATCTCCTATACGTCAACGTGGAACGATTCAACGAATTCTTAATATCACTTTAAATTAAACGAAACGCGATTTAATTAATTATATATTTTTTCATTTATAAGATCTTGCAAGTTCTTTTTTTCTCCTATTTCTTGTTCCTATTGTAAGGTCTCGTCTTTAAATATATCGTGTATAAAGTTGTTAGGAATGAGTGGGATAGTTGATATATATATAGATATATAAAAAAAAAACAAGATACGCAGCCTTCGTTTTTCGTACCGTTATAGAATAATGCAAGTTTATCAGGATTTGTTCGATTTATAACGAGACGTAACGTATCGTAGACATGTGTATAAAAATATATATCAAGTCCGATCAATGTGAATCATGTGCCTTAGTATGTTTTGTAATTTTTATCAGACAAATATATATTATATATTAAATGCTTGAAAAGAAAAAAACACAAAAATGCGTCGCAATATGATATAACATTGTATTGAGAGCGTAAAATAAAATGAATGATTTTGAGAGAATAAAAGAAAAAAACAAATATCTGATATAAACATATCGATTGACAATACCATATTCTTTGGCTGTTGCAATGGTAACAGGCCTTGCAGACACAGATGGACGGTTGGAGGCAACGCTCGAGAAATCTGGTGGATCAGATTCATGCAGTGGACCCTTACTATATTCTCGGGGGTGATGCAAACCCCCGCCAACCCGGGCTCATTTCTTACGCAGATATCGCTGCAGGCCGCATTAGTCCAAATTCTAGGGGAGGTAGCCCTCAGAGGGCCCGAAGCGATGAACCTCCTCCTGCACAGGTGCTCGTTCACATTCAACATCCTACGCCGACTAGGCAATCAATTGTAGAAACTGTTAACATCTCGGAACCGTCGGTACAGGCTGTTCAGTATCAGCAACAGTCACAGCCACTTCAAATCGAGCAAGTATCAACGCAACAGGTCTTGAATGTCGAACCGAATAAACGAGAGAAACAAATTCGAAATGCATCGATTGGTAGATCGACGGGAAATTCATCGGTTCAAAAGACCGTCGAACGTCCTTCGAGACGGGGACGGTCTCCGACGCGAAAGGAAACCTATAAGAAAAAAATTGAAGACGTCAGAGATACCTATGAGATAAAACAAACGAAAGATGTGAAAAAGGTTCCATTAATACAAGTGGAATCTGAACAAAATATTCGTGAAGTATCTCATGAAGCACATATTCAACAGACGGGCGATGGTTTAGCACCTCGCGAAATCAGGGGACGTTCCCCAAGTCCGATGTGGATACCGGGATCGACATCCTACGCTGATATACTCAGAGGTAGAATGCAAGCGGCACTTCGGGCTGCGTCGGAACCGGCAGGTGACTCCCGGGACATGGTACAGCTTTCGAAAGAAACGCGTCGACAACACGTTCGTAGCGAAGATGTGAGGATAGTCGATAGTACCGATACCTTGGGTCACAAGGGTTCTCTAGAAGAGGTAGTCAATTTACCAATTGAAAGTCAGAGTCTCCCGGTCGAGCCGGAAGTGTTGAATGTTGGCGCTGAATCGTATCAGAGCCTTGGAGAATTGGAGATCTCTAAAAATGTCGGAGACTCGAACAGGGAACAGATGGAAAGTTACGCGAAAGAGACGAGAAATTGGGCGGACGAACCGGTGGACAGTTACAACGTTATCGAAAATAAGCATTATGAAAATGTCAGCAGAACACAGGCTGAAATGTACGATTACATTCACCCCATACCAGAACTTGTTGGCTTCATAAATTCGCAACTCGGAGCTTATCCGGTTGGCTCTTACGTCTACTCGCCGAATCCACAACAGGTACAAACTATTGATTCGCTCTCACTGAACCCATACGAAGGTCACATGGGATACCCTGCTGAGCATTATGTAACGCAGGGCACGTATTTGCAGCCAAATACTACCGACTTGTATCATCATCAGCAAACTATTGTGCAACAAATATCTCCTGGCCACTGCAACGACAGGGTACAGCAGCAGCAACAAGTGCCTAAAGAAATGACCTTGAATCAGAATGTCACTGCGACTACCACTGCTCCAGTCTTGCCTGTTTCTACGGAACAGATCACGGAGCATGTCGAACGAAGAGAGCAAACTGTCACGCATACTACGACCACAGTTTTATCCACGACTGATACGAGTTCAAGAAATGAACAGAGAGAAGGCTCATTGCCCGCTTCGGACACTAGAGGACACTCTTTTTCATACGCTCAAATATTGTCTCAAGGACTCAGTGCTAAAGCTACTACCCCTCCTAGGGTGATGAGTAGTAGCGAACAACAGGTGAGGAGATCATCGTCACCGAAAGAACCTTCTCCTCCGAAAAACCTCATGGTTTCTGCAGGTAGAGACGATTCGGAGAAATCCAATTTTTCACAGGGAGGTAAAGATAGCGATTGGGACGTTATGAAAAAGAAGGATTTGAAGAAGAAACAATATCAGGAGGATAGACCGAAAAAGGAGGAGGAAAGAAAAGGGTGGAAAATCAATCGAAGGACTGATAGAAATACTCCACCGAAACAATCGAGCGAAGTTATCAAATCTGTCACGGTAATGAAGGAGCTCACCGAACTCCAGAAGAATGTTGAGAATATTCAGAAAGAAGGTGATAGCGTAAAGACACCCGAAAAAAATGTTAACGATGTACATCAAGGAAAGAAACGTAAACCTAAGAAGAAAAAAGTGGAAAAATCACAAGACGATGAGATCGAAAAGGCTCTGAAAGAAATTGAAGACATGAACAAACAGAAGCCGAAAGTCTCGAAGGAGAAATCTAAGGGTTCGAATAAACCAAAAGAGAACGTTATCGCGGAAGATATCAAAATTGGTAGCGATGTCTCAGTAAAGAACACTGAGAAACCTGCAAAACAAGACAAGGTCAAGGATGTGAAAAAGCCTTCACGGGACCCGGAGCCCAAGGAGAAGGGAAAACCCAAAAACGAACAGAAACCGAAAGAGCAGCCCAACGTGAAGCGTGAAACTCAAGCTACAGAAAGAACGGAGACGATAGTTATCTCTGAGAATAAAGATAAGAAAGGTGGAAAATCGAAATCTAATAAAGACGTATCGAAGCGCAAAGATAACACTGGATCGACGGAGAAAGCTAAAGATCCAGTCACACCCAGAGATGAGAAGGCCGTCGCCGACGAGAAAATTCCAGAAAATATCGCCAAGATAATTGACAATAAAAACACCAAAAACGAGGCAAATATTGAAGGAAAAGTAGCGCCGAAAACCGCGACCAAGTCGGAAAAGCAGACCTCTAACAAGGAAAAAATAAAGTCTAAAGAACCGACGGGATCAAGCATTGACAATGCAGACTTGAAAGATAAGAGTCCTCCAAAAGACAAAACAAAATCCGAAAAACAA
Organism: Athalia circularis; assembly: GCA_963978495.1. Lineage (NCBI taxonomy): Eukaryota > Metazoa > Arthropoda > Insecta > Hymenoptera > Athaliidae > Athalia > Athalia circularis. Next base: position 17,062,129 of record OZ021700.1, on the reverse strand, counting down.
ATCACTTCGCAGGAGACCACCGTGAAAATTTCTCCTATGGCTACACAGGTCTCGAAGAAATCTGAAGCAAAATCTAAGGATCGAGTCCATAAATCGAAAAGTAAATCCGAAAAACAAGAAACCCCTAAAAGAGATATCCAACTCGACGAAAAGCAAATTACTTCGGAAGTCGAAGTTGTCTCGAAGGATACAATCCCTAGCAAAAATGAAGCCAAGCCTAAGGAACAAGTTTCCGCTAAGGGTAAGGGGAAATCTGAAAAGCAAATTATTTCACCAGTGGATGTTCAAACGGCTACGGATAAAGCTCTTCAATCTGAAGTCAGCGTTAAGCAGAATATTTCAATTAAGGAGGAAGTCAAATTGGAACAGTCAGAAACTGTTACCGTAATTGAATCGAAACGTGAAGAACGAAAACAGGAACAGACAACGTCTAAGGGTAAGAAGTCTCAGAAGCAAGACGCTTCCAAAAAGAACACTAAGCCGGAACAACCTGAAAAATCGAACAAGCCTGAAAAGACCGAAAAGTCTAAGAAGTCAGGAGATGCAAGCAGTACTTCTACTACTACCCACTCAGTTACGCAATCCACAGACGTGTCAAAAGAGGAGGTCAAGAAGATCGATGAAACGGTGACTAAAACAAAGGCTCATCCCGAAAAAGAAAACACTATCGAAACTAAAATTAAATCAGAGAAACTAATACTTCCAACTGCAATTAATAAACTTGAGGAAGAACAGCCAGCCAAGATCAAGGTAACGCCTAAGGTCGAACCCAAATTGAAAAAAGAAACACAGCGTGAAAAAGAAATTCTCCAGAAGGATCCGAAAAAGTCTGAGAAAGAGATTGTTGTGAAGAAAGAATCTCTGCCTCAAAAAAAAGAAACTGTTTCTATTTCCGTGGAAAAAGTTTCGAATACGATCGAACTTCACAAAGAGACCACGATTGTTGCTAAAGAATGCATAGAAAAAAGTGAGTCGAAGACTCAGTCCAAAGCTAAATTTGAACAAGGAAAAATCTCGGAGGAGATTACGATTCAAAAAAAGGGGAAAGATGCAAAAGACGAAATAAAGCCAACGATAAAATCTAGCATCGCCATTGAGTCTGCTCCCGAAGTACCAGAAACTTCAAAGCCGGATGCTCCGAGCAAAAAACAAATTAATATGACCGATCAACCTGCTCCTGAGGGCAAAACGACCATCAAAAAAGAAGGTGCATCTAAGAAAGCGCCAGCTGTTCCTAAAAGCGAAAAGAAGCACGAAGAAAAGACAGTCGCAGAAAAAGAACCACAAGCTCCACAATTAGAATCTTCTACGATGGAATTGACTGCAAAAGCTCAAAGTGAAGTAAAAAAGGACGTAGAGGTCAAGACGCAACCGATTTCCAAAGACAAGGTCAAATCCAAAAAGAATAAGGTTGATACAAAAATAGAAGTTAAATCAGAGCAAAAATCCTCGCCAGTAATTCCAGTTTCTCCCAAAGACGACATCTTGACTGTAGAAAAAACTGTAACCGAAAAGCAGATTGTTGAAACTGTGCAGCAAGTAGAATCGCAACCAGCTGTTTCTGTAAAACAGTCAACAGATGTGAGCAGCAAGACCAAGTCTGAGGAAAAGCCTACGAAGAAAACTTCTCCGAAACAGAATGTATCGACTGACAAAGCCCCTGCCAAAGACACGAAGTCTCAAGATAAAATTGACTCCAAAGTAGACGCCAAGCCCGTCGCAGCTGCTGTCAAAACCGAAAAGAATGTCATCGGTAAGACTGTTGTTGAAGATGTTCCAAAGGGTAAGGGCAAGTCTGAAAAACAAGTGTCACCCCAGCAACAAACCAAGTCCGAAGACAAAACAGTTTCCAAAATCGAAGTCATTACATTGGCAGAAGCTGCTACGAAGAAAGTAGCTGAATCTAAACCGAAAACTGTCACCGATATTCAAGTTAAACCAGAAGAGAAAAAGGTTCCGACTGTCGAAAAAAATCCTGCGAAGGAAAAAGTATCGACTGGTGAACAATTGGTGTCAAAAACCGATGAAAAATCTGTTGAAGAGCAGGCTTTGGCCGCTCAACAAACAATTATCACCAAACAAATTGTTCAATCTACGACGGTCATTACTTCGGAAAAGAATGTTATGACTGGTGAATGTACCGAAACTCAAAAAGTTGCAGAAATACATGGAGACATAAAAACGAACATTATTTCCAAGGACAATGTTCTAGAAAAAGTGGATATTGCACCAGCAGAGTCTGCAATTTCTTCTCCAGTAAGCCCCGTACCTGCAGCCTGTGAAACTACCAGCATAACAATAACCTTACCAGAGATTGAAATGTTAATACCGACCAGGGTCGAACTTGAAGAGCACGAAATTTCGAAGGTTGAGAAAAGTTCTGAGCAAGTAAATGTCGTCGAACAGCACGAAAAGACCGTAAAGCGCGACAAATCCCAACACGATACATCGGCTAAAGACCAAACATCAATAAAAACCAAATCTCCGTCTAAAAAACAAAGCAAAACATCAACTGAAAAGAAAATTGAAGAAAAGACAGTTGAACTGAAGAAAAATATTGACACGAAGGAGTCCAAGACTAACGAAAAACCGAGTCCTGTAAAAATCACCAATGAAAAATCGTCACCGAGTACTGTGGCTAAAACTGGACAGCAAGCTGATGTAAAAATTGAAGTGACGCAAGTCGATGCGAAAGTTGAGCAGACCTCTTCAGCAGTCACATCTGCGGCTGATAAGATCGAATCAAAACCAAAGGTTCAAAAAGATGATTCCCGCAAAGAAGTGACTAAGAAAGAGGTGGCTGGTGTTGCAGCGAAAATTACCGAGACAAAAACTAAAACGTCAAATAAGGTAGAGAAATTACCGAAAGCTACGGAGGTGGGTAAAATCATTGAACAAATTCGGCCTGCAAGCGATGCTGCGTTGAAAGAAAAATACCCAGGTGATTCGCAGACGATTCCTCAATCTAAGAGCGCTCCACCATCAATCGTTGAAGGAGGTCCGAAAGAGAAAGTCCATACTGGAAAAGCTTTGATAATCGAGAAAACCGTCACCACTGTAACAACCACAACCGCTGGATCAGAGGAGATAAAACCTCCTGCTGTTAAGTCTGTCAAGTCTGTTGAAATATTAGAAAATGTTCCACTTCCGATTACTGTAGGCACAAAGGAAACAGAACTTATATCACTACGTCCGGAAAATGTAGAGGCTACTTTAACGACAACATATGCTAGGGTCGGGGACGTAGATTCTGCACCTTTAGATCAAGTAGCACAATCGATAAGCGAGGCCGTTACGGATTCAAAAACACGCATTCAAAGTCTGGCCGCGTATTCCACCACCATTGCGTTACAGGGAGACGATGCTCCGTTATTTGGTAGTGTTAAGGACAGAAGTAGAAGTTGTCATTTGGGTTCAGGTAACGTAGGTGAATCTGAAAAGGTTGTTTCTGAGGAATCTATAGATTCGAATCAAGGAGCAGGCGCAGTGATGACCGAGGAGGATGAATTGTTCATGAAAAGTATCGAGAACAATTTGAAAAAGAAAACGAAAAAACGACCGGCTTTACCCGAAGAATTTATTCAGAAGGAATCTCAACAAATCATAAAACAATGTGTCGAAACTACCAGCAAAGAATCAGCTCACGAAGTCGTTTCTACATCAGCAGAAATTCAAACCGAGCAGTTGGTGCAATTGAATGAAACTACCGAGGCTGCAATCAAGGATAAGCCGGAAAAGAAGGAGGAGCAGGAAATTAAGCTAGTGGAAAACCCCGGAGAGCTAAAGGCAAAGAAAGATAATACGGAGAAATCGAAGACCGAAGAGGCGTTGTCGAAAAAAGAATCAGTTGATAAGGAGGACGATACTATAAATCTCTTCCGGAATGAAGTGGAAGTAATAAAACCGTACTGGCTCGACTATCATCACTACGCTGAAGCGGAAAGAGAATTCCATCAGCACTACACAGTTGTCAGGACAATTGAGAAACAAGTTTTACCAGTTACAACTGTCGAAAGAACAGCTGCAGACATTGAAAGACTTGTGAGGGAGTCGACGATAAGAAAACCAAAAGATGACCCTGTTCCGATCGAGAGATTGTCCGCAAAAGAAGTCAGATTGCTCGCCCTTTCTGAAGAGGCTCCGAAATACTCAAGTGCAAACTTTTTCAACATCGAATCTCAGTGGATTGAAAATAAAACACAAAAGGAATTATCTGATCTATCGAAGGTAGAGAACATTACTGATCTTGAGGTGAAAGGAGAGAAAGTAAAGGATGAATTATTAGTTCGCGAAACCATCAAACCAATTGAAGTATCTAAAGATACTCAGTCAGAAGAATTGAAAAATGATAAACCTGAGAAAATCACGACGGAATCAGTACAGTCGACAATTACTGAATCGCAAGTTACTGTCGTTAAAAATATTGAGGAGACAACGAAACTGAGTTCAAGTGAAAATGCAAAGGTTGTGAAATCTACAGACATAGAGATGAAACCAGAAGAAAAACTCGAGAAAAAACAAGAACCCGTTCAGTCTAAGCCAAAAGCTCAACCTGATCCGAAAGCATTGGAAAAAAGCGTTCTCAAAAAAGAAAAGAGGGCTGATAAAGATCCGATCTCAAAGGATTCAAAATCAAAGGAAACTGCACCGACGGTAGAAAAAACAGTAAGGACTGAAAAAATCACCGAAATTAAACAGATTACGACGGAGTCAAAATCACAGGATAAAGTGAAATCAGATGAAGAGATCAAACCAAGCATCACAAAGGAAAAAAATAAACCGGTGGAGACTCTTACAAAAGCCGATTCTCAGAAAGTCAGTACTGGAAAAATCTTAGCTTCTGAAGATGAAAAAATTAAGACTGTGACTAAAGAGGAGGCCCGAGACCAAAAAGCAGCTGAAACAAAAGATAATAAGAAAATTGCGACTGTTTCAGCTTCCAAAGTAGAAGAAAAATCGAAAGCAGAAATCAAAATTGAGGAAAAAGCAAATGCTAGTCGTAAAGATAAGAAAAAGACAGATGGTAAAAAACAGCCCATTGCAACTTCAGATGCTAAATCGGTAGAAAAAGTGACGTCTGCTACAAAACCAGTTCCAAAAGAAGAAATTCCGAAAACCCCGGAAACTGTGACTCCTAAAATTGAAGTTGCAAAGCCTCAAGAAAAATCCAGCGATGTTAAAATATCGCCTGTATCAAAACCGGAGGCTATTGAATCTAAGGAAACTTTCAAACTTAAAGAAAAAAGTACACCGAAAGCCCAGACCGAAACGGTAATTGTGGTTGCAAAGAAGAAAGAAGAATCCACGGAATCTGTGACTCCTGTTATACCAATCCTGAAAAAAGAAGTGGTTTCCACACCTGTAGTAATTCCTGAAAAACAGATTGTTGCTAAAGCATCTGATGTCAAAACGGAAACTAAGCAGTCTGAAGCATCGATCCCGGTGAAACCCGAAGAGAAACCAAAGCCCATTCATCTTGTATCTGATGATTCGTGGATGGATCTTCTGGACGAAGATATTGTCATCGAAGACGACGATTCTATCGATTGGGAAAATTCGAAGGCTGAAGTCAAAGCGGTAGATAAACCAAAGGAAAAGGTTGTCGAGACGCCCAAGAGCAGCGTGAAACAATTGCCGGTTTCGAAGGTTGAAGTCAAGGAAACAATTGAGGAGGTGAAGATTACCGCGTCACCTGAATCCACGATCATTGATAAGACGGAACTTCCAGTCTCGAAAGAAAAGAGCGAGAAAAAAGAAACGATTGAAAGCAATGTGAAAATTCAGACTACCACCACTACCGTTCAGAAAGAATCAATTGAGATGCCAAAACCTGTTCATTTGGTATCTGATGATTCATGGATGGATATATTGGATGAGGATATGGTCATTGAAGATGATGGCTTCGACGAAATTGAAGACCCAAGACCAAAAGTAGTTAAAAAATCAATCGCGAAATCGACTTCTAAAAAACAAACACAGCTCACAGAATCTCCGAAAGTAGAATCAGCAGCGACTGAGAAATCTGTACAGCAAATTGAGCAGAAAGTGTCACTGGAGACTGAACAACCGCAGAGACCAGATATGCTTGAGGAAAAAGAAAAATTGGTCAAACTTCCAGAAAGTAAACAAGAAATTAAGGTTGATTCCAAGTTGGATGTTAAGGAAACGAAGGACACTGGGAAACGGAAGAAGGAGACAAAATCCAAGGTCGTTCCTCAAACTAAAAAAGATGCAAGTGTGGTTGATGGAAAACCGACAGCCCTCGAAAATGGAGCTAAAGTTGTTACCAAAATCGAAGATGTGGCTTCACACGATTCGACTGACGAAACAACTAAGTTCGACAATCGACTGAATCCGAACGCCAAATCATGGGCGTTTGTTGTTGGGCATAAAACTGTGACGATAGAAAGCACGAAGTCAGACACCGATAAATCACAGAGAATAGAAAGCAGTGAAATTTCGGAGTCGACTACACCGAAACCCACACCAGTGGAGATCCCTGTCGCTGCAGAATCTAAAACATCCGATTTACCAAAAGAAATACCTCAAGAAGAAATAACACCGTCTGCATCTGAGCCTCAGAAACAAAAAAATCAAGAGGCAGCTGCGCCGGTTAAATCCTCAAAGAAAAATAAGAAAAAGAACAAAAACGTCGAGATAAAACAATCCGCACAACACGATCGAGATGAGTCTTTAGCATCGATCGAACCACCTACTGCTGCTCCTGCATCCGTAGATTCTTTGCTCCCTTCAAGTGAAATTGTCGTTAAAGATGCGAATGGCAAATCATGGGCTTCTATCGTTGCAAGTTCTTCAAAAACTCCTTTGCAATCTCAGGGCGATGAATCCTTTGTATTGACGTCACAAATAACGACTACGATTTCGGACAATGTCGTTGTTACAGATAGCAAAACCGATATCTCTGTTGAAGATTCTAGCCAATTACTTACCGACAAGTCAACGGAAGTTGCGATACAGCAAAATAAATCCCCGACGCATGCACGCCCACGTAAAGATAAACCTCACGGTAGAGATAAGCTCAGCGTGAATGTTGCGAATGAGCCGACTGTACGCGATACTGAAGCCATGGGGGAAAATAAAGAACCAAATGTATTGGCCTTGGTACTTTCGGAGCGAGAAGGTGAACCTGAAACAAATGTTAAACAGGAATCTACCCTGTGGGCTGATGACATCGAGGACTTGAATCCACGGGAAGCCATCAGCTCCGTTAATTCTACCAAAATCGATTCCAAATCGTGGGCTGCAGTTGTTGGTACTAAAACAACTGAAACGACAACAGCGGAGACGATCGTAACAACGCGTGACCACAGCCCGGCACAAGGCTCTGTGACAGCCGTTCCTCAAGTACAAATTCACGTTGAGGAGGTTCCAGAATCTGAACCTATTGAGAATTTGGTGCAAATTGACGCACAGGGATTTATGGAATTCGTGAATAGAAAAGAATTGCGTTCCAGAAGGTCTAGATCAAGGTCCAGAAGCGCCAGGCGGGGAGAAAATCTTCCACTCCAGGCCTGTGAGATAATCGATCAAGAATTTGATGGTAAAGTTGATAGAGATGCTGCACCTGAAGATAAAAACAGTGTCAAGGCTGTAGAAGAACCCGAGAAGTCTGCCAAGAAAGAGGAGAAAAGTCTAAGCAAAATCACGGATATTCCGGCGCAACAAATTGATAAAAAACAAAAAGGAGATGATAAAGAACAAGAAAAAGGTAAAGAAGCTAGTCAAAAAGAACAAGCAACTAAACAACGTGAGAGCAGATCAAAGACTCAAAGCGACGTAACCAAGGGAAGTTCCGAAAAGGAAAGCAAAGGTAAAGGACAGTCGAAGGCAAAAAACAAAGCAAAATCAAATCAAGCCAAACTGGTGGATGCACAAAAACCAAGTGAACAACCAGAAACGCAAGTAGTAAAGCCTAATGAGGTGCATGAAACTACTAAACCAACGAGTGAAGTCAAAGAGCAAGATGTTCGTGCTAAGGTGGAAGTCCCGAAGGAAAAACCTAAGTCAACAGAAGAACCGAAATCCAAGGAATCGACAAAGATCCAAGTAACCGATAAGCAAACAGCTAGTGAGGTAAAAGTGCAGGACGTTCAACTCCGAGAAACGGAGCCAAAGGGAAAGGCAAAGATTAAGGAACAAAAAACTGCAGGGGATGAAAAATCTAAGAAGTCAGCAAAATCGGATGATCAACAGAAATCAAAAGATCAACCGCCGGCGAAAGACGACACGGTATTACCAGTTGATTCAAAATTGCTAGAGCCTATTCCGGTTGAAACAATTGAGAAAAAAGAAGATACTCACGTTATAGAATCATCTAAGCCCAACATTCCAACTAAAGCTGAACAAACAAAAGATACGTCAAAGAAAAGCAAGGGCAAAGTGCCAGAAGATCAAAAGGCCAAGAAAACGACCAAGTCCCATGATAAACAAAAAGTGAAGGAGCACTCTATGAGGGAAGAAGACACGATAACCATGGTGGCTAACATTAAGCGGGAAGATATTCCGGCACCTGCTAATGTTGGCGAGTCTAAAGAAGTGACTACGGTAACAGAGCAACACGAAAAACAAGTTACGTCCACTAAATCAACTGACATTAAGTTGCAGCAGGAGTCAAAGGGCAAGACAGAGCCAAAAGGTAAAATAACGCCGGTCACTGAACCCAAATCTGAAAGTCCTGAGGCTGTTACCGATGTGAAAAAATCTGTTGGAAAATCTACATCAGAGAAACAGAAAGACTCCAAAGAATCAAAGTCAAAAATGGAAACTGTGATAGTTGAAAAACAAAAAATAATGGATGAGTCAAGAGTGAAGAGTGAAGCACAACCGGCGGTCATAACTCAAGAACAAACTGAAACTAAAGTGACCGAGCAAAAAGCTTCCGAAAAAATTCAAATTAAAAAATCCACGAAATTGAACGAGCCAAAAAAATCAGAGGATAAATCAGCAAAGAAGGAGACCGCTGAGCCGGACAAATCATCGGCAGCTCAAGTTAAAGAAACTCAAATACTTTCTAAGGTTGTAGAAGCGAAAGATACAAGTATCGGAAGAACAGAGGTGGACTTCAACAAAACTAAATCAAAGGATTCCCCGAAGTCTAACAACAAAGAAAAACTGAAGAAACCTGAAGTGAAAGATGAAACAAGTTCTAAAACCGAATCTTTGCCCGCAAAAACTTCAGTGCTTATTGAAGCCTATAAACCCATCGATGAGCCTGAAACACAGCAAATGACTGATTTATCAGTAAAAGTTGAAATTTCATCAGATACCATGAGCGTAGTTGAGCAAGAGTCAAAAGATCCAGTAAAATCAAGTGACAAAAAGAAAGTAAAAGACGAGAGCAAAGTGGAAAAAACGACAAAAATAGCAGCTAAGACAGAGGAGCAAAAACGAACCAACGAAGCGGAAAAAACAAAGGAAAAAGCCCAGTCGAAATCTAAAAAAGACACCAACGCAGTTAAGCCCGCAGATATTTCTAAAGATAAAAAAAACAAAAAGACCGAAGCTGGAGCAGCTGAAAAAGATAATATTGAAGATCAAGGTACGCTTAAGAAACGAGATGAACTAAAATCAGAGTCGCATCGCAAAGACGAATTGAAGACGGAAGAAAAATCACTACCTAAGGTAAATAAGAAACCTGACACTGCAATTAAGACAGATGTCAAATCCGTCCCACGTGAAGACAACAACAAAAAACCCTCAGAGGACTCTAAGCCTAAGGATTCCACACAAGTTCCGACGCAAGCTAAGCCTGATAACACAGAAAAGGTGACAATCAAAGTCGATGTCAAGAGAGAGAAGTCTGTCGACGAAGTAGTCACCCAAAAAGATCAGGTTTCGTCTGAAAAAGAAACCAAGAAATTAGACACTAATAAAATTGTAGGCAAGGGCAAACCTCAACCGAAAGAGAAGCCTGAGCCTCAAATAGCTGCTAAAATAAACGACAGTCTGCAGTCAGTGACCGATATAAAACTTCCGGTCAAAACCGAAGCTATTCAAGAAATTACGAAAGTTGAAGTCCAGAAGACTGAAAAAGTGAAACCGAAAGAATCCCCGAAATCTACCAAGTCCAGTCTCGAAACCGACAAACCCGGAATTACAGTTTCTACCACGATCATAAAAGATCTTAAATTCGAGCAAAAACCTCTAAAGGAAGTAAAAGAAAAGCTGGTGATCGAGAAGGATATCCAGATAAAATCTATCGAAGATCCCAAGCTAGAAACTCAGTGTTCCGAGCCCGAGTTATCTCCAAAACAAAAAGTACAATTTTACATAGACGATGAAGACCTCGACTTTGGTAAAGAAGAAGAAATAAAAGAAGACGTTGTCATTGAAAGTGATAAGTTAGGTCCAGCGGCACTGTCGAGGTTCATACCTCTTGACAGTGGTTTTTGGTTTGAAAAGTGGGACTACCACGAAGCAGAACGTCTCCTGTTCGAGAGTCTGGCGATGAAAGAGAAGCCAGATGCAGAGGATGATAACGAGCCTAGTGATAAGGGTCCACACGACAAAGATGACGATAATGACGACGACAATAATTCTCGTAACGCCCCTAAAGAGCCAACAAATGATTCCTCAAATTCTCAAACATCCGCGAGCGGCGCGCCCCAGACCGAAAGATTAGTCGCGGATCTTCCAGGTGGAATTGGTAGCTGGACCGATTACAGCACCTATTTATCTAACGAGCCGTTGACCAATCAGGGTGATCAGGGTGAATCCCCCGATCACACTTCAGAATTAGTTCGTAGAATGGCGGAAGAGATTATAACCGATTTAGATGTTCCCGATATTCCGATATCCGATTCCGCCTTTACCTCACCTTCTATCCCCATCTACACCAGATCGCAACCCTCTTCATCTTTAGGTAGAGAGTCACAAAGGTCCATGCAGCACTGGAGTTCACTTCGGGAGGTGGAGAGAGATACTTTGGCAACGGCTGAAAGAACCCGAAGGCTCAAGGTGCGACACTGTCTGCCATTGATAAATCTATCGATTTTTTATAATCAACAAATGTTTGAGAAGATGTCTTATTCGTGTCTATTTTTTTCTTTTAGTTACCAATTTCTGTTTTTTACTACGAAAAAAATCGTATTGTTATTGGTTTTTTTTTTTTTTTTTTTTGATACCGACGTGTATATTCATATTTATGTATTCATTGTGCTGCAATAGGTGTTTGCTTTCGGCTCGCCCTCAACCCGCATGTCATGATACCGCATTGTTTAATCTTCACCGTGCATGCGTGGCTTTAATAATCCTGCCATTTTGTAGATATGAATTTTCGTCGCTCAGGAACCCATATTATTATTATTATATCCCGTACATGTATTTGAATGGAGCCGAAACGGAATACCCCTTTCTGTACGATCTTTCGCATGACCTCTACCTATCTTAGGGGCGTTGTTCCCCCCCCCCCCCCCCCTCACAGAAGATTTCGGCTCCATTCACTGATTCGTTGTTTTTAACTCATTGTCAGTTATAATTGTGTTTATTCAATTGACAGGTTTGCTGATTTTATTTGAAGCTAATACATTAATTCATCGCTACAGGAGTAAAATTTCTGGAGTTCGTCAAATGCACGGCATGAATTTATCGAGCGATATAGGTACACCACTTTCATAAACTTGTTAAACTAATAATTTTCATGATCGTTTTAGGATTCCGTATCGGAAAATGTTGATTCCCTGACTTTGGCTGTGGCTCGACTGGAGCAATCGTTGGATTGTTTACCCGGAGACAGTCTGCAGTCTATGCTTTCCGCACTTGTGGTGAGATTTTTATTTCAAAGTTCGCGAACAGACGTGCAGTCGACCAGTTCGAAAAATTTTTGCTACAAACCCAAAAAAAAAAAAAAAATACAAATTCTAGACGATACTGGCTGATCTACAAGTGTACGATCGACAGGCGATCGTCATCATCACCGATCTTGCAACGATCCCAGCTGATTCCGAGACGCAGGAATTATCCTCACTTCTCAACGACCTCCGCACGAGAATCGCTAGCCTTTCGGCACAAACCGAACAAGGAACTGTAGCACTGGAGAATGCACGAAGTGCCCAAGAACGTCGTCAGCAGGAAGTGCTTGCTTACATGTCATTTTTGGACGAAACCGAAATATGGATTAGGCAGATCACGGCCACAATCAATGAGAAACAATCATCAGCCGCGTGCAAGGTTCGTCGAAAATGAAAAATCATCCGTTTAGTTATAAAAGATTCAATGACGAAGTTGTAATTGATAAACTTTTGTACAAATCGTCAGGAACTTCTCGAGGAAATAATTATCAGGGAGAAACGAGTTGCGGAGATGGAGTCACTACCGGAAGTGAGTGTCCTAGCGAAAACCATGAGGGAAGCTTTGATGGACGTTGCAACTCGGTTACGACACAAGCAGCAGGTACTCGTCAAGCCTTACCACATCTCTGGGCTTTCGTACTGTTCGCAACACTCCATGCTAAGGTGGCGGGGTTCGCTTCTAGCTGGACTCTCGGGCGTCTTGCTTAGTCAAGAAGGCTTGTAGAGTGTAGTTAGTTATTTCACGCTCTTCGGTCTCATCTCATGCACAATTATTATCCAGCTTATAATGCACCTATCCATCATCCCTGCAATCATCTGTCACACGACAAATCATGCATATATTTATCATCGGGATATTCCTGGGCCAATATTTTCGTCTGCTTAAAAGGAAATCATGTTTTCCAATGTGGACTGGATATTTATTTTCTACAAGGTTCGCTCGGTCATGGATTATTGAACAGACTGCAGCATGGTTCAGAAATACGGTACACCTTCTTTTATGCAGATATAAACTTTACTTAAGCATAATTCTTCGGTTATCGGATATTCTCTATGTGTATTCTCCCTTTTGCGCTGACTGTCAAGCTTCTTAACGTCCATGAATGTCCGTAATACTCTTTGCGCAGACGATCGCGAGCAGCTTTGGTAAAATATTGGAAATGACGATTGATCCAACTCTGAATCAAGAGTATATCATATCTTTTTGTGTAAATGCAGCTATTTTACGTTTGTCTGCGTAAATTTTAATAACATTATAATATATTTATTTATTATTTATGCTCATATCATTTCATCACACATGGTATATATTATTTTATATCTTCCCACATCATTTATCATAGCTTAAATCATATTTACTATCTATATATCTATATATATTTGTTAATGTAAAAAGATAGATGTAATGTAGGCGTTGCATGTACTTAAGGAATGTTGATACATCATATTGTATTTTGACATTATATATTAAACTTTTCTCATTAATTTCCCTATCGTTATTCAATCTCTGTTATGTGTAACACATCGGGCTTTCAGAAATGTTCATCAAATGTGCCACGATCTATAAAATATATTGTTCATAAATCATCTTGAGCCATTTATGATAAACTCACAATAATATTGTCAGCCACTTTAATTTCGTTTCAAAACCTTCATGTTTCTACTCTTCCAAATACCTAATCTCTATTAGCGAGAATGTCAATTAGATTATCCGGATTATCTTCCATGAAGTGAAAATTAAGATTATAAATCAAATTTAATGACTATAAGATCAGATAATTCATCTACTTCGTAGCTTTGCAGAGTTCAGAATTGAATCAAAGTTTTTTTCTCAATTGATCTGGCTACATCTGATAATTTTTTTTATTTTCACAATCAACATCTCAATTGTAAAACTATATCTTGGAATGCTTATTCATAAACCGTGCATCGTAGCCAAAACATTGTGCATACGGATTAACAAACTTGACTGTGTATATGCCAAGCAAATGAGTTGTGTAATAGTAGTCTAATTTGATCAGTAATATTTTTGAACCAATGGTACCGCTGACACTGCGCAGTGCTCATTCGACCCCATCGCACTTATTGCACGTTTGTCATTCGTTTTGTATGCTAATCTGAATAAAGCCTTGGCTAATTCCTCGCTTTTTGTACCTCGCTAAGTATAACTTTACTCTACGCAAGTGTCAGTCTGTATCAGCCGGCAGCGGTAGACTGACCGTTTTTTCATTTTAATCAGCAATTATATTCTCGCATTAGCCTCCGAGACGGTAATAGTCTGATAAATAAGATAATTAAAATACACGTCGACGGTCTGATGATGTGGAATTATTTACAGACCTGCAAGTTTTATTTTTTGTTGAACTTGATAATCTTTAAAAAGGCACCAAGTAGCTGCTGGTAAAATTGAAATAACAATAATTAGCTTCCGAATTTCCCAATGCAATGTTCTGATCAATTTATAGGAGATCGAAATGCTGGAAGAAATAGCGCAGGCGGAAGACAACGCCTCGGAACGCGGCGAGGGTACTTTAGACTCCGCTCCTTCGATTCACTCATCTTTGGAACATGAGCCGAATTCTCTTCCATCACAAGCCGATGTTTCCTTGCAGACTGGTCAAAGCTTACTGCTCGACACAATTCCTGCTGAGAAACCGGCACAATTAACAAAACAAACGTCAACGACAAGTTCAACGGTTGATAAACCGGCTCAACTCACGAAACAGACATCGACCACCCACATCCCAGTGTCGACGTCGTCCCAAACTATGCCAACTGAGTCTAATATATTAGCGACGAGAGATGGGGATAACACGCAAACCCAGGAGACTATTAAAATCGTGAAATCATCAGACGGAAATCACGACGTGATCGAAATAGCCACTAAAAACGTGCCTTCCAATGCAAATACGGAATTCATCAGACGTGAACAGTCCGGATCGATGCCTGATGATATCGTCGTTGACATGAAATATCAGGGTGCCCAAAAGACTGAAAGTGCCACTTCGGAACTCAACATTTCCCACGCTGCTCCACAAGCCTTTGAGACATTCCTAACAGAACCCGACGATACGACAACTGAAGTCGTCGTCGATGCCGATGGTACTAAGAGAATAATTATCAGGAAACTTCAACGAACTTTGGTCACCAGCCAACAAACAACTCAACAGCACTTCAGCACGTTGTCTACTGCGGTAGATGGAAATCCTCCGGTGACCCAAGCATTTTCCGAAGCTACGATGAGGGGACAACAAGTTACCGTTACTCGTTCGAAGCCAGATGGAACGGTTGAATTATCGACAACCCAATCCTACGGTGGGCGCGTCACAACCGGCGCACCGGGTGGTGAAATCAATGTCGAAGAGTTTGAAACTGGCCCCCAACACTCACATCAAGTGATTCAAGGAAATATTCAAGACTTGAGTCTGAGGCCGGTTGAAGGTGAGGCAGCTGTGGAATCCGGAGAGTATCAAACAACGACTTCTAGTGTTCACGCCGTGGTCCAGCAGGTTACTAGGCGGGTAATCAGAAGAACAAGACGCATTATCAGGAAGGTTACTATCATTGATGGAAAAGAAACAACGAGCGAAGAGGTGATAGAAGAACCGGAGGAGGTGGAAATTGACGAACAAGACATACCACACATCAGCATAAATGTTACCAGAAATGAAAATGAAAGAATTATCGATAACGGCATCGCTATTGTTACGGATAGTGTGGAAGCTACAGAGAAAAAGATGGTGGATATGCAACCACATCAACAACCGCTTCAGGAAGGTACGACGTCACTCACACCGGGAAGTCCGATGCAAGGGCCGTTCTTTGGACCATTTGCCAAAGACATGACACCGAAATCTTCTTTTACAGAGACTACCCGAGCGACTACTGTCACAGAAACGAAACAGGGAGTTGAAGAAATTTCGAAAGAACAGCACCGTTCCAGCGTGGAAACGGAAATCGTTGAAGTGGCTTCTGACGAGTCGTTGAAAGATGATGACGAACTTACCAAATCCAGACCTGAAACATCTTCCGATGTGAAATCCGTTACTGCTGAATCTGAACGAACAGAATCACCTCGAGAGAAAGGCAGCGATACCCGAAAAATTACTATTGTTGAAAAACATGCCATGGAGTATTTACCTATTGAGGTAACTGATTCCCGTGATCCGAATGAAACTCTAATAAAATATGAAAAATATGAAATTTTTCAGACTCCGATCGACGACCTGTCGATTTGTGACTCGAATACTGAACCGTCGGTAGATACAACAGTTCCTGAGGACGTTGTCGTAACTCGTGCGAAGTGTAAGTCAGATGCACCTGCAAGTAAAGCAAGTAAAGGTGATTCACAAATTGCAAAATTAGAATCAGGCACGGTAGAAATAGTAGAGCATGCAGTTAGCAGCACCGTAGAAGATTTTAATAAACCAAGTCTCCCCGTGTCAGAAGAAACGGAACGCAAAGAATATGAGAGAATTGGAAAGGATATGAATGAAAAATTAGCGGAAAAGGAACACGATACTAAGATCGTAGAAGCACCGAGCCCAAAACCTGAAAAATTGATCATAAAGTTAACAGAAACTGAAAGTTCGGCAATAGAGCCGATCGAGGCTGTCCACCAAATCCCTGATTCACCAAAAATTCTTGAATCTACGACACCATTAGTAGTTGAAAACCAAACAGAACAAGACGCCTCCAAACTGTTAGCTGACGGTAAAGAGAAGAAGCCCGAATCATCTATAAAGGAGAATATTGTCGTTTCAGAGCTACCCGATAAAGTCAGGGAAATGTTCACGTACCAAATCGTAACTGAACACAAATCGCAAGCGACCGATCAATTTTTATCACAAGAACGTGCACACGCATTGAGAGATCCACAGCTCAGCTCGGTCTCTTGCGGTTCCGAATACAAGCCCGTCGCGGAGAAGGTAGAAATAGCTTTATCGGTGCAGGAGAAAAATGAAGAAGCTGGATCATCTGTATTCGTAAAAACTCAGGCGGAGCGACCTCAGGTAGCTCCATATCAGATTGTAAAGGAAGACGTGGACATTAATCTTCCGGCTGAAAGAGAAACGGTTCAAGTAATTCATAATAAATTCGTGCAAACCAGCGCCCTCGAAACAACCGAAAAGGAAACAGAGACCCACCAACCGTCCGAGAAAAGCGATTCCGACAGCACTACAAGTAGGAAAATTCGAAAAAAGAAAAAACATAAAAATAAAATTGAAACCCCTGAAAAATCCGTTACCGAAGACTCCAGCGCATCCATCACTACTACGATTGCTGATTCTACTGATATTAATGTGCCGATGACTGATTCATCGAAACACCAAAGTGAACAACCGCAACCAGATTTGAAAGATATTACTGAACCTTCGTCTCTGATTTCAACTTTCCGAGATGATGATTCTGAACCGGATAATGGATACGAACCTGACGACAAAACAACGGTAGATGAGTTGTCTTTAGCTGACGATGAGGAATCTGGCAAGAAGAAAAATAAGAAAAAGAAGAAAAGGAAGCAAAAAATAAAAACAAAACATGAGGACAGTTCGGAGGTTCCGAAAACTACTACCGATGAAGCTGAAATTACCGATGAAGTGTTACCCGAAAATGACGAAGGAGCTAAGGAAGATAAGAAGACAAAAAAACGCAAGCAAAAGAAGGAAGCCACCGAGACAGTAGTAAACGAGCCAGAACCTCAAGTGTTGCGAACTGAAATGCAAACGCAAACCGTCATTGAAACATGCGATGTTGGTGCTGGAAGCACATCGCCAGATGTACCACAAATACTAACCAGCTCAGCACAAACGTCGCCGGAACCCATCGGCGATAATAAAGAACAAGAAATGCAAACCGAAAAATCAATTGATATCAATATCGAAGTACAAACTTCTCCGAAACCTGCGATAGACTCGGCTATGCAAACAAGCAAACCCGAAACACCAGAGATCGAACACTTGGCAATGCAAACCATCACACCCGTACGGACGCCTACGGAAGATGAAGAAGCGCAGACGAGTCCCATTCAAAATGAGAAACCCAATGTCGACGAAAGCTTCGTGCAAACCAGTCCTATTCAGGCTAAAGAATCCACAGTTATAGAGGAAACGTACGTTCAAACGAGTCCGATCGAACCAGAGAAGCCTCTGATCGAAGAAACTTTCGTTCAAACAAGTCCATTCGAATCGGAAAAGCTAGTTCTTGGAGAAACATTTGTACAGACAAGTCCGATCGAACCAGAGAAGCCTGTCATCGAAGAAACGCCTTCTCAGACTAGTCCGATCGAACCAGAAAAGCCAACCGTTGAAGATCATTTTATGCAAACAAGTCCTATACAAGCTGAGGTACCGGACTTTGACGAAACTTATGTTCAAACAAGCCCAGTTGAACCTGAAAAACCAAGCGTTGAAGAAATTTTCATCCAGACAAGTCCAGTGCAGCCAGATGTACCAGAAATTGAAGACACCTACGTCCAGACGAGTCCGATTGAAACTGAGAAGCCAGATTATGAGGAGGTTTATATTCAAACAAGTCCGATCGAACCAGAAAAATCGGAGATCGAAGATATTGAAGTCCAGACCACTCCTACGGAGGGAATTCCTGTGGAATCACAAACCTCGCCGATTGAAATCTTGCCCACCGCTGAAATAGAAACTCAAACGGCTTCACCGGAGCCAACAGCTACCATGGAAGACGCGGTTCAACAAACAACTCCGACGCCATCACCGGAAGAGGATAAAGTGATCTCACAGGAAGTTACAGTGCAGACTATTACTCCGGAACCTATCGCGACAACGGAAATTGATATCCAGACGTCTGCGGTAGTAAGTCCTGAAATTCCTGCTTTGGAAGACTCGACCGCGCAGACTGATGTTCCCGTAATTGCCGAGATCGAAACCTCCGAGACTCAGACAACACCTAAAGAAAGTCCCCGTCTCCCAGTGACTTCCGACATGGAAATGCAGACGAAGTCACCTGAACCGACTGTGGAAAGTGACGCACAAACAAGCGCTATCCAGAGCCCAGAACCAGTCGATATACCGGAACAAGTCCAGACCATCATCGAACAAGTAAAAACCGTCGAAGGAGAATCTCAGACCATAACCCCAGAGAAATTACCAGGTGTGGACTTTTCGATTCAGATTCAAGAACGCGAACTGGTGCCAACCTCGGAAGAGGGAGCACAGGCTGTTGCTGTTACGAAGGATGTTAGCGCACAAACCGTAGTACCGGAAGTAAAATCAGAGAGTCCAAAACCTGTTGATCCTGCACCACCTGTGCCGGAAGATACCATCGTAACAAAAATTGTTCCTGAAGAAGCGGCACCCGTTCAACCGGAAATGGATTCTTTAACTGATACTTCGTATGAAATTCATGTCCAAGCCACCATTGAAATTCCTGATAGTATAAGCCAGAGTTTTCTAGATTCTGAGCGTGCTTCTGCGGTAGAAACTTCTCAAGATACGAGTATCACTGAGGAGCTTTCAGAAAATGTAACGAGCCTTGAAGATGAGACAGCTAGACTAGGGAAGAGACAAAGACGGAAAAGAAAACACAAACCGAGTGAAGTGCGAGACCAAACCCCGCCCAATAAAGAAAGAACGGATCTTGGAACAATATTTGGACAGCCTGTGACGGCTCAAGAGTCTCTCCCGAAACTGTCCTATTCTGACGTGGCCAGAAAGAATTCTGACCGAACGAGATCCACGTCGCCTCGAGATTCTTCGGAGGAATGTGCCGTAAGGGAACAACCTGGTAGTATCGTTGTAGGAAAAGTTTTAACGGATTTGGATATAAATACAATCAAAGTGCAAGGAAAAGCAACAAAAACGTCGGGTGATGGGTCAGAAATCATCACGTCGAAAGTCACCATTGAAAAATTGAAATCTTCTGACCCGACTACAGCACAAGTCCGAGTAGTGCAGACAATTTCTCAACAACCATCGATACACCGTAAGTACTCCAGCGAAAAGTTATCGAAAGATGACTTTAAACCAGCTAAGTCTGATCCATCTCATGGTGCGAGTTATTCCATAACGAAAATTCAAGAATCTTCTCAGGATCCTCATCAACTTCCAACAGAAGCTATAAGCATCGTCACTATTCAAGAGCCGATGGATACAACGGAGGAGCCTCTTTCTCCGATGGAATCTGTACTAGCCAAAAAAGTCGAGTCGTCATCCGGCAAAAAGGAGGTGAAGTCGTACGCTGATACTCTATCGCACCGAAAATCGTCCAAGTCACCGGTTCCTACGGTTACTGATTATGAAAAACGCGACACAAGTCCCAGTACGAGTTGGGAAGACAGGCTTCTGGTATCCCATAGTCCAGGTAGAAAAACTCCCATCCCAACGACTCTCCTACTCGCTGAAGCTCTGGAATATGGCGTCCCACAAAATCAAGTCTCGCAGCGTACCAGAGCAACGAAAGTAATAGCAGATCGCGTTAGGACATCGCAACATGCCAAGCAGACGACGCATTTAACAAACATTCTGTACATTGCAACGTTGGATCAAGTTATCACGAATGAATCTATCGAGGAACTGAGCGGTACTGTTCAGCGAGGATTGGGACAGCTTCGAGCAGCTGTTGAGGAGAGTGACACTGTAATTATCAAACACACTTTGATAACGGTGGTGGAAACAATATCAACATGGTTGGAATCTGTGGAGTATCGTATCTTCCTGAGCAGGGAAACTCCACACGGTCCATCGCACGATGATTTGAGAACATTCATAGAACTTAAAGAGGAAATAAATCATGTCGAGGAAAGTGTTAGAGAGTTGGACTCGATTTGGAAGAACGTGGAAGTTCAATATCCGGAGGAGGAACGCAACAAAATTCTGGACTGCTTGGGCGCTCTAGAATCACACGTAGAAGCGATCGAGAATATTACAGATGACGGAGAAAAATATGCAACTACAGAGCTCATACGGTGGGACGAATTTCTCAATGGCGTTAATAATGTATCACGGCTCGTAGACGAGGAGCGGAAACACCTGGACAGTATCATTGAGAGCGATGCGTCGACGCAGTGGAAACTTCAGGAACTGGAGAAAATAGACAACGCCAACCGTTGCCACATGTGGAAGACAGGGAAGTTAGTCTCCACTGCTAGAGGTATCCTCAGAGATTATCCCGGAAAAGTTGTCCCAGAGGACGTTTACGCTTCACACGAAATTACTCGGGTTATTGAGTACACCATACTGATCGAGAGGGATCGATTACTCCAACTTCTATCTCTTGCTGAGGAGTACGAGCAAACTTTACAAGAATTTGCGCAGATCACCGAAATAGCGGAAAGCTTACTCGACAGCCCCATGTCTGTGGCTAGTCTAGAAGACCTGCAAGAAGAGATGCAGAAGCACCGAAAGTTCTTCGTCAACTTGAACCATTGCCGTGCGATTCTCGAATCCCTGGAAGGTAACCTGGATAAAGAAACCAGAGCGAAACATTCCGACCTTCATGAAGAACTTCATGGAAGAGCAATCACACTTCTCGATCAAGCTGCTTCGCGAGCTCAGCAAATGTCCCTAGCAGCATCCAGATGGATTATGCTTGAGCAGGGCCTGAAAGAAGAAAGGGGATGGCTCGGAGTTGCTCATCAACGGGTTCCAGACCTGCAAACTGTCACGTCATCCGACTATGAACAGTATATTTCATTGTATCAGGTAAGATGAATTGTTTCCCGTAATTTTGGGATAATTTTCGAATGGATTAACTAATGCAAATTTGGATTTCAGTCCCTGTCATCCGACATCGCCACTCATCATGCGCGATTGATACAACTCTTAGGCGTAGCTCGTAGTCTGGAGGAATTGGTGCAGATTGAGGATCCTGAAGATCGTTACGGGGAGGCATTGGGTGTGATAATAAAGCTTCAAGATGAAGTGGAATCTTCGTTGAGGAGACTCTTGGCATTTAGAGATCGCTGGACCACCCAAGAAGCCTTAATCAGTAGGCTAGAAAATTGGATGAATACTACAGAACGAGAGCTTGCATTCGTACGAGATCCTTCTGGCGGAAATATGCGTCAATTCTGGGTGAGTAAAAGAATTCCAGTTACAGTTACATATGATGGACATATCCTTGTTCAGCTTTTAAAATCCCACTTATAAATCCCCATTTAAGCTCCTAGCGCTTAAAGCTTGAGCGCATAGATTCAGGTCAAAATTGAAAATAGACTTGGCTCATCGCCACGCGCGAGTACACCATCGACTTCGATATTTTTAGAATAAATTTAGCTTTTCGGTTAGACTGCACCGGCAACTTATGGACCGATGTGATTCCATCACCTCCGAATGTACACCAAGTTTTGAAAGTTTAAAAAAAAAACACGTTCGACCAGATCGAAAATCCAATGGTATTTTCTGACTAGAGACTTCTTTCCTTTCAGGAAATAAAAGCACAGTACGAAGTCCATAATAACATTCGTAACGAAGCGGACAACAATTTCGAACAAGCACTGAGGATAGTTCCACTATCGGATGAGATGTTGCAACGGCAGTTCCATGGGGAATTACAAGAGCGTTGGCAAGGTGTTAGTGAAAAAATCAACAAAATCCAGGCTTCCGTTACTGAGAACGTATCGTCAGCCGACGTTCCGGTTAACGACAAACTCAAGCTTTTAGAGCGAGAATTGAACGAACTTCGATTAACCATCGACGGTTTTCACGGTGTCCTTAAAACTGAAGAAGAGCTTGAACTGTACGTGGAACGTCTATCGGTTCTTTTCGAACGAGTAATCGTCATCCAAGACGAACTTGGGCGGTTGGGTCTCCTTCCAGCAGCGGAAAGCGAGCGAGTTGGAGTACTGCTGTCTTCAGCTCGTCGTATCGAAGGTTCGATTGGGGAGGAACTGGACGCTGCTCAGCTACTCAGGGAACGTCTTCAAGCTCTGCAACGAGGGCTCGCTCGAGTTCGAAGGTGTCACCAGAGACAGTCATCGATTTTAGATCAGTGCGAAGGCAACGAGGGCCAGGGAAGCGAGATCGTTGCATCGTGCGTAGACAGATGCCAGGGTGTTGCTGAGGAGTTGACAAATCTATGGCAAGACCTGATGGGCCTGCGTCAACTTCTTCATACCCTACCGATGAGGACCAGAGTTTCCGTCTCCCCACTTGGTGTCGAGAGGAGAATCTCAAATCTTCAAGACGTGCATACCGAACTCGAATCTAGGTGCGCTCGGCTCCTTAATCTTCTGAGAAACAGACTCGGACTCTGGAGGAGATTTGAGAGACAGCTGGAACTCGTCCAACAATCCGTACAGGAAGCTGACTACATGATGGAATTGCTTACCGTTCAGGGATCTGTCGATTACGAAAGACTGCTGAAGGCGACGGAGCGTCTTGAGGTAAGAATTTTATTTACTAACTCCCTGTCCGCCATTTTCAGATCTCTTTGCGAAGCGCTACAGATTTCTGGAGATGAACGCAGTCGTTGTTGAGACAAGAAAATGGCAATTAATTGTACAAGGTTTATCGAGCAACGAACCCCTTCATATTCCTTAATGACATAGAGAGCTTATAGTTAGTAAAGCTGCATTCTTGGGCTTCGTCGCGGAAGATGTCGATGACCCTAAAAAGAAAAAAAAAACGTTGTCGTTAGAATAAAAATATACCTGGACATCTCTTAGGAAAAGACAAAACACCCAGTTTGGATTAAAAACATACGAAATACGAAAAATCTTTTTTAGATACGTTCGACAAACTTTATATTTCAACGAATCTTATGATAAGAAACTAATCTTTGCTGCAATCGCTTGATACAAAGTGCAGTGGTCTGAACTAAGAAAAAAAAAAAGAAGTCTTTTAAACGATTAATGAAACTCTTCCTTCGAAAGTTCTGAATTGAAAGGCCCACGCGTTACACGTAGACTTCCTGCAGCGCAAGATGAGACTTTATTCAAACTTTTACGTTTCATCTTCATACGATTCAAACATTTCGGAGACGTTCAACTGACTCAATCGCTCACTCACATATCGCAATCGCTTCACCAACCACGCAAGCGCACCAAGCAATCTGAAGAACCGCTCGCTTCTCATTATGTATATTTCTTTCCGAACGCTATCAGTAAAGCCCGCCACGGTGCTATCAGCGGTCTTCGCACCGCCTTGGCAGTCGGAGGCCAGACGTCGGCCAGTTGAGATCACGCGTTCGAAATTATGATTTCAAGATTGTGAAAAAAATTAAATTGTTATGTCTCGCGTTTCTTCGTTCAGTGTACAGCCCATTGGTCAGTTTTTACGTGGTAGTGTTTCGTTATCAATTTATTGAAGAAAAACAAGACGGGGGAGAAAAAAAAAACACTGCGCATCTGTGTGTGTGAATTTATCGGCATAATTCGCGACTCTGTGTACGTATAATGTGTTTGCATTCGTTCCAAGGCTCTTTACTTGCTTCGATGACTTCATAATACTTGAGACCTGCAGACTGCAGACTCAGTGGCGTTGCAAACAATTTCATTGCAGGTATAATAGTTATACAACTTTTGTTCACAATATATGTGAGAAATGAATCTGTTTCATAAAAAAATTTGCTTAAAAAATATTTCCCCGGAAATTTATCTAAGAATAGCCATTTCAATGGAATTTTTTGCTCTGTGGTTCGATTCATCGACTTCCGGTCGCTTCTGCATATAAGGCGAAAGAATTTGCAGAGTTTCATTCCGAGCTTCACGCGCTCGGATTCGTTGTCATTTGCAATTAGCTCGGACACGCACATATTTACCTGTAACTATGAGCGCACCAGCATGCGGCGTCCCGAAAGCACTGAACCGAAACTTATCACCTGGGCAGCCGTGCGCCTCGCAAGTTTCTTCCTGGTTCCTCTTAGATATGAAATCCGTGATTGTATTCTCTTGAGAATTACGTTATACCTACTTCTTAATTCGGGATATAAATCTGGAATCAGGAGAATGTATAATAAAATAATTAGTAGCTTCCATAGAAGATTTTCATGAATTTTAAAAATTGTTCCATGAGAATTCCATGTTTATTCAAAACGCGATTGTGAAAAGTGATGCTCCACCATGAAATGCAACGCGTCCGTTTCAGAGAGTATCTATTTATAGTTTTGCCGTTACTTTGCTTTAGTTTTAGTTAACTTTAGTCGTGAGTATCAGTAACGGAAGTCTGCCGCACAATAGATATACCTACAGAATAAAATGGTCGGCTTCCAACAACTCTTTTTTTTTACAATTTTTTCCCTTCAACTCCCATTTCAAACGGTTAAAGATCAGCTGAATTCCCTCGAGTCACGCGTTCAGTAATTCAGGCGTTGAAATGTAAGAAACAGCTTCAGTCGCGTTTGGAAGAGTCACCTCTATTATCTTCACCGTATATACGTATTTTTCCCCCTCTTCTTGTCAGCGAGTATAATAGATGATGAATAGATTTCAATAAAAGAATGACATTCGGGTCAAGATTCGCATAAGTTATAGAAGTCTAATAAAAGTAAATATTTTCTAAACGCGCGCGAACGCTCCATTGATATGTCGCTACTAGTTGTTTGTTCTTACGTACTACAGAATATAGCGCGCATGTCACGCTCGAATCACTTTCGACTGAATATTATGAAGTTTCTGCATGAAATCTCAAATTCTGCTATATGTTCATGATCTTTTACGAACACAGTTTATAAATGTACCGATATGTGCCAATGCCAGTCGTTAATCTAGTTAGTAATAATTACTCTGGATGACATAATCGCTAAAGTTACAGGATATGAGCTGATCTAATCGTTAGCAAATGTTACCACGTGTTAAACGTTGTTACACATAACTCCACGACGACATGTTTTTTGCTCGTTTTAATATTCATCTTGAATTTTCATCCCATATATGTATAAATAAAACTATTTGAGAAAGAAAAAATTTAGGTCAAATTCTCGGCCGGACGGTGGTCATTCTTCATTAAATTACGTCCTATTACCTCAATTAATGAGATTCTAGTTTCGCCATAAATGTAGAGTTGAAAATAAAATGAAGAAAAAATGCATGGTATAAATAACACGGAATAATGCATACGGAATATTGAGTACCGATCGTATTCGAAAGTCATCGACTCCATATCAGAATTTTTCTGACTTATTTTTTTATGATTCAGACGTATAATACGTGTATATACACAGTATAGTACGTGTTTCGATTCCAAAACAATTTGTAAGCGATAAAATGTTCCCAAATAATAATCACGTCATTTTGCCAGTAGGTATTTTAAGCGTAAAACAATATTTGTTCTCGAGAGATTATATTACGGTGTAATAGATATTCACGCTCTATTGTTATTGGCCTCCACAATTTAGTCATTGAGCAACCAAAAACTTACGCGTACACATGTGTAAAGTACACGTACACATCGGTCAATTCGTTCCGTCATAAAAATTGTTCCTAACGTGCGTGATCTGGGTGAACGTTGAAAAATCTGAATGGGTCACTTGTTCAAACGATATCTGAAAAAAAGTTCTCTTAGGAGTGGCGGCCGATCTTGCGAGTGAAGGGTAATGAGTCAGGACGTCGTGATCGAATCGACCCTCAAGAATTGCTGTCAATATAAAAAATAAATATGTATAAATATTATCCGTCGCGTGATCAGAATCGTAATGTTATAACGATAAAAGTCAAGTTCATTTTCTGCGTCACGGAAATCAGATGGAAAAATGACACCAATGATTCAAAATAGTTGGGAAAAATTCATATCCGTACTTATATGTGATGTAAATTTAATTTCACAGATATGTATATAAATTTGATGCCGAACAAGGGTCTATTTTAGAATTTCTTATCGCCCTCAAGTTCCCTCTTAAAGTATAATCTGTATAACGTGTACGCTACACATATACTTCCAATCAAAAAGCTCTCCGCTCTATTGGTGAAATGTGTGAGATAAAAAGCAGTTGGCCGCGCAGAGTTTTGTACAACTATAATACTATACGTCGGCAGTGCATCATGTCGAAATTTTTTTTTCCTTCTCTTTTTTGATTTTTTTTTTCCCCCGCACCGATAGTTAATATTATATCTACACCGAGATAAAGGAATATCTCGCGGTCAAGAAAAACAGATATGCTACCGACGACATCCTTCTGCTGTATATAATACATCGCGTAGTATTGCAACCTTGGTATTCATAATTCGTATTTGCTTATCATAATTTACACCTATGGATATGGAATAATAAATAGGATATTTCAACACGTGACCTTCTCACTTTTAACGTCAGAACGTTCGGATCGAATTCTTTGATATCGGACTGTTTTTAGATTGAATTTTTTTTTGCCATGAAAGAAATGAAAAGAAAAACGTGTTTGATGCTGATTTCTTGTGCAAATTTTAGGGTCTCAGTGGCGATTTGGGGGCGCGGGAAGTGCTCGTCGGCGAACTTCGCGCTGCAGCGGAACCTCTACGGGAGTCTTGCTCCGCGGAGGTCGGTGAACGATTAGAAGCTGCTGTCCAGGAGGCGGTCCAAGCTTGGGAAGATACGAGGGCTGAACTAGACGCCCTTTGCAACAAGTATCACCACGCTGTAAGACTTTGGCAACAATATAGGGACGCAAGTGCCGCTGTAAAGGCTTGGGCCGACACGCAAATGGGCAGTGTTTCAAACCTGCCTTCCGAAGAAGCCAAGAAACAAGTCAAGGTAACTAAAATTTTCCCCAACAATCTGCGAGTGCTAATTCATAAGATCGATTCGAGCGAATACTCGAGTTCCGCGTTTTGTTGCTCTCGAAATTATTCTCAAAATTACAACCTCTTTGAGCGATCCAATCAAAAGATTCTCCGCAAACTTGCAGGCCTCTAGCGAAACCGATTTTTCTTTTAACGTTTCACCAAAACTTTTAAAACGCAATGAAAGATGTTATAAACTTGAGCTTATATTTCATTCTTGAACCGGTCTATGTTTGTTCGCGATGTATGAATAATCGCTACCAGAATTACCCTTTAAAAAGAAAAAAAAAAAAACCACGGTGAAACACTTTTCGTAAATATTGAATCATCGTTTGAAAATGTTTGACAAATTTTCACCGTCCTACGCCGAACCAAATCATTGATTTACATTCGAAGTCGAAATGCAAATAAATTGTTTACACACCGTGTAGAGGATTAAGGTTAAGGACAGCGGGAAGTATATAAATGGATAGTCGTAGCCCTCGTTGATGAGGTGATGACTCAAGGTGGACAGAATCATAAATTTCGTGATTCAGTTATAATCCTTGTTTTTATTCTCGTGTCTGACTTTCGCGGTTCTATTCATCGCGTTATTACAGTCGAACAGTTTTTTTCAGGAGATTGATTTCAATATCAAATTCGTCGTCGAATATCTCGTCGCTTTGATCCGAACCAAGATAAACGCGTAAAAGAGTGACAATCTCGGTTGCCTGGTCGGCTTCGACTCCAAATAGCTCGATTCTGATTTACGTTAATTTATCAACTAGATAAAATTCTCGGAATTCAGATGCAGATGAAAACCGATAAATCGTTCGTGTTTTAGTGACTGAAAATCGAACTCTAGATATCCGAATATCAGTGAAAACCAAAAAAAAATACTTAAGGATACATATAGGTATAGTTTATTATGAGAATGACCGGCGAAATGGATAAAGGGGTCAAAGATTCCGCATGAATATTTATGACTATACCACATGGTATAATTAGTGTATCGATGGTTAATATGCACATACCTATATTTGCAGTTTTATGTAATGTGGAACGTACGTGATATCGTACATGATTAAAACTTTCGTCAAACCGATAAAGAATATTAGCGTAATTATACGAAGAGAGAATTTATCAAAAGTAATTAGCTCTCGTGCAGTTTCCTGCGTATATGAAAGTCCCTAGTTCTAATCCTCAATCGCTCCTGCAATTTGCAATTACGTGGCTAATAACATCCTATAACGTGTACACATCGATACATGAAATAAAATAGCGGTACATTTGCAATTATACGAAGGTATCATCCTGCACCGATCCGGTGATTCAAAAAATTGTGAAATACAAAAAAACTCTTGACCAACCGGAGTAAAGGGAAGAAAAAAGATTCGAAGAGATTCACGTGAAACGGTGAAGCGGAACTAGAAAATTGATTTTCTCTTCCCCCCTGCCGCAATATTTCTCCCTCGGGCGCTTCGAACCCCATACAATTTACTGATTATCCCGCGTGCAGCCTAGAGCTGGGCGGCATATGGATGTTGATGGGATGACGCACGCACGACGATCTCCGGACTTCGCATAGACACGTGCAGCTCTCGTCTAGGGGATGAATATTGGGATGCCGAAATCCAGAGGGGTAGAAAGTCCGTCCGGCGTATCCTTACTAGTACGGTCCGTACAAAATACAACCGCCCGTGTTTATGAATGGAATGCACTTGGGGCACCCCGAACGATAGGGAAAAAGGTCGAAGATTTTCCAGAGGGTGCGAGACTTCCCGAAGGGGTCGACGACAGTCGGGAAAATATTGTGCGAGGTAGCTGTCCAAACCGGCGCGACCGCATCGATCCTACCAGACGCCAGTCTGGACCAGGGCGTCGCGACGCTTACTCCACAGATTTATCTATATGCGGTTTACGTTCGATACGTATACCCATAAAAATTAAACACGTAAAAGTCGGCGTTACCAACCCCCATGATTCACTAATTTTTTTTCGGTTTTCTCGCGTAACTTTTTCTTACATAGGGCAGTACATCGTGTGAAGTGTTTGACACGTGTGCCGGTATCTTCGGCACCATACCTCGTGCTTCCTCAATTTTCGTGTCAAGGGTATTCAAGAGTGATAAAATTAATAATCATAATGATGATAATAATTCATTGAAGACCACATTAATCGTATTACATATGATGCGTCGGATATTATTAGATGCCTACGCTGTGATAAACGCGGAATGAAATTTATTGTAAAATTTCTACGGGCTCTTCTTGCTCCGGAATAGACGCCCACTTCCTTAAAGTCAAACTACCGGCTACACGTGTTTCGAGTCGGTCGCGCTCCACACTTCGTTCAGCATTAGGCCATGTGATGACAATTAGTGAAACGTCAAACTGTCGACGACCGTACGATCAGTAAGGAGATAGATAAGAAAAGAAGAAACAAAAAACAACGATAGTGAATTATTATGTGCACACCGGAGGAACTGAAGGTATACAGAAACAAATTGTCCTTAGACTTAATATAATAAGTGTACTTTTTGCGAAGTATTTTTTTTTTTTTTATGCATCATATATCCAAGTAGTGCGATTTTTCGTCGAAGTGAACTTCATTTTTTTTTTATCTTCGTTTCTTATCTCGCACAGTTGATTAAATCGAAATCACCTGTATTATATATGATGAGAAATCAATTTCTCTTTCTACGTTATCTAGATTATTAAATATTTTTCCACACGTTGTATCTATAGCACTGTGAAAACTATCATACGAGATAGTGGGTGAAAATATTGACGTTGCAAAAATTGAAAAAAAATAAAAATAAATAAACTATGCTATAATAATGTCCGCGTGTTCGAAAAAGTGCGGTATTCGTACGATATACGCAAAGCATCGGTATAGTGCCAGCTAACTTACACTTGAACCTAATTCAGTTGGTCCAGAATAGAACATATAGACGAAAACTAGAAAAGTCAATGACCTAACGGTTATTTTTATTTTCATGCCACTACTTGATTTTTTTTTTTTATTCTTGATTAGAAATGTACACAATTTCCTAAAGAATTTTAT
This sequence comes from Athalia circularis, assembly GCA_963978495.1. Classification (NCBI taxonomy): domain Eukaryota; kingdom Metazoa; phylum Arthropoda; class Insecta; order Hymenoptera; family Athaliidae; genus Athalia; species Athalia circularis. Next base: position 17,031,607 of record OZ021700.1, on the reverse strand, counting down.
GAGATAAATTTGTTTTTTTCTTTCATCATAATCGTAGATGAGAATAAAAATTGCGTGTTCCAAAAATAAATTTTTTTATAGCAATAAATTGATCAGGGTCTAGACAGGAGCGGAAATGTGGGTTTATATATATCGGATATTTGATAAGATATAGGAAAGCCCCGCATATTAGATCAATTACTCGAAGCACCTATTAATTAGCTGACCTCAACTATCATAGCTACTCATTCTCGTATTATCCGACAATTGTTTAATCAACTAAACCGTAGGGTACACGAGCACGAATTTCAAATACCTATAATTATCATTCGATCCTCTCCTTCAGCGCCGGCAAATAATTGTCACGATTCTGTCGAAGCTAATTCGACATCTGGTCACGAACGCCGTGTGTCAAAGTTATCCAAACATCTGGCGATCGTACGATGCTGACATTTTAGTGTGCGTAATAATGTGAGATTATAAATGAATTCGATACGTTGAGCAATTCAATTTTTAATCACGATTATAACGTGCGCGATCCAAGTTTGGATCAAAATTTCATACGATTCATCTGGTAAAGAAGTAAAAGAGGAAAGTACGAAACAGGGTATAAGGTACGGAACATCGTGGTGATATCTATAAATATCCTTAAAGTCACAATAAACACACGCTCGTGCACAAGAGTTGGTTTGTTCCGGAGCGAATACAACGAATATACTTTTATACCGGCAGCTGGCAGTTCCCGTGTTGTGCGTATATGAGAGACGAAGCCGTTTCCTCTGACGATTTTTATCAAACTTTTGATATCCATGTTTTCTTTTATTCGGAAGTATCGAATGGGATATTATTCCGTATGCGGTTATAAGTAATTTTATTTTCAACGAATGAATTTCGGTCGATTAGGTAAACGTTCGAAAAGCTGTTGACCTCGGAATAACTCAATTCCGATATTCGTGCGATTCCAAAATTCAGTTGCTGTTAGAATACTTGAGGAATTTAGATATTCGCGATTCTCAGTTGAAACGAGTGAATTTATATCGAACCAGTTTTACAGCTGCAATGATGTTGTCTCGGGCTAAAATGACAGATATATTAAATATATGGCTATATATAGCAATGCGCGGATAAACGCAGCTGCCATAAAAAGCAAAAAATTATTATTCGCTATCCGATCGTGTCAGAAGTTATCATGACAAAACGCTCGTATTTCCTCGAAGCCTGCAGAAATTCTCAGGCGTTTCCAGCCGAAAATTAATTTACTAATACAGTGGAGGATTAAGTCAACACCCCTGATCCTCCATTCCACGAAAATATTTTTCCCACTCTTCATGACGTGCGTCCTTTTATTCAAATTTTAGGTCTGCGAGGAAACGCTGGCAGAGCATAAAGAGAGATGGGCAGAACTTCGTGGGCTGGTGGCACAGATTGCCTCGGATGTCGGCCTTGAGGCTGGCAGCCCTTTGCACACGGAGGTCGAGGCCCTGGGACGACGTCTAGAAGACGTACGAGAGGCCATATCTACTCTTGCCGATACGGCGGATGCGAGAGCGCTCAATCAAGAATTAGCGGTCGGTGACCTTAACCAGACCAAGATCTTCCTAGACACGGTGCAGCAGGTGTGTATTAGTTCTATTTCAGGATACCACCGATCCGGTGGTCAATTTTTGCTATTATTATACGTGTCCAAATTTTTTCAATCGCATCGCTACCGTGTATTGCGTTCCAGGACCGTAACAGTTTCAAGAGCCAATTTATAAATCGTCACATTGTGGTAGACAGCTATACCGAGAATCCTGTATCTTTACAACCTCCAGAGTTAGGTCCTAAACCCAAGTGGCACTCTTGACCTATAAAATGCCTTCCGAAATATTCATAACACATATTATTCGTCGAAGACAGAAAAGTATGGCGATTTATTTATGCGGAGAAAATATACCGAATAACTCGAACAGCTTTGGTTTAGAAATGTTCCTATACAGCGAAAGTCTACAACTGATATTTACCCGGATCGTGATGTCCAATAATAATGGGGGGGGGGGGGGGGGGGGGGGGGGGTTGACGAATCGATCTCCGGCGAAAGATAGCGCGGTTCTTTTTTGGTCAATTGCTAATTTTTGGTATTGTTATTTAACGAGTGTATAAACGGTTAGGATTTCTACATGCGTGTCGTGGATTTACGATATTGCGGGTTATTAGTCACGGCGTCTATACCTCGTTTACGTTACATTTGTACGGGGTGTTGGCGCGCTTCTGGTGCTTGGCACAACTCAATCATACCCCGCACACGCTTATATTTTAATTGTAGTTTCGAAACAATTTGTTATGTCAAGGTCAGTAGGCTCACCGAGTGGCAATTACATTGGTCACGGAATCCACAACAGCTGAGTGGCTGGCTGTTGTTGGTTCGTACTTTCCTATAGCTGCATGAGTTTCGAAGGTGCCGCGCCCGGGTTCCCCTCATGTCGATAGAATTTCTAAACGGCATCCAAATTTGCTACGACTGCAGAAGATCGAACCGCGATTACTGACATGCTACATTCTACTTCTTAAACCCACAAATTATACCTTCAATCGCTGGATGAATCTCCGCAAACTTCACGAATCTTCATTTCTTCACAAAGATCGAACAAATCTGGTCACCTCCGGTTTTCTCTTCAGGTTTTTCAAATAACAATTTTTCCCCCCCGATTTCCAGAGCCTGGCTGCTGTAGGGCACGGTGATTCCAAGGAACAGCTAAAATTGTTGCGAAGCCATCTTCTCGCGTTGACTCGGACCGAACCTCAACTTCAGTCCATCAAGGACCGCGCTCTAGATGCTGCACCCCAAGAAACATCTGTGGTTGAAGTACTGCAATTATGGCAGCGCGTTTTCCGCGAGACTTTCCAACAATATCACCGATTATCGACACGTTTGGTCCATTCGCAAGATGGAGCGGCTGCCTTGCGTCTGTGGCAGGAATACCTGGCTCATGTTCAGGCATTCCTTTCGATGGGTGTCCCTGGAGATTACAGCGGGCTATCCGAGCACAGACACTTGTGCGAGGTTCATAAAAATCTGCTTACTGATCAGCAAAATCTTTTGTTGACCGTAAACTCCGGGGAGGGTAGGGATCTTTCTATCGCTGAACAGTTCAATGCATTAACAAATCTTCATAATGAGACTCTCGCCAAAATCATGGAGAGACACGCAGCTGTAGAGGACCGACTTGGGGCGTGGGAGAAATACAGACACGATCAGAGCAAGTTGTTGAATTGGCTCAAAGATACGGAGAGGGAAAGGAGCAGGCTGCAACTAAGATTCATTCATTTGCGCAGACTGGACAAAGTATTGTCGCGGATACATTCTTTGCTGGAAAAATTACCTGCCGGCGAACTGCAGGCTGAATCTCTGACCGCCCAACAGGAGTCCCTGCTGATAAATTGTGACGAAGCTCTAGCCGCTTCGGTCCGAATGGAACACGTTGCCAACATCCAACGGATCGCAAACATTCGAGCTGGTCTTGAAACGTGGAAAGACTTTATCGTGAGGATACAAGAACTTAACGAACAACACGAAAAACAAACTGCCAAAATCACCTCTGCCTTCCAAGAAGTTAGCCAAACCCTAAATATGGCCTTCGTTGTCGGACCCAGTAGTCTGACGAGAACACGTGAACAGCTAGACTCCTTGCAAGATTTAAGAACCAAACTCGCTGCCACCTGCACCGATCTGGAAGCCCTTGGTGTCACCGCTGAACAGTTGAAAGAATGCCTGAGCCCTTCGGATATGAAATCGTTGAACCAACATGGATCTCTTCTGTGGCAACAACATGGAGACCTGGAACATCAATTGGCCTTGCTTGCTCACAGGCTGGGAGAACGTTGTAGTCTTCACAACCGGTGGGAAACGAGACGATCACGATTAATCACATGGACGATTGACGCTGAAGACAGGATACAGAATTGCGACTCCACGACTGTGGATGAACCTGAAGAGGCACTGAAAAGGGTTGAGTCTGAACTTCAGGCGGAAATGGCATTGAAACAGAGGGAATTGGGATGGCTGCAGCATACTGGTCAGGAATTGGTGGACGTTGCGGAGGATGCCGCGGAGAGAACCAGGTTGCAAAAGGCGTTAGACGAACTAAATGAAAGATGGTTCAAGTTACAGAATGCTGGCAAAGCCAGGACAAACAAATTAGAAGATCTGATGCATACAACGAGTAATCTAGAGAGACGAATTGCTGAAATACGCCTGTGGCTTGGAGGCATAGAAGTACAATTGACCGAACCATTCATTCTGGAATCGAGAGATCAGAATGCAGTTGATAAAAAACTCGAAGATCACAATGTGTTGCAGAAAATGATAGAAGCTGAGAGCGGTAACGTTGGAGAGGTTTTGAACCTCTGTGAAATATTGCTGAGTGATTGCGATGCTTGGAAAGCATCTTTTAACACGGATACCATTAAATCTGGAATGGATGGCCTCGAACGACGCTGGAAGGCAGCTTGCGTAGGTTCAGCGGAGCGAAAACGAAAGATCATGATTGCATGGAAGCTCTTGCAACAATCAGAAAAGTTAAAAATAGAACATGAACCATGGCTGATAAAAACGGAGTCCGAATTAGAAAAACTTGAAAGTAATGCGGATGATCTCTCCAATGAAGAAACCGCAAAGACTGTGCAGAAAGCTAAAAAGATCCTGAAAGACATCGAAGCGCACAGTCCTGCTTTACAAATACTTGAACAAAGTTATAGCCGTCTCGCCAAAGGTGGCCTGGAACCAGATAATCTGAGATCTTTAACGGCTGATATTCGCGGAATACTCGACAGGTGGTACGGACTTCGGCCTAGAGTAGATGCCATGCTATCTGCTGTACAGAGAGACCAGAAAAATTATCGGGAATTCATTACTATACATGGAGCGGCTGTAGTCGGACTTACCCAAATCGATGTCCGGTTGACTCAGCTTCAACATCTGGCTACTCCGGAACAAAAAGCATCGCCAAGAAGAAGGTTACAGCAAATAACTGAGATTGAAAATGAACTGGCTACTCAGGGTACAACACTCGAGAGAGCGGACAAATTAGCGCTGCAAATGATGAAAGAGAGTCACCCGAACGATGTGGGATCGATCCAGGAACTCGTAGATGAATATCAACTCTTGTGGAAGGATATAAAATTGCGTGTAGCCGAACTTCGAGCTCAAGTAGAATCACAACAGAAGATCGAAGTTGACGAAGCTATACAGGTGGAAACCCTCAAATTCGAACAGGACACAGCTGTGCAGGTTGACACGTTACCAAGAATAGTGAAAATGACATCCTGCGATGCTTACCTCATGGAGTTGGAAGGCGCCATCACAGAATGCCGTGCTGCCCTAGATGCTCTTGAGGTTGCTGTCACTCCAGACCCCACGGCTGGCCCTGGTCTGCCGACTGCTGCAAAAACTATGGTAACATCATTTTTTGGTTGTCTATTCAAAGGGTGAAAAAGAAATTATCAATATTGTACAAGCATGTCACGTCAACTTTTTTCTATCTTCAATTAGGCAAAATTGATAGGAAGTTGCCAATCCACTGTGGAATTAGTGAGACATTTACACAGTCTACTGGTTGGAGACGAAAAAGTCAGTGCGGAAGCTGCAAGAACTTCTGATGTGGCTGTGCTAACAGCTCGATATGAGGCACTCCTGGTTCGAGCACGAGCACGAGAACAACAAATAAGAGAACTCAGGTGCGCATCCATCGTACAGTTTTCACTGATTGAGCTACTCTGTGCTGGGCAACAAACTTTTCGAAACTAATATGGCTGCTCGATATTCTCATTCAGAATATTTTATTATAATTAACATTGCACGTACGGGCCGCGTTGCGTTATGTCGTTACTTTGATTTCGTTTATTGTCAGTTATATGATGAAGAGGGAAAATTGAGATATTTCGATTGGTTTTAGTCGTAGCCTGATTTAGTCTACGAATTCGTGTTTCCGAGATCAAAATACATAAGAAAACTTCAAAATACTGCAAAAAAAAAATTGCTGATTTTTCGCCCAAAAATCGCAAAAATCCAAAGGCGGGTATACCTTAGATTTTTTCGATTTTGCGCGACCAAAAATCAAAATTTTTTTTCGTTGGATTTCAACGGATTTCAACGTATTTCAATGTATTTTGAGCCCAGGAATCCGAATCTGCTAATTAAATTGATCCATAGATAAGAAAGATCGAGTTATCGTCATTTTTCGTTCAGAAAGCATAAAAATTGAGATATCTCCAAACGTTTACCACCGTGACCGTAAATTTTACGTATTCTGAGTGAACACCCTTTTTTTTTAGTATAGGAAAGACGCCACGTGATTGGACGAACGCCTATAAACGCCTATGAAACATAAGCTCATGCCACAACATAACACAAGCTAATGCGTTAATAACTATCATAAAATCAAAATTTGACAATATTCTTCTGAAGCTATTTAACAAACGAAAGCTGGATGAAGTGTTACTAATACATGCTTATTATACTAACTGAACTTATTCTTCGTGTCCAGGTCTCCTCTCTCCGACGATTATTCTTTTCCATGCGAACAGTGAGTGTCTTAACATAACAGCTTATTACTAACCACGCATATCTGCTTCTTACCGAATCGAAAAATACTATAACAATATTCCGCTAAGAAATCTCATCACACACCTATAATCTACCATGTGAACGCAAGTAGTTATATGTTTTTTCCCATTTATAGCGACGGCGGTAGATTAACATGCCCCTTATGCTCACGAAGAAATTGGGCCCAACTCGACAATGACCTTTGGAGACTAGAGAAATGGCTACAGCTGGCGGAGGGTACACAAAGCGAACAGCATTCACCTCCAAGTCACATAGAACAGTTGGAAGATGTGATTCAAGATCACCGTGAATTTTTACTCGATCTTGATAGTCACAAGAGCATTGTCGTCAGTTTGAATATAGTTGGAACACATCTCGCTGATCATACAGAAGATGTTGAACGTGCAAACGATCTACGCGATAGATTAGCCACCGCCAATTTGCGATGGGAGAAAGTTTGCCAGGCAGCAGCCGCATGGCAGGCTGCATTGCAGTCAGCATTGATGGGCAATCAACAATTCCATCGTATCATTGAAGAACTTGTTACCTGGCTCGAAAGAACCGAAATATCCATTAGAGCTAGCGAACCTATTGACCTTACAGAAGACACCCACATTATCCAAGCGAAATACAACAAATTCAGGTTGGTTAATCATTTTTGTGAGCGCATACAGAGGTCAAATGATCGGTATGATAGCCAAACCTCATAAATGATCTTCATTTTAGAGAGCTACGCAGCGACTTAGAACGATGTGAACCTCGCGTACTATCTTTACAAGAGTCTGCAAACCAGTTGCTCGAGGAACGTGGTGAAGCTCGCGAACGTCTCTCAGAACTTCGTTTGCGGCTGCAATCGCTTCGTCGGCTAACTGGTATTTATGCTCTAAAACTAGGAGCAGCTCTTGGATTAGATCCGCGAGAAGTAGGTCTGGCGGCAACATCTTCCTCACTAGCATCCCTCTCACAAGATGTAAGTTTGTTTTATGTTTAATAACTCGACTTTCTGCTAGCTTAAAATAATTGTATGAATAATCACCGAAAACAAGAACAATTTTTAATGTTATACCATCTTGAAAAATTCACGATGATATATCATTCCGGAATATTCTAGTTTTTATGATAGCTGTATGAAGCAAACTGGTACATTATAATCACCAAATAACATTATATGATATTACCATAGACGAATGTAAATTTTCTAGCTCACTTAAAGCTGGTCAAAGCTACAAAATTTTCTCGTGTATTGTTGGATTACGGTAATGCAGGTAATTGCACCATAGTAGAGTCACATAGGTAATTACGTTAATGAGAACGTGGTGGCATTGAGACTGGAGGTGTAACAATCAATTAATTGATTGAAGTTTGTCTCGATCCCATTCGTATATGGTTTAGGTAGAACTCACACAGTGCACCGTATCTATAGTTTGTGTTTTCTTTTTTTGTTTAATTGTAGTTACTCGACGAAGCTACCTCAGGAACTGCTCAACCCCACGACACTGCTGCTGGAGAGTATGTTTCTTTATTTTCTTGTATATAATTATACAAAATGCCCACTTCAAAATAATACTCTATACCTATAATATAGGTACTTCACGTACTCGATTACAAGAGGATGCTTTTATCGATCATAATTTGTGTCTAAATCTGAGTAATCATCTCACATGGCTTACGAATCTCAATGAAAAAAAGTATCTTTGCAATAGGATTGCTGTAATTCAATTTGCCAAAAAAGGTTTGATGTATCAAATCTTGTTCGAAATATAGTATTTAGTTTTCACTTGTAGAGCACCTATATACTAATGACAAATTTAGTTGAAAGAAAATAATTCTACTAAATGAGAAATATATTCACCTTTTCTGTTTGCCTCTGTTTCAGTGGTGACAAAGAAGATCGAACGGTATTAGCGCGAGGCTATCGTTTCTTGGGACGAGTATTGCGAGCCTCTCTTCCAATCCAGGCGCTAATGCTGTTGTTACTGGGTGTTGCCTCTTTGGTCCCTTCGGCAGAAGACGATTACAGTTGCATGCTCACTAACAACATAGGGAAAAGCTTCACCCCCACACTCGAGTTCCCCCACGGACCTCCTCCCCTGTAACAGTGTCAAAGACATTAATTTATTCTCTGATGCCAGTCAGTATAGTTCAGAGTATTTAGCTGTGCTAGGATGGAAGTGAGTTAATCCTAATGCAGAAAATCGCAAATTATTCGAAGATTGGATTAGTTTTTACCTAGCACAGGTTAGTGCATACTGCAGCAACTTTAGATTAGTTTTCCAAAAAGATTTTGTAAATAAAGAAATATAGCGGACCAAGAGGTTGAATATTTTTAATGGCTGGCAGAGAAATTATTAATTCCTTTTTTGTACATTATGATATAATTATACATACGGATAACTCGGCTAAAGTCTCGATAATAATTACTTAAACTTGATGTACGAAACTATGTTAAGACCGTTGCATTGTGATTCTTAAAGAAGTATCGAGTATAATCCAATCAAAAAAAAAAAAAGAAAAACAATCGACGCGAACAAAAGGCTGACATCCTTTTATGGTAATATACTTAAAACGAGTGACTGAAACGGAGACGAATATTAAAGTTAGTGTACTCAATAGATTAATGAGTGTACTGTATGGAATTTCATTGTCCACACTACTTTGCCATAACCAGCATAATATTGGGTGAGATCATGATTTCATTGAAATTATATATATGTGTTGTGAAAATGTGTCTTATTTATTAATTTTTCGTCCAAATTATGATCTCACCCTGGGAAACTTAATCCCACGAAATACCTAATATAATCTAATAAACATACATTGAAATGGTATGTTGAACATATTATACATACCTTACACATATTCCTACTGTACGCAACATTCATACTAGAGGGGAACAAAGGATACTTGCCTAATTTTATTTTTGTATAATTTGAGTTTTACTGCGATTTTGTTGTAAGTCTTACTTTAGAGAGTGGAACATCCAAAGTCAGACTTGAAACAATATCTATGGTCCGATGGTGCTATTCCAGTTGTGGTTTTCTCGACAGAAGGAACTTATATATTTATAAATACTAATTGATTTGATTGTAATCAATTATTATAATTATTGCCTCGTGTATCTGAATGCGAAAGTTTATCGAATGATATTTGGTATGTACAAAATACCATACTGAAAGTACGAAAAGAATCGAATATATGTAGATTGTTCCGAAAACGAATGATGAAAATAAATTGAGCGCACAGATTAACCATAAGTTAATTGGCGATATACGAATACTTACCGGGCCTTGACGCCAACTAGTTACGCTTGATAATTTACATGTTTTTTGCCTATTGCACATCAAGCTTTGTTACGTATTTTTATAAAGAAAGAGCTTATAAGGTGGTGTATATGTATCGATAATATAATATATTGCTAAAAACACTATTAAATATAATAGTCATTTAACTTGTGTTTTTCAAATCACTAGCCCTAACTCTGTTTTTCCGAATCCTGTTATATTTCAGTGGTGACAAGTTATTGAAGAACGGTGATCGTTTGTTGAGCGAACAACGGTAATCAATGAATACCTTTTATTTTATTATAATAATTTATTTTCATCATCATACAACATAAAATATAAAAATCTGTACAGTCTTCATTGATAAATGTTACAATTAATATACATTTTGTAAAATTATATATATATATATAAATATCATTGTTGCAATGACAGCTTAGTCTACTGTTTGAAGTCGTAATTATCATGTTTGTTTCATCGCCGTTAACTGCTCTGCATATTCCAGATACAGTCTTTGCCATCGCAGATGCCCCCCTACAACGGCTAACACATCGCTCAATAACTTATGTTTATTCATACCCTGAAACAGATGAGTCAATCATTATTTATCATTAAAATATTGAACAGAAATTTTGATGTGATAATGAATAAAATTTTCAAATTTCAGCAAATGAAAATCAGCTCGTACTCACCAGCATTGTGGGTTCCCAGGTACTTTTGATGGCAGATCCATGACTTGGTCCTAACAGATCGTCGAGTATTATCCTCAAACGTTTTTCCAATCCATCTATAAATTACATTATTTTTTCAGATCGAAAAGTTTATCTTATGGTCGTAACACAATTGCTAGATAAAACAGCTGATCATTATTGCTGATTGCAATGTTGGAAAAACACCGTTCTAGCCATGTGATAAGTAATTGTGTCGAAAACTTGCCTTGAGTTAGCAAAAAAGACACCAATGCCATAAGCCAGTGAACGTATTCCTGGGAACTGCCGAGAGCTTTTGAAGCGAGAAGCTGTTGCTCTAAATAAGCAACTACACTAGGAGCGCTATGAGGTGGTCGTGGATGCGGTGGAGCACCTCCGGCTGTTCTTTGAAGAGCTTCTTGCAAAGATGATAGTGGACCTCGTGGTGCTCTACCACCAGATGTACTAGAAGCGACTTGAGACGACCAGCGCCATACCGGATCTTGATTATCTCCGATCAACAGCCAAGTACCTGTAACGTAAGCAACATATTTTTGAATAGCATAAAAAAACGGATGAAACTTAGTGGGAATACATGTGCGGTTGTTAGAATTCGGAAAATTTCGTACCCATGTCTTTGTGATAAATGTATGCTCTGGCATTTGTAAATGATAAATGTGGCATTCCATTGTGAATAGTACATGATAAAAGGGAGGCTCCAGGAGTAACTAGGTGCACGGCAGATGTGGAGACTATCAACCGACAAGAGGGACCTATTTCCCAAACTCGGACTGCACCGCAGCTCGAGATTACCATTACCTAGGATACACGTAATTGTAGGTTTGAAACAACAGTTGGTTTTTATCAGTCTTGTAAGTTCAAAATCATGGACTTACCATGTTGCCGATTGCGTGAAGTTTAGCTAATGGGGCTGGCGGAGCCAGCGGTGGTGCAGGTCTGGATCCCTTTGCCGGGTGGAAGGTGTGAACACTGCCATCTTCTAATGCTAATACTATGACGGCAGGAGAAGCTGCCAAAGCAACTGCATTGTAACCGAGGTAGAGTTCCCAAATGGGTTCCGCGTCAGTACCTCTGAAGACTTGAAGGTGAGCCAACCCTTGACTACTTGTCACAGTAACTGCATAGTGTCCAGCTTGTTGAGACAAAGAGCTGGACGGTTTTATTGAAGGAAAAACAATATGATTCGCACTTCGTTCTGAAACTATCCTCAGTCTTTTGTTGGCAGACGACTGATTTGGTCTAGACGTCTGTTCGCGACGTTTTAAAGTTAAGGCTGGCACTGGTGTAGCAGGGAGAGTAGAATTTAAGGCTGAACTGACATTAGGAGTAACGACATCATCCCGTTTTTCTATGATTATGGAACTCTTAGTTTGGGAAGTGCTTGTAAACGTCGGTGGCCCCACGCCACCCCCTATCGATGTATCCCTGAAGAAGAAATAACACAACCTATTAATCAATCCTGTTGTTTCTCCGTCAACTAATAATAACGAGCCTTAAGCATGTCAAAACGTTTGAAAATCAGAAGAAAATTGGAGTCATTATTTGATAGCTCACATTGTATCTGGTGGTGGCGGAATGAACATGGGTGTTATTCTTCTTCTTCCATCGGAGGTTCTCGTTTCAATTTGTTTGTTGATAGGCCTTTTTGCAGGTGTTGTCGGAGTTGTCGGAGTTGACGGAGTTGAGGGTGGTGCAGTATTATTTGGAACCGGTTCTGGCAGACAAGGCTGAGAGGGTGGTGCTGGGGGTTTTAAGTCAAGGAGCTCAGGGGCTTCCATGACCATGCAACCCCCTTGAATCAGTGGTTTACCATACATACGTTCATGAAGCGTACTCTGTAAAATGGAGTCAAGAAGTAATGTAAGAGCGGATGGATCAGAAGATTTAATAACAATGTCAAGAATCTTAAAATACAAATACCTGCTCCGTGTGATCTAGTGGTTGGCCAAGCTCCTGCTGAGTGAATTCGATAAAAACAACTGATCCATCCCAAGAGCAGGCAGCCAATCTCAGGCCACACGGGGACCAACTGGCGTCTAATACAGAATTCGTGAACAATTCATGTACTACTACAAGCGGCCTTTTCAGTGACGTTAACCAGACTGAAAGTGAACGATCTCTAGATCCTATTGCAACACAACAATACTGTTGAGGTTTGGTACTTCCTGGGGGTTTCTTCTGTAGAATGTTCCCATTGAATCTCTAGAAAACAAATATTCCAGGGTCAAGATTTACCAAAACCAACAGAAAATAATTGCTCAACCAAAATTGCAGGGTATTGACAAATTATTAATAACTATTCATTGTTTTTCACGTACAACACAAGTAACAGCTTTCCTGTGTCCAACGAAATCTTTATCTTGAGTCCACCCATCCCTTTCAATAATCTGTGCCGTTGGACCTCCACCATTCATCGCATGCGCAGATACCAAATATTGTCCATCCGGGCTCCAGGATAATCTGAGAACGTGAGTTGTGCCGCCACATTCCTCAAACGGCTCTGAAATTAGAGCTTCCTCAGCCCAGTCAGTCGTACGCCAGACTCTCAATGTTTTGTCATCGGACTGTGAGGCTAAATATTTTCCAACTGGATCCCAAGTAACACCTTTGACTAGGCCAGTATGTCCTTTTAATACAGCAACTACAGCTGGGAATTTGGATGCATCCCAAATAATAACACTGTTATCAACTGATGCAGAAGCTAGCCAGGGACTGTGTGGGGCCCACGCTAGATCCAGGACATCACCGTCATGGGATCGGAGTGTTGCGATGCATCGCCATGTCTCAACTCCAGCTTTACTACCAAAGATAGAACTGCCGCCACTTCCTCCAGATAACCTCCATATCATAATAAGTTTGTCGTCTCCTCCCGAAGCTAATAAGCCACCACTGCTCCAACGAACACAATTTACACATGCTGTAAGAACGTGTGATAGACAAATATATGTTACTTAGGCAAATATTCAATCTGTTTTCTAATAGATTTAGGTATACCGATAAGGTATACCTATAAGGTATACCTATACTAATAAGGTATTGACTGCAGTATACAAAGTGAGCTGTATGCAGAGAATATTTTTTCACTCCGAATGATGAGAATATTTTTTAATGGTTCATTACCGAGGTGATTATCTAGTTGGCACAGCATTTTAGGAACATTTTGATTGAGCTCTGCATTTTCGTCAGTTATTGGCTTCATATTCCATATGACAACTCTTCCAGAGTCACCTCCTGTTGAAAAATTTAAATATTTAAATATTTGTTATATTTGCGTTATTATTCTTGAATACATGTGCCATTGTTGCCATCTTCATGGGAGGCAAGGGGCGCAATTATGAAAGTAAGATATCTCTATTTCTACAAAACAATTCTGAGAACTGATAATGATAAAGAACTTACCCTGCCCACCAGTTGCAAATCTTTTGCCATCAGGATGGATGTCGACAGAAAATATAGGTAATTCTAAGATTAAAATTCGAATTATTAGCATGTAGAAGGTATTCGAGGTTAGGTCGTGTGATAAAGCTTCGGTACAAACCATCATGTGAAACCCAATTCGGTTTTAGCAATTTCATTTTATTATCTTGTAAAATATGGGTGAGAAATGGACGATGTAAGTTAAAATTAAAACTAACTCATAACCCGATGGTTATTGAATATTTTTAATGAGAAAAATAATTCATGGTAATGCAATAGCGACGCCAAACTTGTTATTTTTAAATTCAAGATTCAAAGTGGTGATCCTACGCAACGTCCTACGGGACCGACGGATGTAGCTTTCCGAGTTCCGAGGCGTGGTGCGAAAGTGGGTGCAAAACACGCAACTGAGAGAAGTGCAAGCACACAGAACGCCGGTAGATAATTTCTACCGGCAACGTACGCCGCCAACTTTGTAATTCAACCTACCAGTTATTACACTGGATTAGTACGTAATACCATCGAGTGGTCCATAAGGTGGCACCATCAGTGACGATTTCAAGAACCATCCGCACCGCAACCGCAAAAAAACTCACCCCTTTGAATAAGGGAAGTTGTCTGATCTCGGTCAGTATTTGAACATCCGAAAACCAAAGATGAAATCTGGCCGATCTGCACGTGAATAGTTTTTAATAAATTTCAGCTAAATTTTTGTTTTTCTATCAAGGTTTGTATTCTCTACATTTTTTGGAATGAAAATTTCACTTTTCGTTATAGTGGCGCATTCATTTCGAGTGCAAAGTACACAACTCGGAACGAGAAGAGTGAAATTTTTATTTCAAAGAATTTTAGAAGCGAGGTTTCACTCAGTCGAGATTCTCGTAGGTATCACAAACATCCGTGAATGAAAAAGGAAGGAACGCCAGACGGCCGGGGAACATAAATAATCAATTGATGATAAAAGTACCAAAGGCATTATTATTTTAAATAATAAACTTTATTTGATAAAGTTCCTTGGAACATTTCGATTAGTACGTTAGGAAAAATTAGAAAAATATCAAACTCTGCAAATGAACATATACAACGGGTAGTACGTATAGTACGTAGTATATACGAACGCTGTATCACAGTTTCAGTGAATGTTTTTCATTACTACATCCTTCGTGCGAATGATTTCAAATAGTTGTGACGAGCTTCATAATATATCGATGTATCTTAAGTGTATCAGTATTTGTTTTTTAAATACTTATAACATTTAACAATTACAACGCACTTTTATGAAAATAAGAATCCACGGAATCTGGTCGAAATATAGCCTGTGTCTTATAATTTGATTTATTCCACAACCTTGTAGACCCTCGTGCAGACGATATCTCCAACCTTCATGATCTGAAACAGTTGAAAAGAAAATCCAGAATAGATTACTCGTGTTAAAAATGAAGAATTCAATTCGAACAAATTTCCGTGACTCGTTTATCCCGTAGCAGAACTATTGCACAACCAATTTAACCACACATGTACCGCATGTCATGTTTCGTGTAAATATAAAGTGACTAAGTCACGCTACCGCGCCCATAATAAGTTGAAGATTCAGGACTTGTTACGTGAATTAGCGATGTGACGGAGACAATTCGTGCTCAAATAAGATAAAAATTATTCTGCAGTTGTGCAAATAATCATCTTATTATCCCAACCAATCAGAATGATGAATCTAACTAAAAAAATTCGAATAACGTAATGTACACTCACAGCAGTCAATTCCGTGGGTGTGAACTCTCTGTCAATTGTGGTCTCCAGTTTATCTCCCTTCTGGAGCTGATGGAATTTATTTCCATCGCGAGTAATCACACTCTTGACCTTACGTCCATCGATCGTCTCCTCATCAAACTCTTCGCCGAGAGTGAACTGAATTTCAGAGTTCTTGAAGGTGCTGGTAGTCTTCAATTTGAACTTACCCCCTTCTTCTTCGATCAGCTCTACGGTCGGGCTTATGGTGTTTCCCATTTTACGGGTCATTATTCCAACACCTGTAACCCAAAAATGAGAAAAAATTATTATGAAAATACTTTCATCGAGCTATGAAACTACAGCATCAAAGAAAATCGGTAAGGTATCGGGTGAGATATGTTTGCTGTGCGCCGCGTAATCTTCTGAAAGCACAAACACGTGAGCCATTCGCACGCGAGTCAAAGAATAATATTGACTCAGTGAATATTTTCTTCCCAAGTATAATGACCTTTGGCAACGATACGAGCTGTTTAACATACGGTAATTTTTTCACATGTCATACCAAAGTATAAATATAACAGTCAATTCAGTTTGGCCACGGACATAGAGCTGTGATGTAAGTTACTAATAATTGATAACGTTTGATGAAATGTGGATGTAGGAGTTGAAAAAACCGCAGCGCACAAATTGATGTGAACACAACCCGCGATGATGACTGGATGATACAATACCGCACACGTTCGTCTGTATTTACTATTTACCCAAGTGTTGAATAACGAGAAATCGAGGTAAATAGAAAACCACTTTTTTCGAATAGAATTAGTTTAATATATACCATATCATTCAGTGTCCAGTTCAAACTGAAAGATGAATTTCATGAAAGTATTATGGGATGAAAATTCCACATTTTCTCAGATTCAATTGATCAATCACGCAATTCGATAGAATATTCCCTACGCAATGATCGACTCGACGAGTTTATTTCATTAGTTTTGTAGGTATAAAACTCACCGAGTGCCTTCATGTATTCCTCAAAATTCTTTGTAGAATCGAGCTTGTATTTCTTTCCTGACCAAACAGCAGCCATTTCTGAATTTTAAAAGTTAAACTTAATCTCGAGAGTGAGAACTAGTAGATTTTCACAACGAGGTGAGACTGACTTGATCTGAGCTTGTCGATCGAACTTTATAGGGTCCCTCTAATCGGCGAAATATTTTTTTTATCCTTAGAGAGTCGGTGGACTACGATTGGTCAACAGGGATTGAGTGGGGGTCAAGCAGAACACCGATCTAGGGACACCGGTAGAAAAAGGAGTTGAATCGTATCGATGAAGTTTGACCCTTGCGTGACAGACGTTGGAGGATGTTACTCGGACTATAGATGTTGGTGGAGTAATTAGAATATGCGTGTTGCAGCATCCATTTTCTGAAGTAGAGTGCTAACAAAATCTAATAGGCATCAAGTAAAAAAGTTAAAAACCTTCTTCATAATGTACGGAAATCGATTTCATTAACGAACATGATCGCAGTATAATATCCAATCCAAGCTTTGCACATAGCATTGAGCATTCTGCTTAGCAACTATTTCCATTATCAGAAGTGCAGAAGAACCCAATTAATTATTATACCATGCAGAGGCAGAGTTCTATGAACGGCCGGACATGAGATATGCACGTAAATTGAAAAAACGAAAAAAAAAAAATGCCGCAATAAAACTTGTAATCTGGGTTCAAGAAATTACCGAGAAGTTATGGAATTAATTATAGTTCAAGATATTCATATATTTTTAGTAAAACTGCATCTTGGAAGCTTATATACTTTCCGAAAAAAACATTTATCTAAAAGTATCGCTATTACAGAATATGGAACATTCAGGATTATGAGGCACACCCTGCAACGTAATTTTGATAATACTATATACCTAGTATATCAGGGAAACTTTTTTTTTCAGAAATCAGGCAAGCCTCTAATCACTTACTCATACTTTTCACACCCATAAAACTTTCACGTATTTTATATCTTATCAAAGTTCAGACTGCAATTAATTCGAAGAGAGATAAATCCAAACTTACATATATCTATAGACATAAGCGATAATCGTGCTGAAAACATCCCACCTAATACCACACAAAGATGAAAAGACAAAATTTTTATTGTGATCAATACGCAACTATTTATTTCATGTAACAAATCGACCTGTGCTAATATAACCTGTATACCTCTAAAAGATTTGCACATCACGTAATATCATTGTAATACAATAAAAGAACAACGATAATTTTCAGGAGTGGGCAGTCAAGGGAAAAAAATCACTCCAGAACGCAAAGTTTGTAGTTTTCTCGAGCATGAAGGCTGCTGAGTGCGATCCGATACCTCCACCATGCAGGAGCGCAGAGGTGGAGTCTGTACATTGAGAATAGATAGGTAGTCTGTACTCGTTCTGTACATGCATGACGTGCATAGTGTTGTAATGGACCATGTAAAAGAAGAGCAAACATGTGAAGCCCGCTAAGCATACATCCGGACGGTTTGCATCTCGTGCCTATACTTCTTAGGTTCGTTCTTCGCCGCGGTTATGGTGCAGGCCCGTCTTCAATTACATATGGTTCTCCAGGTACCAGTCCACATTTTTCATTTCATAGGAAATACGTGCTTCCATTATTGATATCTTTTTTTCCAACAGTTATATCATCCAGAAATCTATTTTGTATCCAAGTAGGAATGTACTACTCACTGTACATTGTCATGTAATGTGAATCAGATTTACAAAGTCAATTTTTTCTTCTGTTCCTAACAAGATCTACTCCACCTTTTTCCCCCGACGTAATCTACATCATTATGTGGCATATCATTTTTATCCCACACATTGTGAATAGATGGAGATAAGCTGTATTGGATGGTATCAAAACCTCGCAGATACGAACGTTCTCGCTATATATGAATCCGTGATACGCAAATAATAATTACGCAATGTGATAAATCCAACGATTTGTCAGTTGCAGTTTTCTGCACCCGACGACGCCTCGAAACTTGTACTGAGATATTTCGAATTCTCGAATCTCATGGAGTAGCGAATGAATGCAACGACGACCGTAATGGCTGCTGAGAACGTCGCGAGACAACGGACCCGCATTTAGACGCATTGGATGCGGTTGCTACGCGATTGTCACTTATCATAGTCTACATTGGAAAATAAATTCAGAGACTAAATTGGGCTTCAATTGGTCTGTCGGTCAGCTCACCGACTGACTGAACGAACGAAAGACGAACCGACGGGATACGGCGGACGCGTCCACGGATGCTCGTCTCTATACACATAGTTCATATCCTACATTGTACATATTATACCCGGTGCTAAGTCAATGTACCTCGATATTAATCTGAATGAATTAAAATTGATTAAATCATTCAAAGTTTAAGGGACGACCGCTGTGTGGCTTATTCTAGTTTTGCCACAATTAAAGCTCGGCCGTATAAAAAAAAAAAAGAGTAGATGAAATATCATGCAGCGCTGAAGAAAAAAACTGCTACGATTCATCTGCGATTAATAATTTGGTGAGATGCAGGTCGAAGTATCTCTTGGACTACCAGGATTCTTAATGTGTATAATGCGAAGTGCGACTGTGCTACTATAATATCAGTTAGGAGTTTTCTGTGAACTGCATACAAGTCTGACTTCAATCGTTAACAAGTTACCGTCTGCAGTATGGAACTACAATGCTAATTGGTAAACATGCAGTGTGAAAAAAAAAAAAAAATAAGATAATGAACCAGAAGATTAGCCACTAATGTTGACGGTTCAAAGTGAGAAGATATTTTGCGTTCTTCTACTTCAAAAACAGACTCCCTTCTCGTATAATTGAAATGGCGCAAAATTCTTAGTCATGCGTAATCGCGTAGTGCAGGTGACACAAAGAAACGGTCGAAGAACAATAAGACGGAGAATTCTGGACACAAATAACTGAAGACTGACGTGCTTCGCGTATTTGGTACGGGATTGGAAACAGGTTTTGCCTGTTATGTCTGCGTTTGGTTGAAATGAAGGCTACGGGGAAGCGCGGGAAAAATATGAGGTAATACACTAGATTGAAATTCATGCTTGTGGTGGACAGTGAATTACAAATATGACCAGGCGATAACAACCCCTTTAGTTGTTGTTCAATATTGTTGAATATTTAAGTCTAGCGTCGTCTGACTTTAGAATCACCGAACTGTGACTAAAAGCGTCGACAGGTTAGACAGATAAAGACCTGTAAAGTGCATTACACCTATGCTGGTATGCCAGTACAGAGTTTAGTGGATTGAATTTTGTCTGAATTCTCATCTATTAGAGATGAATTATCGATCAGTCTTGAAAATGACCAAATTGACTGGAAATGACATCTAGCGGTCATTTGATTAGACTGAACTTCTATCACTTTCACCATTAGGATAAAGTAATGATCTATAGATCTGTAGAATATGCATTGCACAAATGAAAAGGTACGTCAAAGTTGTAGATCAAACTCTAGCGCTACCTCACGATTGCCTTTTCAACTAGATTTTACAAATCGGAAATTGCAAGTTGTTAACAAAATAGTATCCGTTGACTAAAGAAACGCAGTGTCAAATTGCAATCCTAAAAATTTTTGATCACTGCCCAAAAGCACTTGACCTTGTTATTATCAAATGATACGATTCGACATTCGATCATCTTTGTTTATTGATCACGTGCGAACCGGTGTCCACCTTTAAAGCCAATTTTGAACATTTCAAACTCCGTGAAGAATATACTTCGAAATAGAATTTCCATTGGGTAATCTTTTAGATATTAATAAACGAAGAGCACTTGGCTTGAAAACTAGAAACGAACAAGATTTGATTTTTTTTTGCAAGCACATAATTACAGGGTATCATCGAACTTTGAGTCGTATTGACCCTCAGACCACTGGCGTTTTTCTGATTGTAAGTAGAATCGCTACTTGCAGCGTTAATTATCAATCAAATGCCTGCCAAGCAATATAGTGGATTCAACGAGTCATCGTGGCGTGCCATATATGAGGTCATCTCGGTCCAAGGGTTAAAATCTATTTGAGAACGAAGATTCTAATCATTTCAAAATGATGATGGAAGGTGTTTGTTACCTATGGTTAGAGGGAAGTTGTGAATTCAAATTGACGCAAAAAATTATGAATCGGCAGATCGATCCACGTTGCGGGAATCGTCATCGACCTCGATCACATCTAATATATAAACGCAAATTTGCAGGTAAAATAAATTCAGTTTTCAAAGTCCCGTTGTAAACTAACGGATCTCAAGATAATCAAACACGTTTATTTTCACTATCTACTATATGCTACAATATTTTCAATTCTAAATATTTAATTTCAAATTGCATGCTACTTAACATATGATGCAGATGCATTTTCCATTTCAACAGATCTGGATCAACTGAACCTTTGACCTTGGTCCATCAAGAGCTCAATGTCATGAACGAAAAGTAGGACGTTCCCGAATATCACGAGACTCTGCAGTCTCGCGACGAGTATTAAAAACGAACGGAACAACACTCGGAGATTTTGAAGGCGTCAACGCGCGGGTATTAAATTGATCTTTATTTTTATCGTGATGTGTGAGAATGTTCAAGTCGCAGCTGAAATTGAATATGATAAAAATATATCCGAATAGAATTCATTTTGCACAAGTGCAACACGCTGTCTAGTTAAGAGTCGCGACAATGTCGTAACGACCTGCAGTTGCATAGAGTAAACCGCGACTCTTGTCACATTCGACACCTTGAAAAAGGTGATATACGGACTTTGATAAGACAAAATTGATGACCATATTGCGAATCACTATCTCGAACGATGTGCTTCATTGGAAAACCCAATCGAACAATCAAATCCGTTGGTATAGGTGTTGTGATAAGATAGAGTAATTTCTTACATGGAAATGTTGGATAATGTATGTGCAGGTTATTGAACGAAGATTATACCTATATACCTACACGGCACTGTTTTAAAAAATCTTTAAAATTCGATTACATGAGGGGGGAAAATATTAACAATTAAACGTACCTAAAGCCTTCATAAATTCCTCGAAGTTTTCGCTGGTACTCAGCTTGTACTTCTTTCCAGTAAAATCAGCCATGGTGATAAGGGATTAGGTTGTTCAAATAAACTACGTGAGCAAGATCCTCAGAGCTATGAGCTGCTTTCTAGCCGGCGAGCTACTGATCAAGTAAAATGTCGCAAAGCTTGCATGAGAGAAGAAGGCACGCCGGCTTCATCCCCGCCATGCCGATGATGTACCGCGCACAATGCGCATCGCGCAACACGAGAGTCTTTTTCTATTGGCTGAAAAAAATCCCGTGTTCACCAGCGACTAATTAAAAGGTTTTCATCTTGAAATTGGCTCGTACCGTTTTGCCCTGATCACGCCATCCCCTTCAGAGATTCGCAGGCAATTAGAAGACAATATACCATCAGGAATCTGAATGAAGAGTTTTTTTTTTTACAAGTTCTATTTCATCTTCCGATGGCGATTGATGGTAATCCCTTCCATCTAATCAATCTAATTAATTAACAAGGGAGAATGGTCAACTCGATCACTCTATAATATATTGGCCGATTATACAGTGAACTTACACTGCAGATGTCAAGGTATACGAGCACTCTACTAGATTATAAAGGTGGTTCCTTGTGATCGACCATAGCTCTAGATTTATAACTTGACTCACGCTTCGCAATAAGTTCCACACCATCCGGATTAATCGAAAATAAAAGATAAGAAAAAATTATTCGAACGTCGCGACGAGAGGCGAATAAGTATCGGGTGACGCGGTTACCCGCAAAAGCGAGGAGTCGCACCATTGGCTATTCCAGTGTACAGCGTAATTCAATTTTTGACCATGAAGGAAACTGAAACAGAAACGCGAGCAGAACAGACAAATACGGGATTGATTTATTTAATTGTCCCTCGTATTACAATAACATCTCGTCGATACATTTTACTGCCATAATTATAGCCATATTATGTTATGGTCGAAGAATACTTCATTATTAAAGATGTATATTATGTGTAACGGGTATCGATTTACATATACATAGCTGTATATAATGTAAATCATG
The DNA here is from genome assembly GCA_963978495.1 of Athalia circularis. NCBI lineage: Eukaryota > Metazoa > Arthropoda > Insecta > Hymenoptera > Athaliidae > Athalia > Athalia circularis. The sequence continues at coordinate 17,008,801 of OZ021700.1, read as the reverse complement.
ATTTTCTTGATAGAATTAAAAGTTCGAATGTCATCAAATCCAATTACCGCGAATGTAGCTGAGATATACCTATATGGAGATACAAAGAAAATAGGAGTGTCCAGAGAAAATCTCATTCCGTGCTATATAATCACTCTTATTTTATGTCCGGCCCATTTTTGCCACATAATAGCGTGAATAAAATTCTCGCGTGGCGAAGCTGCGTGCGAAGAACTCCGGGAAATTTGATGAAATCCCGACGCCTTCCGAAGTGGCCGAGGTAATAAATGTAGAGCTGTTAAACTGAAATAAAACTGAGAGAGAAAAAGAAAGAAAAGATACTTGTTCTACTGGACGAGGTAAATAAAACAAGAAATGTAATCACTTCGAACGCAAGATTGAAAAATTTATTCTCAGTTTGGTCTACATTTTTCGAATTCTCAGCGGGTCATCGGCGACCACTTTCAACTTACGCGTTAATTATTTATTTATATAGTTTAATAGGACGAAAACCGCGGAGTGAATAACCGCTGCACTGAACCAGCATCCGTTTGGTATTCGAAGAGTCGAGGGGCCTGAAGAGAAAGAAAGTGAAGAATGAGATCCGCCCATGCTTGCAATTCGGAGCTCATGTGGGTCCCAGTCGAGCCGGACCGAGACGGACCTCAACCTCAGTAGCGAGATCAATAGAGACGCAGAATCGCTCACGCCACCGTCGTGCACACGCGTATTACTGCACACCATATTATCCCTCTCCCTCTCCTGCTCTCCCCGTCTCCTTAATCCGGAGTTCTTCCCATCAGCGTGCGTTTTATTAGGTCAGGAAGTAGTGGGCCGACGCCTCAGCTGAGAAATGCCATGTAACTCGGGACTTGAGGAACTTCGGTCATTATATCAGAGCAAATATTTCATTACAGATGATCATTGTTAGAAGAATAAGAATACGCCATGCACGATGGACATCTGTGTAACAGTCACCGCAGGGTGGCTTGTAAGACAAATTATGCTCGTCTCATTATTTTTTTCAATCATCATCTTGAACTGCAAGCTGCTCAACGCATAATTGCTTCAGCTCTAATAATTTGAAAATAAATTTCAGGTACATTATACAGGTGAATTCATAGCTAATGACGTTGCAATATGGCCGATTTTAAATTTTAGATACACCACAAAGCGGAAAATACCGCTCCGAAGCAGCCGCGGAGGCACGCACTGTGAGAACGGTTTCTTGATACAGTGTTGTGTATGAATTCGGAGTCATCATTGCAACCAGGAAGTGATACGCTCGAATTCACTTGTGGGACTAAAAAAAGAAAAAAATCACTTCTGCTCTGCTGCCTCCAGAATACAATTTTTATATATATAGGTAAATTCTATGCGAATTCATCGACTAATGCGGCTATAGAAGCCCAAAGTATTGGTGATATTTATGTATGTATGTTCATCATACGACATCTAAACTGCCAGCAGACTCGTTAACCATTACTTTAAATTCTTGGCGTCACTGCTGAATCTTTGCGCAGCAATTCGTTCGATACGATCGAGTACGCGAGCTGGTGATTATTATTTACACTGTTTCCTAATCATAAAAATGATAACAGTCTATAGTGCTTCAGTGTCTAACTAACATCCTGCAAAAGTTGTATAGCTCGGTCTATGGAACAACAACCCTTGTAGGTCATCGACCGTTACAAACTAATCGTTTGTATATCTACCCTTTTTCTAGCGAATCCCGAACGATTTAATGCACACCTGTCGTGTCGGTAAAACAGATTTAACAGATCGCGTGCGGAAAAAAACCTATGGGAAGAAAAATTTGTAAAGGGGTGAAAGATGACGGGGAGAAAAGTTTTCGATATTTTTTGCAATATATTAATATTAACTCAATTGCTGCTTTGGTTTTTTCCATTCATTAACGCCGAGCATACATAATGACCCTGAAATAAATGCCATGCAGACGAGCGGGTGGTCTGCAACCGTAATCTAGAGTGATTATTACCCGCACATATTTGTGCGTTGCCGATGTATGCACCGCCTCACATATACTGCAGACGGACTACGACCGGTCCCATATCATAATTAATGCACAGCCTTCCTTCCTTCGACTCTTTCCTATCCTCACAACATGTCAATTACAATTAAACATCATCGCAATCGCGCTCAATAAGATTCAAGCACACCATAAGAGAAAGTGCAGGTCTCTGTTTTGTTGCATACTGCTGCGAGATTGTGAGAACTACAAATCAAAGAATACACATCATTCATTTCAACAATTACGAAGATTCTTCTCTCCCTCCTTGGAATGATGTCCGATATTCAAAATCATCGGATACGGCGATAGCGAATTATTCGCGACACCCGTTAGATAACTATACTAGTTCGAGGAAAGTGACAGGTACAAGTCGTTAGCCGGTCAAAATTACCCCCGTAAGATGGACAGACGTACGATAAAGTAATGCGCGGTCTGGGACTTCCGGTTGAACACTCCGACTTGGGTGCGAATCGTGCACAGCTGTTCCTCAGCCGTCGTTAGCACTCGCAGCTATATCGCATTAATATACCTATATGAATTTAGAGTCCGTTTGTGTGTGCCACTTCCACCCGACGCAAGTTATCGCGAGTAGAATATCTCCCTTCAGGAATGCAGCTGGCAAATATCGGCTTGCCCCGCACTATATAGTACCGCAGTGTCGCAGGTAGAGCGTATGGTATATTGTACACATATATATACATCGTACGTATTTCCCCTGCCGTGTTGGTCGCAGCAGCGATCACTTTATACTAACGCATGCTCTTTCAGCTTACACCAGTTTGTAGAATGAACCGAACGACCGACCCTGTCGATTTTGGGGGCCACTCACGGACGCAAAAGGTTCTCAATTCTCATCTCCGCAGGATCCAATCTCCGCATATGGAAACGTAGAGATCGCCATGAGAGTATACCAGGGGTGTTCGGGAAATACGATGAATTATACGCTTCGGTGCGACAAATCGAAGATACACGTTAAGTACAATAAACTTCGATTCCGAAGACAACGCAATGCATATGTAAAGATGGAGTAGTACACTCGTATGATTTTGATTCACTCTTTTCCTAGTTTTTACTGCTTCCTGCTCCTGATCACGCGACTCTCGGTATATCATCCAGTAGAATAAAATTCAGTGAACCGAAGAATCGAGGACATGTTTTTTGGAACACCCTTACAGTTTTCGAACTACCATTCTAGGGTTCAACGAAGCCTTCTATTATACTTCTGCAGGTACGGAGCCAGTCTCCTACACCCTTTATTATTTGACCCCCTGTTATACCTATCCAAGGTAAAGACTTGCGGTGCGGGTATAATAAGCACGCGACCTTGACCTCCAGCTCACCTTTTATGCGGAATAATTTCATCAAACTGCGACATTCGATCCATGATGTTTATCCACATTCATTACCGCCGAATTAGGTAACTACATTTGTATACGGAAATCATTCTGTTTGGAGAATATCTCCAGCTAATCGTAAGACGGAACAAGTATACTGTCGGCCCTGGCCGCTGGCAGGTATAAAAACCTGGGTGAAATTCCGGACGGATCCACTGGTAATTCACGAGGCTGCTGACGGAATCAGGAGCGGCGCTCTCAGCTCTCCTAATCCAGAGAGCCAGCAGAACGGATGCATAACGGACGTCGAGTGGAGCGGGCTGGAGTGCATCTTTGAGCTGCGGAATAAAAGGCGTCGCTTTGGGCCGCCGCCCCGCGCCGGGGCGGAAACGGCCCGGCGCGGTTCTCGACTGCAAAATATGGCAACGTCGCTGCGTAAGTTCCGCCGCGTCACGACTCGCAACGCTGAACACGCGCCGCGGGCGGCCGGGCTGAGGTACGGCGGTTTGGCCGCCGTCCGCAGTCCGCATTCGTGCACGGAGAGCCGCAGAGTATTCGAACCTTGGTCCGCGTTGCGTTTTTCTAATAAACCAAATATACACAGCCAATTCATAGAAGGTGTACGCCTGCATAGAGAAACCTGACTGAATTGAAAGAACGCCGGTGGTGTTGGTAGAATTTTTTCTGCAGCATAAATCGAGCGTTTCTTGTTTGTTTTTTATTTTTCTTTTTACTTTGCGCTTTCATTCATCATTATTGTCTCGCGATAGGTTTCACTTGGGCTATAGAATGACTTTGGTTCACAAATTTAATCAGTTATGAGTTTTGAGCGATTGATATCCTTGGTTCCTAAACCATCGTTATATGCGTACAATAACAAGAAACAAATGTTTGACACGGAGAAATTTATCAGTGAGATACAGAAGCGACCGGCGATTTACGATCTCAACTGCGAGGAATATAACGACAGGAATGCTAAGATGGACGCTTGGGAGGAAATTTGCCGGGTGATGGTGACCAATTGGAACAACTTGAACAACGAAGAGAGAAACGCCGAAGGTAGGGCATGCTTGTTAAACAAATCATCGATCACAACTTTGAATGTGCAATAATGTTATTATCACGATTCAATTCATTTCAACAAATAGTGATACTATTATTATCGCAATTTAATGAAATACGTCAAATTTTACCGAAATAATTAAAATAATTGATGAATAATTCTAGAAATCCCCGAATCGCGAATTATCCTCACGGGGGACGTGAAATCGAAATTTATCAGAATTGTAATTCCCTTTTCGCTAGCCAAGCAACGTCTGTGGATTCCTGGATCAACCGCAGCTTCCGAGCTGCACACGCAACGATTGTTACGGCTAAATGGTTACTCAATAATTCGTCGTTCTTGAATCTGTCGAAATCCCACAAGCCGCCTCTTGTATAGGCCCGCTCTCTCGACCCTAAATTTGCACATCGTCCTCTACCTTTTTTTCAATTTGCCCCAGAAATCTATACGGACTCTACGGGATTCTATGTGTGCTTTGCGGTTTGCGGGTGAAGCTGCAAGCGGTAGCAATGTTCGCAGAAAAATCATTCCCATTGCCTTGACTCAAGAGTTCCCTTGCGTTTAGTAGTATAGTTCGTCGTTGAAGAGGGGCATGGACAGATATTCTTTGCGCACGCGCACCCCGCTATACATATACTGTGCTCAATGATCGAATAAATTGGTCTTGAACAGTCGCGAAAACGTAACGGAGATTTGAAACTGCAATTGACTACTAAGAATTGTACATCGATGATTCATTAATTCCAATGAACAAAATTGCGGGCAACAAATCAATCCGATCCTATTTTGTTTCAGAAAAAAATTTACGGGGGAAATGGAGAAACATCAGAGATTACTTCATGAAGGAACTCAAGTTACAACGTTCGCAAAAATCGGGTCCAGCGGCGCGAAAAAGAAAAAAGTATATTTACTTCGATCAATTATACTTCCTCCTTCCCACCGTCGAGAACAAAAAGTAACTAAACTATTCAACGGTCATTTAATTGAAAAGATTTTCTGGATACTATTTTCCTAGCTTTTCTCATTAGTTTCAGAGACTCACTACAGATCACTAAAAGTTCACCCCAGCATCAAGACAGCGACAGCGAAATGGATAATCCTGTAATCGAAGAATACGATTTTCCTCCCATACAACCGAGCACTTCGAGGAATTATAACAACGTTACAATGAACTTACACGAGTCGAACATGCGGGGCCGATATTCGAACCAGATTTGCGAAGCACCTCTCAACTCGTTCGACAACGATGTTCACGACATATTGTCTCCCCATAGTCAACCAATAATCCAGGAAGAGGATTACGACAGGATGTTCCTTCTATCCCTATTACCAATGATGAAACAAGTACCTGACGTCAAAAAACTTGATGTCAGAATACAGATGCAACAGATAATAGCATCCGCGCTTTACGCTTCCGAATCAAAGTGATAAAATTGAGTATTTCGTACTCATATTGATACAGATATTTTTTTAAAACCCATGTGTCTCTTTGAGAGAGATGAAGGAGAACTATGCGACACAAAAATATGAACGATTTTATAGTTTTGGAAAGCAGAGATGATCCGTAATTATATTGAATGATGTTATTCGGCGTTGGTTCTATGACGTCAGATGGTCATTCAAGCTCGACTCTCGATGTAAATATTTTTTTCTCATTCTCCCGATTCGTGTCGACCTAGGCTGTCAGTTGTTTATTTTTCGTTACGATTTTTGTATTAGTAATTAACGCCTGCTTTAAGCGATATTGTTTGGCGGTCTATACTGTGCCGTTACATCAAACGACAGTATCTGGAAGCAACTGGAATGAACACAAGTTCTGGAATCTCACATGTTGTTGACTAACATAAGTATGTAATATCTAAGAAAAGGCAATCCATGGGATGCGATTTTGAGGACGAGAGTATTCTGTCCACAAATGTATATTTTTGAATATATAATTGACTAGAATTTTTTCAACTGATCTAATTCTATTCCAACTCCCAACTATCCGTAAAAAAATTGATCACTTATTGTTAGTTTAACAGATTCTTATTAGCTGTTATCCGCTCACATTCAGTTAATGAATTAATTGTTTATCGTAGTTCGAACGGATTCTGTCTGTATCGTTGGATGGTGCCATGGAGCAGGTGGTTGATAAAGAAGAAAATGGACTCGCGCGGGAACATCCGATCCTACAAACCCGCGTGTGGTAACGACGGTGAATGAATTCGAATAAGTTTCTACTTTGTTTTTGTACGTGGTAGAATAATCTATAAGTACAAATTTGCTGTCTTCGATGGGTCAATTTCTTGAGATAAATCTTTACGGTATGACAAAACTGTTGACGGTACGATAGCGCAATGAAATTTCACGATCGCACGGTATAAAAATCTCTCATTTGTTATTTTGCTTATCGTTGTGCGACAAAACAGTACTCTTCACGTGTGGTGGGGTGGCCCCCTTTGACAACTATATATTTCCAAAAAAACAGTCATATTTGAAAGGCAAACATATACGTACGAACTAATGCATGGAACAGACCGTACCGTTGCGATGAGCGGGTGCATTACAGCACAATGACCAAAGTACGAAACTTTCGCTACAGAGTTCTGTTCTACAGTATGTGATACAAAATGGCTGTATGCACCGGTGCCCTGCAGAAATTGTGAAAGGGATTTCTACATTTGTTGGCCCCATTCTCCGATATGCAGATAGTAATATTAATATTATCCATACACATCATGGTTGGAACTTTGTTGCAGGGTTTCTGTTTCGCTCTATATACAAATACATGTCCCATACATATCACATATTTATACAATTCTCGAACCAGCGATTCCGGTGAAAACTGGCCTTCTGAGGTCCGTGAAAAATTGACCTTAGATAAAATGTCTCTTCGTTTAGCAGCTCAGTCGTTCGGTAATAATCAGGGTTGGGTGATAGGTCACAGGGCTTCGAACTTTAACATATTAGTGAGATGAATTCACTCATATCGGCGTTTAGTGAGTTGATTGGAAATAAACACAGATCGTTGGTCGAGGGCATCTGTGATCCGTGCGATTTTTGCTATTGGCGTAAACGCAGGGCCTACGATGTATCTGTCACAAGCGTACATATAGTCAGAAAAGTGAACGAACGGTAACCAACCGGAAACTGTAATTACGTTTTTACGGAAATCGTTTCTAGGCTTGGCGCGATCCAATTTCCAACTAGAGCCTCCAAGAGAGCAGGGACGCGTGCAGGTGAAAAGGCGATAAAAGAATAAAATAAAATAAATAATTAAAAGAAAGGAAAAAGGAAACTCCGAAGTCGCATAAATTTCTGCTCCTCTCTCAAGCTTGTTGGGACGCGGCTTTGAAAAGGTACATTTACATCAAAAGAGAATATTTAAAAACTTAATTTCACCGTCCAAGAAATATAATCAGCTATGTTGACGTTTTTAATTTTTAATAACGTTAAAAACCACGCGACGATAGAGCACTTTGAGAATCCTTACGTCGTATGCATGGGAATTTGTAAATTACTCTTCAATATTTCATTCTATACATATAGACTAGCACTGCACGCGCGCACCGCATGACAATGTTCTATTATGTTATAAATTTTCATTTTCATTCTTCGGTGAATTTTATATTCAAGATCATGCGGATAATGGTCGTGTGTATTCCATGCAGTTTATGGAAATAAAACTCTACGTCTATTTCGCAAAAGAGGGATCGATTGAGTTTCGTTTACACGCATCCAACGCTTGGGTTAGTAACCCTTTCGCGTTACTCTCGTTATCGTGCCGTCCGCAGTCCTTCAAAAGTTCAACTGAAACTCTCACGATATTTCGTTTGTGTTTTTCTCATTACTAGAGGATAAAATAACAGCAGCAGTGGCTGCATTTTAATTCATTATGTAAGGTGTAATCTATCAACCGGAGTACAAGAAGCTGTGACTAGTTTCCTAAATTACTCGGCACGACGGTCGCCGGTACGCGTCGAGGCATAATATATCACCACAAACCGAAGCTTATTCAGAGCCTTTTGTTGCATGTCATGTATCGACAAATACCTCGGATGCCAATTGGCATAACTTGACTACGGTATAGTTGACGTTACATAGTTTCAAAGTTGCATTCAGTCGTTGTTAAACTACAAAGACAGATTATTGTCGGAAATTCTCTTCAACTGCACGTGTTTATCTCAATTGTCAACGTTGAACTAATCACGTGCGTACATATATCACGTAAACAATGGACAAAAAATATATATATACACATATATATTATGCCAACGCACGTCACAACTGAAAAAGTTATCGCGCTGTACACGCAGTGTCAGCTATTTTACATTTACGAATTCCCTCGGTCAAAAATGGATTATGGGATTCACGAATACTCGCTTATTGTCATTAGCATTTTGTATAATTCTTTTTCCTCAAATCTCCAAGAATAATCAGCGGAATTGTTCTGTAACTCGCTTTTTTCATGTTTTATGGGAATGGAGGGATAAAAATGGAAAGAAACAAAGAAAAAAGGAAAAAACTTCCAGACATTTCAGCGGTTCTAACGTTTCGTGGTAAGAGATACTAAATTTTCACATAATCCATGCAGAGCGACAATTAACATCCCTTTGCGAAATGACCGTTTGAAAATAACAATTGTTGAAATTGAACTCGAATAGAGTCAGCTGACAATAGTTGGTTTATAAAATTACTAGTCTGGAAACGGAATCTAATTTATACGATAATTTATTCTGAAAACGTACTTCGGGATTATGATACCGTCCTTAGAGTTAGTTTGACTCAAGTAGGAAGGTAAGGCTTCTTACTTTGGCTTGAGCACGATTTCGAGGCTGCAACTTAGAGATTAATTAAGTTTCTCAATACCACGTACAGAGGCCTTATAGGAATTATGAAGGTTTGGCTTACTACCTGTTGTCTTCTATTAATGAAAAAAATTTAAACAATCGATTCGCAGCGGCGACCGGTTTTTATTTTTATTCGTACTAAAATTTGATGAATGGCCTCAGAGTATTACTATGCGAGATAAAATTGAGCTGGGGAAAGAAATTGTGTATAAAAGTAAAATGATTATCTTGGGAAATCCCGTTCGGTTACGTCGCTTCATGCCATAAATAATTTAGTCTTATAAAACTGGCGAGCTCGAACTGGAGGGATGATATAAACGATAAGAGTGCAGAGATTGTGGACAAAAAGAGGCGAAGAAATAAACTGACGAATTGTAAATGACGGCGATATTTCTGCAAGCGTTTATAGTCGAAGAAGGAATATTGACGTGCAGAAAAATCACTCGATGAAAGTAGAGAAAAAAAAATTTACACGAAATTTATTAAAGCAATAGGACAAGACTTAGCTCGATATGTGCCGTCCGACCGACCCCGATTCTTACTTTATACTTCCTCATGATCATTTCGCCTTCTGTGCAAGAGCTTTCATTATGCCAGCTGCGGGGGTCTAATGAGTCGGGGCTTTTACTACTTTCAACGTTTTTCTTGCCGGAATTGCGCTGATTATTTGTGCTCGATATACCGGCGGTCGGTTGTTTTGCAACACCTGTTATTTTCTCGCAAGAAAACAAATTCTATCTCCAGCGCCAGATATATCTTTACACCTAATTTTCTACCTGAAACTTGGGGTTACCGGACGCTATTATCTGCACTGCAGGTGTAATTTGCGACACAAAACGTACACCGAGAATCTAGCAGTCAACCTTGGGACTGGCCAGGTGTTATGTACCTAAGTTGTTGGGAGATATAAAGGAAAGAAGCGAGACGCGAGGATAAGGGATATCGTCGACACATTGTTCTCCCGGAATCCCTGTACGGGATGTGAATATAAGCTCGCACTTTCGGGAAATCCTCTTGCAAAATGGTGACGCGTTTCCTTTTTCCATATCATTCGTCAGTGGGACACCGATTCTTCCAGAGCCGAGGTCATTCGATTATTGAGTAACGTGATTTTCATATTTTTTAATTTTCATCACTTCTGCACTCATTGTTAGAAGGAAACCCAGGATTTTTTGTGAGTCACGTCCTCCCAGTTCTCAGCCATAGAATCTCATTATCGAATATCTGTAGGCATAATTTGTTCGAGAATGAAAAGCTGTTGTAAAAGTCGATAACAATTAAGATTCAGATACGAAATTTGCTGCAGGGCTCGAGATCGAAAAAAAAAAACGTTATGTATGGTTCGGGTAACTCGGGGGATATCCGAAATTTTATTTCACCCTAAAAAGCGGAAACGCACCTCTCGCGCATTATATTATAGGCGAGTCTGCAGATCGGCCTTCGGCAATGTGATCTGGTTCGTCGAACACCACTTACACCGTAAAACTTTTCTATACACCAATATTATTTGGCGCGACTGTACACATTTTGTGCAGGTGTTTTCTCACCTACGTGGTCAAGATTTCCGCGCGTTTCACACCCTCGTGCACAGTATTCAAGGACGATTCGAGTGGGATATCCCGGAATCGAATTCTCTTGTATCGAACTAAGACTGAATTTGATCAATGAAAATTGACGAGGATCACCGACCGAATTTACTCAATATATCTATGCTCCAGACAGATCCCTGGTATATTTTATACGTGCGACATCGAAGCTCCGTAAAATGTATAACCTGCGGATTATACTTCAAAGGAAATTTCAATAGATAGCTGCATCTTCTTAAAGCTCCGAGACTCAAGACACAAGGTCGGCCATCAAAATCGTTAAAATCTGTACCACCCTCGTGTATAGTTGAGCGTGTCTGTAGTCATGCCCAGCATCTTTGTGATTCATATAGTCTAGATATGTATGCGATCACCGCTGCCTCGCCTCGCCTTGCAACAGCCGCAGTAGCAGCAGCATATGCTTTCGGTGTCCTATTTTCTGGGCGATAAACCCTGTCGGTGTAATCGAAAATGGCGTACCACTAGGCGTTAAGGTTTTACCTGTAGCCACGATAAATATGTATATAGGTATACGAGCAACCTATGTACTGCAACATATATACTTATATATGTATACATGTAATACGTGCAATAAATAACTCAAGCGGCATCTCTTGGCGAAGCTCGATTCCCTAAGTATTATCACGTGAAATTCAGAGCCCGGCTAGGCTGCTGGCGAAAAGCTGGATGATAAGGGCGTCGTGTGATTCACCGCGAAACTAGATGATATTATGAGGTTCATGTATGTATATCGTACAAGTTATACGTACCCACCTACTCTGCTGTAAGGTTTACATGAATATACATGGGTCATGTGTATACATCTCCCGGATATAGGGTGCTTTGAAACCTCAGCTGAAGAGTCTATAGATACAGCGGATATGAGCGAGTATCTCTTCTATATCCAATCAACGACCTTCACCGTATACCACTTCGACGAAGAGCAAACGGCATCCGCAGAGTTTTTGAATAATATCAACCTACACGCGCGATTTCATAGACGCCCATGAAATATCTACTCGTACTATATTCTTATATTATTTCCTCATTGCAGAATATCCAACGTCAGAATTTCCCTAAATTTTAGGAATCTAAAGTGCTCCATGACTCCGCACGCCAAGCGAGTGGCGTTTATGACATTTCAGTTCCAGTTCGAAATATCGAAAATCGTCTGCGAGTGTAACTCGATATTTTTTTGTTTTTTTTGTCCTTCGGGAAAAAGGATTTCGTAATTATAGATTCGACAGTCGTTCGTTCACTCGATGTTACGTCTTCTGGTTTAGAAATTATGTAACACGGCCGGTGTGTAAATTACAATCATCGGAGTAGGTTACAGGGATCTGTTACCGGATGGAAAATACGATATTTTCATAGCGAATGTCCCGAGGGTTTCGATTCGATTTCTATAATTTTTCAGAAATAATGGGACCCCCTTGAAATTCCAGCTTCGCAACTGGTCTGGTGTGAAGTAAGTCAGAAATTTCTGTCAATTTACCGATTAAATTCGGAATTCATAAAAAATTCAACGACTTCAAAATTTCGGATCGAAACTCACCGGATGATCCGCAGGATTCCTCAAATTTCTCTGGAATGGAATTATTACATCATATACATATATGTCCCGCTGTTATGGGGAAAATTTCCTTTTTCATCTCATCGTAAACTGAATAATATGGGAGGCCATCAAACCGTGTTTCTTATACCCAATATCAACCCATACTCATCACGTGCGTCTCAGAATGTGAGGTAATTTCAGTTTTGTGCTCGGTGTTTAGTAATTCACGAGCCAGAGGTTCCCTGCACTCCCTCCGAAAAAAAGGAAGGAGGAAAAAAATGAACTATCCTAAGACGGGTCGGTTTCGGCTTGTAAAAGTGTAAATGGTAGGCAAAGATACTCCGTAGTAGGTAGGTATGTAGGTACGTATAGTACGTGGCAGGAGAGGCTCAACTAGTGGTGGGTGGCCGGCGCACAAGCGGAGAATCCCCCGCGCGTCGCGACGCCGCAGCGTCTGTTGTATTCGTACTGGTTTTCGGGATGACTGTGGAGCCGCGACTCGCAGCATCCAGTCGCCTCTAAGACCGCGACGTCGCGTTACTCCGCAGGACCCCAGCTGCTGCTGTTGTACGAGTCGCTTAATTTTTGCGATCATTTTAAAATCGTTCACTGAAACTTTCCATAGAATATTTCTACATTATACACAAAGTGACAAAATAATTTCAAAGCGAATACCTCTTTTCTATTTTAGTATACAGAAAAAATCAAAAAAAAAAACAAATTTCAAAATACTTTTGTAGAGCATCGAATCAATTGATAATTTATTGTTCGTTGAAACCCAGGAAGTATTTTTCAGCTTCAAATTTTCCAGTTCGAGACGTCTTACGATTTACTCGCTGAGACCGTAAAGTACGTTTTTCTGTAATCTTCAAATAGCAAAAAGTAGGCCCTTTTTCCCCAGCACTCAGTAGTTCGTTTTTCAATTTAGATACTTGACTCAGGTGTAGCACATCAGGTCGAGTTTTAGATTCGGTAACACTTTTAGTTAAACCCTTTTTAATAATAGCTGTCGCATTACCTAGAAATTGAAAAATTAGTTTCATTCATCCACAACGGTCAAAAATATTAATTGACCGTTTAGGTTTTTGTTCCCAAAACTCTGCAACAAAATTTTCGGTCAACCCTCGATAAAATATAGGAGAGGATAATGTACATGAGTATATAGCTGTTCGGAGTCCAGCAGATTTTTCAGCGATTCGTTAGAAATTTTTTGATTTTTTTTTGTTCCTTAAATCCGAGAGAATGCAAAGGGGTTGGAAATTCTTTGGCGATCATTAGGGAACCGCTTAATTTTCTCCCATTCCTTTTCTACTTTACTTGGCATACATGAAATTCCAGCTGAAATTTTCCGTACGTTTGAAACTGAAAATGTGGGTACATGTGTTTAATGTCCCGTGAGCCCTCACCTTGATTTCCGCCAAGTTTCGTTGAACCCAAAACTATTTAATTGATCAAGCCAGGGTTAATGAGTAATTTATCACCGCGTATACGTTTATCGATTAAAATTGCGGGGTAATTATTACCGGTTTCACACATTACGTCGTTGATTGCATTATAATTTGTTTGAACTGTAACGAAAGTTTTCGTTAGACTTTAATCATTGAAAACCAAACAGAATTGACTGCTCAGCTAGTTCAATTGGGGTGAAAGCACCTCGTTAAATATCGAGGGGGAATCAAGACGATTTGTTGACTCTTGAAAAATCTAAACAACGTTTTATAGACAAGGTATTCTGTTTGCACTTATTTCTCTTTTTTCTTCTCCTCTTCCGATCTTCTGAGAAGCACCTATTGGAAGGGTTTCTTAGAGGTACTGAAGATTTTCTGTTATTTTTTTTTTTTTTCGAAAAGATTCCTCCAATTTGTTACAATTCCACGCATAACTGGTTTTCTCTTTATAGCCAAAAATATTGACTCGCCTTTTTGTTATTCTGCTCGGAAAATTCGTTCTTTCGACAAAATATATATGTTTATAATAAACATCGAGATTTTTCCGCGAACTTTTTTCGGTTGATAAAACTCATCGATCGCAAGTATGCCGAATTATTTCTGTGTACAAAATTCAGTCAGGAATAAGGAGCGGTAGGATCACTTTTCTGAATGAATTTTATCACCGTCATTATCGATATTGTCGTTATAGGAAAAAATCGCACGAGTCAAAAGTTCGATCAGCTTTCTTCGGTGAAAAAGGAACGAGACGAAAGTCAAATAAAAAAGACGTGGATTCGATGAGCGCTTGGATCGGGGCGTCGCGACGTTGAGCGTATCGTTTGTTAGCGGAATTCGAGCGGTAAACAAGTGACAGATAACTTCCGGGCCAGAGGCGCGGTAAGAATCGCTGACAGAGTTAAAACCGGATGCGAACCACACGCCGACACATTGGAAGGGAAAATATTGACGGCTGTCAACAAATTTTTCACGACATCCCCTTTGGTTAACAAAGTCAAACTTCTGATGGTGAGTGAAATATAAATATTAGGACTGCATAATTTTATTTTTTCATAATTATTATTTTTTTGTCCCCCGATCAACACATATGTTTAATCACTTTTCTCTCGAGTCAAATATTATTTTCGGAGTGTAAATTTTAACTCGCTAAAATTCTAATTCCATCACATCGCTGTAATCTTCATAATTTTTACAAACTTTTACTGATTCGAATGATTTTTTTTTTCTTCCCATCGAAGCGAGATGTTATAATTTATTCACTCTCATGTATTTTACGGACTTTTAATTCCTCCTGAAACCCTTGTAAAGTTTTTTGACTTTTATCTTTTCCTCCTTTTTTTATTTTCTTTTCATTTACCTGTCTTGAGTTAATATCATAATGAATCGTGCGATGTAATGTTGGAGGCAACTGGAGTTTCGTACCGTTGTGGAAAAGAAAAAAAATCAACAAATTATTTTTACCCCAATGAATTTGTTGGGGAAAAAAAGCCAATCGATATTATCAAGTTTCTATGAATTATTCCGATCATTCTTTCCCCCTTGTTGAATATTTTGTGATAAATTTGAACGTGATTGGAGGTAATCAATCTTTCCCGTTCGTTGAACCAACTTGAACGAACTTTAGGCAAATTACATGCGTGTACCGTTTACAATTCCGAGCTTTTTACCCTCGTCTAGCATGTTTTCGGGGAATTTGAAATTTCTAATCCCCACGGTTAGGTACTCTTGCGGTTTCTGATTGGCTGAAATTTACATTGTAGATGTCAACTGCGGCTACACGACGAGTGTTGCTGCGTAGCCTGAACTTTCTCAGTCTATTTAAATTTTCTATGTTAACAATATTTTAACTTTGCTTATTTGCATATCTCACTCATAGTGTTTATTTCGTATTGCGGAGAAATTCCAGCATACTATATAGCTGTATACCGATATCTATAGTTAATTCCTGCTCGAAAAAAATTTACCCGCATTTTCAAAGCACGTATCCAAACTTTTGTAAAAAAATTTTAACAAGCTACACTTACTCTTCGCGTCGCATTGATCCTCCCATGAGAAGTACAATAATTTTGTGTATCAAACATCTTGCTGCCGTTAGAAAACATTTTATGTGATGTGAAACTTACAAGAGAAACTAAAGTAACGTCACTTCCATCCGTTGACGATAGATTACACCTGGATTATATTAAAAATGTAAAATTAAACGTTCGATGTGTATCTCCACCATAGATTATAGCGGCAAACCATAGGAGGGGGGAAAAATATAGCGGAACTCGTTTTACCTCCGGAAGCACATCTTGAAGCCTTCTCCTGTCCTTTGATAACCTGTCGAAAGTTATAAAAGGTGCATTTCGTAGCTACTGCCGCACGGTGTTGCTTGAAGATGATGGACTAGCCGGACCTTTCCTTATTCTTCTGCTTTTTATTTTTCTTACCCCCCCCCCCCCTGCCCCCAGCCGGGAAGTTTCTTCTGTAAATATCGCGTGGGCTTACAGGGTAACGCGAACAGGTATTTTGTTTCACGAGAAATTCTCCATTGCCAACGAGACAAGAATAGTGAAATGAAAAAACTCGTGTGGGGAGTGAGATGAGGACTCAACTAACACCCTGTGAATTTATAAGGTATTAAACAAGTCCTTGCGAAACTTGAAGAGAGCGAATTTCTGAACTGCAGTGTTGGGCACGAACTTATATACTCACCCATGTAGATACTCTGCAGACAATTATAATACCGTCATCAGTTAGTTGGAAATAATGCAATTCTAATGCTGTCTAAACAAATTGTTGGGTTGAATTTCATCTCACCGGAGGAGTAAATTTTGTTATAAATGTAGAGAATTACCTGCAGTATAATGTGAAAACATACCTGGTATATAGCAAACTGTACGTACGGTGTTGTATTACAAAAATTCCATCTCCTTTATTTTATGAAGTTCTGAAAATTTAAACCATATTTATTAGTGGGCTGATTATATTTCGCTGGAACATTCGTTGCAGTAAACGGATGGTGAAATTGATAACTCGATTGACTTTTATTCGTGATAATTCAAACTTTGACTCAGAACAAAAGTATATGTAAAAAAAAAACAAAGGAAAAAACATTCCGACGATATTTTGAACCCGGTTTTATGTTCGCAGCGCATTTTCTTTAGGTTCACCTTATTTACCCACTGCAATTTGTCATTCGGACTAATTTGCGAGTAATCCCGTGGATGATAATTCTACCCATGCACATGTAATGCGAGTTATTACACCTTCCAACTGTATTCTCTTGTTTAATTTATCCCGGTAGGCGCCTCCGACTTAACTCTAATTATTAATTGACCCCCGAGCTATTGTTTTAAAATAACCTCGTGGAATGCATGTTATATGCTTCCCTTTACCTTTTCGGACTGGATTTTCTTCCACCACAGCATAAGGGAGTAGAATATCTACTTTGCCTCAAAGAATGCTTTTTCTTTTTTTTTTTCGGAAAATCAAGGCCATTTTTCTCGATTTCTTTATTTCTGACATCTTTTACATGAGCTTTGGTCAACCTAGACGTAGAAACTCCGTATGACCCAGATTGTTCTCGATCGACTTGGCAGGATGAAATTGTTGGCATGTATAATACACATCATGTCATTCTGCAGGCCTATCTCAATGCCCCCTTTCGTATATCCATATAGTGAATAGGTTGAGTATATAGAAGAAAGATGGTAAACTCACTGTTCACTCCGTGAACTTTTATCGCCCTAAACTTGTGCCCTTTTATATAATAAAATTTCGTTTTACTATACGTACACATGTATAAAACGTCTTTTGTGTATTATATACTATATAATAAAATATATTAGAAGGCAGGATCCACATCTGTAATAACATGGGAACATTTGCTATATTCTACAACATAAAAGGATCAATATTGACCTGCGATCGCCGAAGTCTCTTACAATTGCTTTCATTTCCAATCAGAGAAGAAGATCGGCTACGTATTGAGCCTATCCGCACCTTTATCAGCGCCACTCGAGCTAATATATAGTAATCGAAAATCGGTATCCAATTTTTATTTGTCACAAAAAGCGACCCGTTACAGTTCAAATGTTTCTAGATTTTTTATTTACAAAAATTAACGATACCATTCTATCGCCTTTTATTTTACGAACGTCGAAAAGTTCCTGCCAAATTATGGAGTCTCGTAGTGGTAATTTTTTTTCTTCGTCATTTCCGAGCTTCCTAAATTAAGGCACTCCATTTTTTCCCTGACAAATTGTGATTTGAATTATTCAATATTGAAATATCTCAATCCGCGAGCATGAATAAGACGTGGTTAAATATCCTCGAGATTATTAGTTAGACAATTTTCAAATTAATTCTTCTGGAAGTTTGAATTTTTCTTTTTTCTCCTCTCCGTTAATACGCGGGTAATTGAAAGATTTTTTTACTACATTTTTACAATTTCTGCAGTACAGCCGAAGAGCAGACTCTATAGACACATGGATAACGGAAAAAAAAAATTATCGCTGCAGAACCGATGCTCTGAATGGGAAACGTATACTTGACTCACTACGTGAAATACAAGCGTGTTTTTTGCGAATCAAATTATGTTATGCTTTCCGAACTCGACGATGGCGAATCCCATGTGATCCCGCGAGCGGCACCATGTCGCATTGTATGTAACGTATATATGGATACGTATACTATATCTGTACATATATATAACTATACCACGATTGTTTAAAGTATATGTGACAAAGCGGGTTTTATTTGATTAATTAACACCCCTTGAGCGTTTTTTTTTTTTTTCATATCGCATTACGTACGTTGCCACGTATTATTATACCGTGTAAGCTTGCCAGCCACATAATTAGAAACCTATTTGCATTCCATTATTGTTCGCAACGTCAACAATAAGAAGACGCCCCTGGTATATATTATTCAAGTCTCGCGTTTATTCTCTCTTTATGCGGTCTTATATACACATCGAAAATGTTTGCTCTTCGTGTCATTCTAGCTACTAATTAATGTGACTAATTTGCAACCACAATGAACTCCGCATAACTACGGTATGAAATTTTGTATTTTTTGGAATATCATACTACATTGATTGAGACTGCAGAATTTCAAAGGATTTTTCAGAGACTAAATAGCCTCTGATTTTTTATGATCTTGGGGTCAAAAATCACCATTTTTTTTTTTTGGTGGATTTTGACGAATACTTTTGTATTTTGATCTCAGGAATCCGAATCTGTTAACTAAATTGATCCATCGATCGAAATGATCAAGTTATCGCCATTGTTTCACTTTTCGGAGCAAAAAAATTGAGATATCTCGATTGGTTCAAGTCGTAGCTTAACTTACTCGACGGGTTCGAGTTTCTGAGATCAAAATACATTGAGATACATAAAGATGGTGCAAAATTTTTTTCTCTCAATTATCACCCTAAGATCGATATTTTTTAAAGGCTAAAGGAAATACATGGTTTTTTCCCGAAAGGTTAGTTTCGTGCGTTTATTATGCTATATATAGAGTGCAGAAATAAGAGCTTCCGTAGTTTTTAGTTCTGCAAACTGCAGCAGCATTCGACAAAATCCTACCCCATATATAAAGTATACCGTAACATAAGTGTAACAGACCATTACTTCTCGAGCAAAAGTTCACACTCGTTCCCCATAAAAATCGTGTAAAGAAAACCGTAAAAAACCTCGTACCGTACAGTTGTATGTTTGCGCCTTTTCAAGTGGCAACGTGACATCCTAATGGAATCGGATGTTGTGCGGTTTTTCCGAAACAAAGATAAATTCTAAATCAGTTTTACTTTAATTTACTGCCGTACACATGAGCGTATATTTTCCTCTGTTTATTTTTCATCATATTTAAAAATTCCGACGCAAACAACTGCGACATCTCAAAACAATTCCCATCACGTTTTGTCCACATGCAGCGAATTCTCCCGGTTATACACACACTAAGCAGCCAATGAAAAATATCTTGCTTTCTATGCATGAGCAAAAACGTGCGCCATTTTTACCGAGGAAATGGACACGGCCGTTGTAAAATATCATTATTGGTATTGCGATATCCCAACAAACGTTTCAAGTACAAATTGAACATTCAAACCCGCAGGGTTTTGTTTCTGGTTCTGGCTGCTGCCCGTCGTCGAAATCAGTAGGTATTATACACGATTTTCCTCGTTGTGCGATCAAATTAAATTGCCGTTCGAAATGATCCTGAAATTGCTGATCGTGATAGAAACAACAACAAAACAAAAAAATTAGCGAATCATAACTCAGCGTTTTGAATTCTCCATGTGCAGTAAATATATGCATATATCTACATAGTGTTCGTATCGACGTAACGGAGAGCGAATCCAAACAAAAAAAAAAAAGAACAAAATCCGACACGGTAAACCTCGTCTGTAGCACTTTGATTTTTCAACCCTTCGTGTCGACCCTTCTCAAAAAGAAAAAAAAAAAAAAGAATATGATAAATAAACAATCGTCAGGCGCGAAACGTTATCTTGCTTTTTACCCTCTGCGTACGCTGCGCGCGCGATGCGGTTTTTGAAAGAATTGAATGGCAAAAAAAGCGGCCCGTGAATCATTTTATATTGAAGGATAAATAAAAATCGCACGTTGTCATCTGCAGATAGATACCAAACGGCGTTTTTTTTTGCGACCGTTTCGACGGTATATTTGTCCGGAAATTGATATGACCGAGGCATTGAGCTTTGACATCCTTGAATCCATTCTTGGAAACTCTAAAGAAAAAAAAAACTAGACAAAAAAAAATGAGTCACTCTGCCAGGCTTCAGGCACGAAATAGTTTGTGACCAGCATCGATGTATAGTGGTCGACAAAGCGGCGGTCGATGTTGCAGCCCGAAGGGATAAAAAAAAAAAAAAGGAAAAGAAAGAGAAGAAGAAGGTTGAATGAAGCTTTTACGGGAAAGGGTGGTCGTTGTACACGAACCCCGAAGACCCTGCAGTTCTGGTCTAAATTTACCGAGGAAAGTAGTTTTTGAGCTACCTTTGCAGATTATCTCGGTTGTAAAGATATACTCGATCAGTTCTTTTTATGAATAAAATTTCCTTGTAATACAAGAGCGAGATAATTGGCGGAGGAAAAGTTTCGATCGATTTTATAAAACGATCTTTTTCAGCTATACACATACTTATTGGAGAAGGTCTTCGTTGCCTGATTAAAATATTTTATTAAATAGTTTGCCGCTCCTTTGTATTAATTTCGGCTAACCCGAAGAAAAAATTAGCTTTTCGTGTGAAAATTGGTTGCATGTGGAATATGATTTAGAATGAAATTAATAAACATTTTGCGCTTAAGATCGGCTTGAATTTTAGCTGCTCAACTCTTTTCCTTCGATTATTATCGTACCCCACGAAATGAATAAAGAGCTAATTCGAATTGGATTAAAACCGCGTAGCCGAAACAAATATGTTATATGTATATATATATTCTTTTTTTTCGTTCTCATCGTCGACAGAATTTCTCCAGAATTTAATTAACAAGAATATATTCATTGCGAAAACGCGTCAGGATCAGATATTATCATTGATTTTAGAACCCTTTGGTTCCCCGTTACACGATTCTAATGCCTCCTATTCTGCGTCAGACATATAGTTATCGTTATTCAAAGAATGTAGGAAAATGGAACTGCTGATTTCGTAATATCTGAAGAGGAAAGAAAAAAATAAGAAAAATTTCAGCTGCCCTGCGGATGTAGAATAACAAATTGAATAATCGTGAAAAGTATATATAATACACATACTTCACCTGTACGAGTATAAGAAACCCTCTAGATATATCCATTCGTGCAGCGTCAGCTGTGGAATGAAAGTAGGAAAAAAAAGCCGGAAATATAAAAATAGAAAAAATAGAACTCCAGCATCCCTCCTCTTTAGAATCATGTTTTTCCGATCGACGATGTAAAGATCATTGAATTACCGGAGTACTCGGCACTACTGCCGGCGTTGAAAACTTGCAGAAATGCAATCTGAGAAAAATCCGCAGTTTATAAATATTCCATTTTTTTTCTCTTGCAGAAAAATTTTACTGAACCGTATTTTATGTATAACGTGGTTTCTCATAATATTCACCCGTGGATCTGGATGTAGAAGGAATTTAAAGATTTACAATATACGTTTACGGGTAGCCGGGATAATAATTGGATAAAATCGTTCGTTCTCCCCGATATTTCTAATTGATTTTCCCGCCCTTTATCGCAATGTTATGAAATGTATTTCTTATCCATTCTTCGATGGATGGAGATCTTGATCGGATGAAAAAATATATCCACTTGTTCAACGGTGCGTTTATATGGTGAGAAGAATTTTAAAGCCTCGCTCATGTCTCATGGGTAATAAAAATATCTGTATGTATAGTATCGAATTTATTATTAGGAAGAACATAAAATTCATCTTTATAGCCGCGTAAAAATGGAGAAAAAAAAAAACAGGGAAATGAAAATTGCAATAACTTTGTCCAGCAATCTTTAAGTGAGTGCGAATAAATACAGCACATGGTCCGATAAATGTATTTGCAACAATTTTCTTTTTATTATCAACATTTTTCGCAAAATGACTTTCGATCTATATTATCATGATTATTTCGCTACATTTTCAACGGTCTATAAAATACGGGGCTGATAATTTTTCAAGGTCAATTCCTTCCGGTATATTTCCAGGTATTTCGAACGTTGAATTTTTCGGACGCTCCCACTTTAGGCCGCAAAACCTTATTCAGTCGCGTGTTTCACATCCCTTAGTTTCCCTCAACTTTATCCGAGAGCATGCATGCCTGTGGTTGAACAAAAAAAAAATTAAAAAAACAAAAAACATTTCACGTAAAGAAGTAGAGGAGGTACACGTGTACCCTGTACCATTCCTCTCGATTGTCCGCAAGTTTTTCTCTCGTTTATTTGCCACACGAATACATACGTAACTTGTTACATACCACATGTCGGAAACAAAAAACTAGGGATAAATATTCAAAGAATTTCCAGGAAAAAAAATTGCAAAGAAAAAGAAAGCAAAAGGAAAAAAAACTTTGAAAAACCATCGAAAGCTCGACGCGCGTACTTTTTCACTTTTCAAGCCATTATTTATTTCTCTCTAATTATAACGTTTCTTTTGTCCTACATGTCTACAATTTTTCAGCCTATGTACTCGTAAGCTCCTATCCTCGATGAAAAATAAAATTCAAACAAATGAACACTAAATTACAAATAATTATGATATAGACGGTGAAATTTCGATGAGAAAAATCGTGAATTTCTTTTCTTATAATTACACATGTTTAATTTCCATTTCATTTCACAGCATTCTTCGACGTTCCGATCCCGAGTAGGACGTCATTCAAATCATTGGCACAAGCTGATCGGTTGTACGAACTGAATTACATTTTGCTCCTGCGAGGCGCTTCGGGATGCCTGAAACTTTCGGCATTGCGTAAGCTCAAACGAATGGAACAGATCAGTATTCCAACTGGCACTATTTCGACGCTTAGACGGGATGAGAGTGGAATTAAACCAACAGCCCTGCAGGGGTCACCAGGTTATGATAGCAGTCCACGTTCCAAAATACGTGAACACGTTTGTTAGTTCGTCCAGTGCAACAATTTACTGATGATTGAGGGGGAGAAATCGCGAGCAATTTTCCGTAATTTACTGCGAATAATTTCTGCGATGATCTTCATTTTGAGGTCGCGCATTTCGTATGGATAACACTTAAATCAGATCTACGTTAACCTTGCATGATGAAACATCATGCGTGGGGTTCCCCTGAAAGCATATATAATATGTATATACCGGAATCAGTATATAGGCACGTAAATTATATACTTATGTTATATTCTATATGTATACTCGTCAACTTTGCGCGACGTATCAGTCAGGGAGGAGTTTCCCCGAGGCGACGTAGTCGTGTCTCCCATGAATTGTTTATATATGTTGGTTAATTGGGGCGGAAATCTCTGTTTATAATGGATACACCGCACACGCTCGACATTACCGATAACGATCTTACACGTGAGCCAGCTAATACGGCTCATCTTCTGAAAATAAATTAATAAATAAATAACAATAACAATACCCCGGATACGAGAAATATACATGCATCGCGGTACACGGAAAGTATTTTTCTTATCCTCGGAAAACGTTCAATTTATTATAACTATGAAAGACGCTTTGTGAAGAGAAAGTTAAGGTGAAAAAAGAAGAAAAAGCGTCGCTTAATCCATTCGTGCTTTTCTTTTTCTTTTTTTTTCTTTCTTTCCTTTTTTCTTTATCCCAAATTCTTTTCCATTAAATTGAAGTTAGTCAGATATTTGAGTGCTGATGATCTCCCTCCAGGACCTTGTTCCACGTAGATTGAGGATAAACTTTTTTACCGGTATAAAGATTAGAAGCCTACCGGAGTTTGAGAATCTTTTTTTTCTTCTTCTGGTTTTTCTTGAGAATTAATCTCGCGCGGTTAACATAGACGATGTCTTTTTTGCATCGGCTGATATACCGCATCTATACTACCCATGTCAGGTTATTTCGATTAAATATTCATGAGCCTGTGTATAGGTGATTCGCTCGGCAATCTGTTGCTTTTAGAGCTTACTAGATAACGTATGCAATAAATCGAAACTCGAGGTCGAACATCATTCGCAATGGATTTTTGGGGGATTCACAAAACTGTCATTTCTAACGGTAGACTTAGGCGCATTGTACACGTTCTTCTTTTTTTTTTGTTTCTCCAACGATCAGCGTTCTGAAAATTGTATACACTATTAAATCAGAACTTGAATTATCGGAAGATGAATTGTTTTAATTCACAATGTTCAATGAACAGTTGACTTGGCTAGAAAATTGCAGCGCTAATTACAGATATGCAAAGTTTTACGGGCAGTCGCCCAGCAGAATTGCGAACAACCCGCAGCTAAGCCGTTTTCTTCATTTTCAATAAAGAGTAAAAAAACGTTCTGCTCAAGCAAACGTAGAAACGAACGTTACCACCGCTGCAAGTTTGTACTTTGCTAACGTTTTCACATAAATTTAAGTTTCGTTTTAATCGTGGAAATATTCACTCGGCAGTAATGCAACGTTTTACGAGTAAAACTGCGAATTATCGCGCTCCGTAGTACAGCCGAAGCTCCGTGAAAACTGAAAACTGTTGTTGTTGTTGTTGCTGTTATTGTTGTTTTTGTTTGCGTGACAAAAATTGAAGAGAGCTTTCGCGGAAAAGAGTTGTGTGAATCATGTAAATGTATTCAACGAGCCCCACGGGCGCTGGATGCTATGTTTACGGATTTAGGAAATTTGCATGTGTAGAATAAAGCCCTGCATAGTTGACGGTCGTCGTCGTCGTCGGCGGCATCGTACTGCGCGATGAAGATAGTGGATTCTCCGTACATGGAACGGAATGTTTTCACTAGGTATTCGCACATGTGGACAATTCGGGATGAGAGGAAGTCGTATACGCGCGTTTAAATCGGTATGTCGCAATTTTATAGCCTCCAAAAGTCTCACAGTTCCTGTCGTTCATTCCCCGTCCTGTAATTCACGATATACGACCGCGCGGTCTCCCTTCGTTTACGCGAGATCTCGACGTTCCTTGACTTCAACTACGAATAATGAAACGAAGTTTTTTTTTTTTTTTAAGAGGAGAGGTCGAGCGATTTTCGGTTATTTGCACTACGTGTTTCTATGCGCGGAGCGAACTACACGCTAGAATATAAGTTATGGTTAATACGATGAAGATTTTAAAAAATAATTCCTGCAAACTCCCTACGGGACTCGAACGTACCCGGCTCAAAGTGCAGCTAGGGAGAAATATAATACATATAAGAAGATGGGTAATATTTTTCAGGTGAATACGTGCTGCTTACCAAACCCACGCGAGGTGGTTTCCAAACCAGTGTAATATAATTCAGATCTCTGCGTGGAATTCAAAAAATTTTTACGCTCCTGAATTTCGCAGGATGTCATGCAGGTGTATGCGTACGTACGTAAGTCACGGTTTTCTCCATGAGAAAACAAAAATTCAAATCACGTTTCGCAAACAAGACACAAAAACTGACCTTGTATTCGGCTGCTCATCAACGTCTGATATCAACCATAGCTGGAACGAATTAACGTTATCGAAGAAAATCCACTTGTTGCCCGCGGCCGTGCGAGCTAATTTTTTTTCTTCATAGTTTTCATGGGAATTTTATACTCCTTCGAAATTTTCATTTTTCCCCCAAGATCTTGAAATTCTTTTTACTATCAAGATTCCTACCCAAAAGTTCGCCTCTTCCTACCTAATTGAGTACATAAAACGAAGTCATAAGCTAAGGAGGACGTCACTGGATGGTGAGATTTGGAATTGAAAATTTAGGCTCGAAATCAATATCGTCGAAGTTCGTCCTGCGCGACTCCGGACTTCCGGGTTTTCAATTTTTCATGGGAACAACATGGGAACAAAGGTGGCATTTTTTCCTTTCGTTTTCCCGTGGAACGCGTAGCGTGCAGTATAGCGAAGCGTCAAATATCGTTTGTTATTTGTTTTCGGGAGGCCTTTCGAAGATATTTTCCATTCGGTTTCGCAATTCGTATGCATGGAGTACCGAAACTGGAGATGCCAAACGATAGGATTGGAAATAAGAGCGTGCAGCGCGCCACCTTCAGCTTTCCCACGGGATAAAAAACGAACGAATGGTTTGACGGAATAAAATGAGGCGTGTAATCTACGAAAGATATTTTTCCCAGTATTTCATCGTATTAAAATTGCCTAAAAGAATTTCGAGCCCAAAACTCCCCGGCACTCGATCTCTTTACGTATATATAAATAATTCAATTCTCGCTAATCTCCATCTTGCAATAAGTGTTTATACTGAATATTTACTGAGCTTCTTACTCGAAAATTAATCTTCAAAGTTGAAAATCTTCAGGCAATGATTGTCATTGATCTGATTATGCGAATTTCAAAGGTCTCCGTATTAGGCGATTTATCCTGGTCGCAGGGATCAAAAGGAGCGCTGTGTGTGCGGAATTATCGGATTTCTCTTTTCTGAAGGCCAAGTCGTTCGAATCCCGTCAAATCTTGTTCGAAAATTTCTCACGCTCTCGTTATCTGCTAATACAGATTTGCAATCAGAAGTAACGTAAGTTACGCACCAACGGATTACTAGCACTTTCAAAAGAGTCCACATTTTTTAGACGGACGTTAGACATCCTGAATTTTAATCCTTCCCGAAGATTTCGCAGAATTTACACATTCTCTCCACATTTAACACCGATAATTTTCGTCATCACGCCGAATCCTGGGAAAGGGGAACTAGGTATATTTGTTTAATAGTTTTGTTGTTATAAAGGTCCTCAACAAATGTTATCCCATTTGTGTATAATTCACGCCCAGCTTCATTTGACGAATGAATTCCTCCGGCAAATGTTTCTCAACTAACTTTATAAACGTCAACCCTTTTAGAATTAGGGTAAAACCTGAACGTATAAGGTACTCCTATTATACAGACATTCGCGTTTCAGTAAATAGTGATAATAGAGTACATTTTGTGTATTTAACACTACTTTACATT
Organism: Athalia circularis; assembly: GCA_963978495.1. Classification (NCBI taxonomy): domain Eukaryota; kingdom Metazoa; phylum Arthropoda; class Insecta; order Hymenoptera; family Athaliidae; genus Athalia; species Athalia circularis. Next base: position 16,981,419 of record OZ021700.1, on the reverse strand, counting down.
TTATCAGTTATAATTAGTTTCCGCTGCAACGCTCTTCATTTTTATTCAGACTTTTTTGGCAAACGTAACAATTATTCAGAATTAATTATGGCACCGATAAATTCTGTTCGCTTCTGTTTCTGTTCTATTATGAATATGATGCGGGAAATATTTGCAGAGACTGCACAAAAAAAAAAACAACAGTCAGGATTATAGCTGTTAACGATAATTACGGATCCGCAAATCTTCCTCTCGACCGGTTAAGATTTTTTTTTTGTTTTTTTTCTTCAAAGTGCAGCTGCAGGAACCTCCTCTGTTTCACGCGCTTGGCCCATTATTTCGCACAGGAAAAGAGTGACGATGAAAGAAGAGAAAAAAAAAGAAATAGAAACAAAGGGAGACGGAGTATTAGGAGTGAAGATGGATGGGAATAGGGGAAAATAGGATAACAAAAACTCGATAAACTGCGATAAAACGATGCAAGCCATTAGCGCTAGAGCGAGGATTTACACTTCCTCGATTACGAACTTTGGGTTTGTAGCGTTTTTTTCTCCCTTGTCTCTTTGAACTTTTCAAAGGTAATAGAAGGCGGCATTTATTCGGTATTTATATGCGAAATGAACGACGGAACGAATTACACTCTGGGCGACACGAATGCAGGTAGAGCAGGACCAGTATTTTGAATGCAAATTAATTTTCGAACGCCTGATTTCATACAGTTTGTAGAATTTTCAGGTGCGACGAATCGCTGCTTTTTCGTTTTACATTTAAAATTCTCGTCCGTCGAATAATCTGTCGTCGGGATCCGTCCAGCGTATAATTCAGTTTTTTTCTCGTGCTTTTGAGCGGTGATCGAATCTCGAGACTACGTTTCTAAATATAGTGCAGAACTTCACGAATGCTTTCGTTCTTGCACGGGTATGTAGAGCGTATAAAAAGTCCAAAGTATTGCGCTGCAGCTACCAAAGTGAGCGATAAACGACACTTTTCCGAAGTTTTCCAGGCTTTTTATACCCTGCCGCTCCCATCCCTCAAGATTTCCATCTGGCAGAAGTACAAACGCTGCTGCTGCACCAGGTGTACTAGCTTCTCATAAACTGTACTCACGAATCGTTTGAACCCGATCCAACCCGTTTAAATTCATCTTATTTCACGAATATACTATGTATATGTAAGTATACTTCTCCTCTCATGAGATTTGTCTTTGAGGTTTACGGCAGGTTTTTCGGCCCGATAATTTTTTCTTTTTTTTCTCTTCCGTCCACATCCACGTGAATGACCTTTATTCAATACAAGTCGGAAATCTGGAGTATTTCGGGAAAAATAAACTATGGCTTATATTTCAGCCGGATCAAAGATTACAGAGGTATATTCGCTACGTAATAAAAAAAAAATCACAAAAATTCTATTGTGTGGAGAAATTTTTCTCATTCCAATTTTCTATAGAGGGACGATTAAAACCAATGGCGTTCGCGATACACGTGGCTCTAATTTATAACTCACGAAAGCTAATAAAGATTGAAATGAAGGTAAGAGTAAAGAATGAAAAAAAAATAGAATTTACATGATTACGTAACCATTAATTTTTTTCCCAACTGGTTGTCGTTTGACGTTTGTCATTTTTTTTAATATTTGTGCACATCGGATTTGAAGGGATGATGTAACGTTAAAAAGCTACTACATGCCGGAGCAGCGACAGTCATTAAATTTCGACATCCACGGCTGCAAAGTCTCTAATTAACAAATGTATGCCGTAACAAAACAGAATGACGTATTTTTTCTTCTGTTTTCTCCGATGCTAGTTACGTACCTACAGTCCTTCGTGATATTTCGTATCCGTGAAGCTTGCGTCGGCCCCAAAGATTCAATGAAAGAAAAACAAAATTCAGAAAATATCCCAAAATTTCGAGTGCAAAATTGTCTTCCGTAGGACGCGATGCGACGTTAACTAATTGGGGAGATATACCTACGCAGCCGCTAATGGATTTAATCAATTTATATTTAATCAATGGGTCAACGCTCATCGAACGTATCCAAACTGCTGGGCGTCGAGGTGAATACGCTCGTGCCACAATTACCTCCGTCGCGACGCGGGCCATTCGAATCCATTGATTGTTCGTGAGAAAACGTATTTCCATGTGAAGTTTGAAACATTTCTAATTTCGGAAAAAAGTCATTCTTTTTCCATGCACATGCATGTGCACCGATCGAAGGATGAATGAATTACAATTTTTTTATTTTTTTTTTAACAAAAATATCGCGTGCAGAAGTCCAAATTCTGAAGCGCGTGCGTTGGCTGCATTGTTCTTTGTTTTTTTTTTTTCCATGTACCTACGATAAGTGCTAATCGTGGTATATCGTAATTGCGACGGGCGGGGGGGGGGGGGGGAATATATCATCTCCTTGCACGAGGCAAATATAAAACACCCCTGCATAATTTTCCATGCCATACATTTATGCCTTAAATTTATAATGAGGCCCCGGAGTATGAGGCAAGTGCCTTATCTCGTTTTCGCCTGCTTTTGCCTCGTCTCTATAATAAGCCTCTATTGGTCATGTATTTTATATTTGATGTATAAAATTTTAATCCATCTACAAAGGAAAAGATATTGAAAAAAAAAAGAAGATATGTGTAAACCTTAAGGCGTTGCTCGGTTTTATCTCGTCTTTGGCTTCCATATATCACGTTTCCGCAACGCAAGGTAGTATAACTATAATTGCGGGCAACGACCGAAAAACGAAGAAATGTTCAGAATGTTATTCCGAATACAAACCGCGGGGCGTTTTCGGTGATTTCGGTACCCGCCCATCGCATGCAATATACCTACATCTTTATCCCGAAGGATAAATTCAGGGATGAACGGACACTCGAAGAAAGTGAATGAAAAACAAAGGAGAATCCGAACTGCCGGGGGTCGGACGTTCGAAGAACGTGAATAAAAAACGAATGAAAATCGCCGAAATTGATGGTTTTGAATTAAATTTTCGAGTAGCCGTATAGCTATTTTCTACCGTTCAAAGGAAATAGATGCGGATCAGTTCCGACCGATCAGCAAAAAAAAATACGCTCGAACATGCAGGTTCGAGGGTTCTCCGGGCGACCGGAAAGAGCTGCTTGTTGCTGTTCGACCAATTTTTTTGTTATTTTTTTCAATTTTCGTTCTCTTTCCTTTTTTTGCGCGACCGTGGATATAGGGGAGAGTCCGAGCGAAGGATCAACCTTCTCGAAAACGAAAATGTTTTTTTCCCCACTGCGTATAGAAAAGTAGAGTTCAAAAAAAAAAAGAAAAAACACGCAGAATGAAATGGATGGGAAACAAACTAATCGTTCCAACAATTTTTTCCGAAGCAAAGGTGTAATGAAAATCTTTTGACCTTTGAGGCACGGATAAAACATGGGCGATCAATTACAAGCAAAACGCAATGTGGATAGATGAATTTTTTACCTTGTTTGGTTCTTTTCCGTTCAAGTTTTGTGTACGTATTCTACGCGAGATTTATGATTCTTAATTTCTATCAACCCGCTGAATAGATGCGACGGTGCTCCCCGATATGTGGATAGCAAAGGCTTCTAGTTGTACAGAAAAAACGAACGAACTATGGTAGGTAAAAAAGAAGACTATAAGGTGTTATGACGTTGATAAAAAATTTATATTTGTTACGCCACGCGCGTTAATTCTGCGGCAGTTCGTTCGTTCTTCGGTGCAGCAACGTATACGGGCACGCTGACACGCGGGAATTGAAATTAACGAGACGTGAATAATTGAATTTATCAAGCCGGTGAGAATTACATAAATTTCATTGAATATTTCAGAAATTATTGCAGACTTTCTATTACGGGTGATAAAATGGGTTTGTTTTTTTTTTTTCTTGTTTGTCAAATTCTGCAACACGCGGTGCACGTCGTAATTAACCAAATCTAACGGGTAGGATTCGTGTCACTTTAACTCCTGCAATAAGACAGAGAATTATCCGAGTTAGAAATGTTCGAGGGTTGAATTTTGGAGTTCCACGATATTACCATATACCGATAATCTCGTGCATTTATATACAGGACTTATAGGCGCGCGGTGTGGCTCTTGGCAATTTTGTAATATCCCCAGAGTTAGCTTCAGGCGTGATATTACTAGATATTCTCTACGGAGAGAATTAAGACAGCTTGACTCGAGTTTGAGTCGACTCGACGTTCGCGAAGGTTAACATCTCGTGCGAATAAACTCGAGTCATTATAGGTATAGAGCATAGTGTGCAAACGTAGACAGCTGTGATATCTAGCGGAACAGCTGATAGCGTTGGAGTTCTGGACGTATAATTATCTTGAAGGGTTTAGACCCTTGGTGAAGTGAAGAATTTTCGCACTTCTTTTTTTTTATTTCTTTTTTCTCTCCCAACCGGAAAGAGCCGTTCAATTAATTATTTCTCGCCTACGCGGCAACCTGCTGCTGCTGCTGATGCACTGTTTGGTCATATGATTTATGGAAAACTATATATAGGTATATTAATAATATGTGCATATATTTTACACCTTATACAAATATGATTAATTAGCGAATAATCTTGGCTGTTTCACGACAGAATATAATGTGGCACGTGGCCAGAACTTTTTTTCACAGACTTTTTTGCACGCCCGTACTAATGCAGTTTATAACGTTTGAATATTACATTGAAAATTATGAGCTACTGCATACCTATAACATTTTTGTGTGTCCAACATAACGAGTAGAAAATTTAATAACCTCCTTTCGTTTGTCTTTCTTTGAAAAAAAAAAAAAAAAACGAAAATTCCGACGTGCGCGGAAACTATTTTCAGAGAAATTGAAGAGATATACTTAGATTGAGAATATAGGAATCGCTTTCCTTGTTCAACAGCCGCAGAGGGATTATAAGAGGTAAAAACTTCTGAACATTGCGTTTGGAAAAGCTGGCAAAAAAAAAGATTGCGAAATCGTAAGAAAAAATTTATTCGATAAGTTTTCCGAATAATTGCCGCACTTATTCTATATTTTTAAAATCACCCCTCCCGCACAATGAATCGTAACAGCTTGTACTCAATTTTTTATCGAAGCTTCCTGACTTCGCATAGTTTGAACCCCTGAAACTTGAGCACAAGTACATATACAAATGGAATGAAAGTAAAACTCGCGCGTCTTCCCGAAATTTCATTACTTATACAGCAGGTTCGTGTCACCTCGATGCGTCTCCATTTTTTACAGCTTACAGAGTTTCGGATGAAAAAAACAAAAATGAATAAATAAATTGAACGAAATGAGATAAAAAGAAAAATCGTATATAATACCTATGCTTTCAACGGCAGATCTTTCAGAATAATTTTTGTTCCTTTCTTTCGGACGTTCGTATGAATTTCGTTCGTTTCGCAAGCGTGTGCAGAGAATAAAATTAATCGATGTTTCAAATAATACGAATCACGCATCGAATGTGTAATCAAAAGCCTCCTGTAATGAACGAAAAATTATTGCGAAAACCATCGAAGTTGTAGCGCAAAATAAGGGTTCGATTCAGAATATGCTGCATCACGCTCTGCGTGCGTTCACCTCGTTATAATTCTAATTCGTCGGCGGACCCTTGTAGAATAAAATCCGATTAACGTTTTTTGAATCCATTAGAGATTAACGTCGTTTTATATGTGTGTAGATATAAAGTGATACCAGAGCTATACTATACTCCGGGGAGTCAGGATTAATGCAGATAAAATCAACGAGCGAATTGCGCATTCGAGGCGCGGCGGTGGCATCCTATTGTGTTTTGAATTACTGCACCCTCCGATCTATTATGCTGATTTTCAAAGCTTCCACGTTGGTAATTGTTAACGATCACTATCGTCACTACGAAAATACAAGAATTTTTCGTTAAATCTTCTCCTAATCCCGATAAAAATCTTTTTTTCTCACCTCGTCGCGACCCGGCTCATTTTTCTCGCAAGTACCCATATACTACATCGCGTATCGCGAGATTTTCTACTCATTCCGCCTCTGTAAGGCGAACAGAAATAAAATTACGAGAAATGAATGAGCGTAGGGTGAAGCCTCTCGGAGTACCCTATATAACCAGGACTCGCGGTGTGTTATACTCAAAATGTTATTTTTGTTAGACGAAAATGAGGTAGTGAATGACATTGTTTTACTCCCGGGGAGCAGATTGACGTCTGAGGGATCATTAGGGCGAGGGAAAGCGGCGGATCTTTTTTCTTTTTTTTTTTTTGCTCGATGCCATTCACCCCTCCCTTTTCTCGTTTCGTTCCATCGTGATACTTTTTCCCCCTGTACTTCCCCGAACTCTTCGTTTTAACCCGATGAAACCTACATTTTTCGGACCTCTTGCGAGATCGAAAAATTATAGGGATTCCCGATATCTCGTGCAAGTATTTTGCTGCACTTCGTATATATGTATATATAACAGCGCGTAATTGCGCGATAATCGATAGGTTACACAGCGTCATCGAGTTTCGCCTGGAATATTCCAGAGCGGAGTGTAATTTATGTTTGTACGAATAAATTAGTCAATCAATTCTGATGATTTCCAATTAACTAATTACACGCGCGTGCACCTTCGGCTCGTTTTTGTCGGAATCTTTGACGCGATCTACACTTTGCGAATCGCCCTGATTTGATATATTTATCCATATCCGGCGATCACGATCGATTCATGCTCAATTGGCTTCTCCAATTCTCGTGAAAGCATCGCGCAGCGTGATCTATTATTTTTTCTTCACCTCATTTGTTAGGGCGGAATCGACGCGGTGCAACTTTCGTTGCGATCGAATTTCGAAGGAGCAAAATTTTGAGTAGAAATATATCCAGACGCTATGGAATATATCGTTACCAATCAGACATGTAATTAAAACTAATTCCAAATATATTTCTGGCAATAGTAATCGTCTGGGATTCCAGATCGTGAAAAAAAAAAAAAAACAAACAAACAAACAAAACGGTCGATTTGATCTTACAGGAGTGCAGTGAGATCAAGTTCGAAGATCGCTGTTTCCTGACGATATCAATCAACCCGCGAAATGTGATTCCACCGCTTACAATGGTCGATATATGCGGCTGGATTAGCTCGACGCTTCAATCTGCACCGTCTTACAACCATAAATCTAACATCAACTTCCCCAATATCCATGATGTAAACGAACGTCTCTAATTTTCCAATGTACGATCTAGTTAAATCCGAATTACTGCACTTTGTTCGTCTAATAGCAGAAGATTCTTAAACTCATTTTGGAGGCCGTGTTCAAAAATTCTCTCGAAAACAACTACCGATTGTGTAACAAAGGACATGATTTCGTGTAACTTGGAAAGATGATTGAGAACACAGTGAAAATTTATTCCGATTAATTGTTCCTGACCCATTTCTGTGCAAAGATTGTTGAAAATTACGAGTATTAGGTATTAAAAAAATAGCAAGCATCGATGGAAAGGGTTCTCGCGATATTCCCGTGCTGTTTAAGCTTTCGCAGACTTTTCCTCTTCAAACAAAAGCCCACTCCTGCGATTCCTTGGCTTGAAATTCTATTCTTATTGAGGCATCCGCCTGATCCGGAGAAGAACACTTGAAATAACGTTGATACGTCATCTCTCTCATTGCCTCTCTCCTCCTCTCTCTCTCTTTTTCTCTCTCTTCGTTTTGGTGTTCGAGTGAAGTGACCCTCTTCAGGGTCGCGCGCAACCCTCGGTTACTCTATCGCGTCGTTTCAATGCCCACAAAACCTGGAAGAAAATTCGTCCCATCAAATGTATACGGATAGCGATCTATGGTTGGAAACCGATTCAATTACCAATCAGAAGGGTATTTATAAAACCCGATGGGGGTTCGTTGAAAAGCTCGTGGCATAAGGTCTACGTATTCATTTGTTATGCGAAACATGCAGAGTGCAGAGCAAGTTCGCCTCTCCCGATTCATCACTTTAAAAGCCCTGAAGCGCCGGCCGTTAGCTTCGAGTTTTATGGGACACCAGGATCGACGGGATCGCACGAAGCTTCATTTCTCCCTTCCTCTTTTTGTCTTCCACCGTACCGTTTGCACCGGATCTTTGGTTACTCACTGTGAGCTAGGTACTCGCTACTTCAAACGTGTCCTTGCTCTCTTTTGTTTTCTTTTTTTTCCACCATCCTTGTCAACCCCTGCGTACCCTTTTCTTCGAGGACTTCCTCTTCAAGGTATATTTCCGTTCAACAATGGTGTCCCATCCCCACCCTTTCACCATACTATGCAAAATCTGTGCAAACATTTTACTCACATTTTTCATTCTCGTTATTCTTATAAGGGGTATTAAGGAAAAATATTAAATCGTAAATGACGGCCAGATAAACAATCTTCAATCTATTACTTGAAGATAATCAGCTTTTGCGCGCATATTATATGTAATTTATCAAGTACGAGAAAAAAAAAAAATCTCCAATGATAGCGCATATCTAAAAATGTATAAGAATGTGAGAACTTTTTCCACCACAAATATCGATTCCTTTCCTCTTCCAATACGTAACGTATAGTCGAACGAATATGATGTATAAAATTCTGCACGTTGTATAGAAAATTCTATTCAATTGTAGAGCACTCTTTTTGTCAGTCGAGAAACGAACTTCACTTCAATCGAAGTTTCTCTATAATACAAGCTCCCTACACGGTATACTGCACCTAGAAATTCAATGTTTGTCTGAATAATAAATCAAAGTCTATGTATAAAATGAAGAAAAAAATGCCAGTACTCACGCCGCTCCAACTGAGCTTGATGTAACGGAATATTTGAACAGCTTTATAGATTCCGTGAGCAAAGGAATGAAAACGGGTTCGGATTTTCTTAGGGAAATAATCATATAGTCGTTCATAAGTCAGAGGTTTTTGTTTTTTCGTGGCTTAACTAGAACGAAAATCCACTTGTGTGTTATATTTATTTTTTGTTTTTAAACAATGAAGAAAAAATGGAATTCACACCATCATCAACGACGTCATAAATACAATCAAAACTACATCAACCACCGTGATTTTGAATGAACGTTAAAAATTTCCTGCATATATTTTATACAATAATTTCTAAATTACGATAATATAATTGCAGTCGAATAAAATGAGTTTTGGCGTATATCCTAGAACACATCGACATATATTTATCAACTTCATTTGTCACACCGACATCGACGACAGAGAAAACTTTTACATTAATATTATCTACTTACGATAATATAATTTATTGATATTTATTTAATATAATATAAGATCAATTCCCCATGAATATACGAGATGCGCGTGAACATACGTGTAAACTATACTCATATACAATTTATTTTCTAACTGTAATTGAAAACCGTTACACACTTTTAAAACTTTTACATTTATTTGATCTAATTATTATCACACCGCACGTTAACGCCAATCGATTATAATATCGCGTGTATTTCATAATAAAACCGAACACTCCACGCGTGCACAATCATACATCTATCGCATACCTACGTACGTATGAATGAGAGGAAAAAAAAGAAGATCGAAAACTATCAGTTACAGTATCGCTCGATCGGTTGCACATCATTATTCATTTATACGCAACGCGACTAAAGTATGAAAGAGAAAATAAAAATCAGCAGCCTCGCGCGGAGTAGCAAAATTTTCATACGATTTTATAATAACAATGCAATCGTTATACGAATGGTTACGGATGAAAAACGAAAAATTAAAATGGGAAAAAAGATAGATAACAAATTCCGATTTTTTTCTCTTTTTTTTTCATGTCCGTATAAATGATATTTCCGGATAGATAAATTCCCGGGTATATTGTTGTATAATAATTGGATGCGAACGCAAACAGCAGCTGTGGATCGTCGTGTAAATCTCGACAGTTGGTTTAACTTGAACATTAATTTGAACCGTATATGAAATGAAAATAGATTGAATCACGGTATGTAATAATGTTGCCGTAACGCTTCGACACACCTCTGCAGATGACGTTTGAATATTTTTTTTATTCATAATATTTCTTCTTCAGCTGGAAATTTTTCGATCAATTTTTTGCTGCGATCGTATCGTTGCCGAAAATGAATTTATCTACGTTTCCAGGGTTCAGAATATTGGACCGAATCATTTACTCCCATCGGCAACTTCCTGAAAATTGTTAACACCTATCTGGATGGATAGATGTATATTATCTCGAAGCAACAAACTGATGGATATTGTTCTCTTCTATTGTTTTGCCGAATGTTATCTCACGGTAAATCTCACAGTCGTTAACGAACCGTTGTTCTCAATTTCTCTCTCCCTCTTTCCCTCAGTTACTACGGGCGTAAATACTTCTCTGAAAATTCAATGAAACGTAGATATAACAATCATCAATTTCTACTTGTTACTTTCCCCATGCAGGTACTATATGAGTGTGGATAGCACATGTAATATCGATTCGAACTAACTTCTATTTACACATCGCTTTTATTACGGCGTTAGTCAAACAAAAAAATAGTCTACAGAACTTCCAATTGCCACTTGCAGTGCACCAGCTGCAGAGTTAGTCGTAGATACGCTATGACGATTGTCAACCGAGTGAGATTTTTTATTTTTTTTGTTTGTTTTATTTTCACTGTTTCTTTTGGTTCCTTTGGTTTCTTCAATCGCACGTAGATGTTTCGTCTATGATAACCTCGCAGTTTCGTGTATGGAGTTACAAAGTTCCCACGCATTAAAAAAAAAAAAAAAGAAGACAAACATGGATCGATATTATTTCTATATCGATGAACAATTTTCGAAAATTTCTTATTTGATTACCTCAACTTTTTGTGAAAATAATTAAATCGCCATAACAAACACTGATTGGAAAAAAAAATTGTCTAGTCGCTGCGCAAATGATGGCGAAACTCGAATCGGTTCGTATTAGAATCCATGATCGGGTGGTTTCCAATCAATAATGACGGCCTCCTTATTCTTGGCGATTTCATCCAGATTATCGCGAAGCTGCCGATTTTCTAACATTCTCAGCCCTTGATGACGACCATCGTACGATGCGTCGTCCATTTTGAATCCTTCTGTAAAGCAAAAAAACAAAAACATAAAACGTGAATAAAACAAAATAAAAATTTCTTTTTGTTAATTCTTCCATCGGAAATGAAGGCTACTTTTGATTTCGTTCTGTACACTCGTTCGTTCTGTAGGTATTTGGTTATATTTTTGAAAATTAATGAAGAAGTTTAATCACTGCGCCGCGCGCCGCGTTGCGGTTTTCACCGAAATGTTGTATATACCGCATAGGGTGCAGCATGCCAGCAATCGTATAAACTTCCCTTTTAGTAATTAGTGAGTGTTTCCTGTGGTCTAATTAGTCTCTCATTGCTCGGATTAATTTCAGCAAACTAAACGGGTGCAAAATTAAGAGAAAGGGATAAAACAAGGGAACCGTTGGGGAATTTTAAAGAGTAAAATGAATCCGTGGAGGAATGCTGCAGGCGATTCTCGCCGATCGAAGTGGATTTTAATCTTGTTGAAACGACGCCGCCACGTTCGACGACCTATAGTGACAGTTTAAAAGGAATCCCGATAATTCTGAACGTTCGCGAAATGAACTTCGAATATACCGACCGAATGGCCTCCGATCCGCTTTATTGCCGTTAATCAAAAATAGGGCTGCGGGATTGTTAAAACAACCCTTCGAGAAGCCAACTTTTTACAATCGATCAGCTACGCGCACGAGGAACGACAAGCAGGTAAAATGCACCTTCCGATCCAAAAGTTGAGAAAACCATGATAATTCAAAGTATCAAAAATAGAAAAAACATTTTATCCTCGAAACTCATCCCTCCGTGTTGTAAAGTTTATCGTACCTTTTATCGGTTAAACTTGATAAATTCTGGAAAGCAAGATGGCGAAATAAAGTAAAGAAATTTAAGAAAATCATGGCCATCGGGGTGTATTAATGATTCAGTGACCGCCCTGTAACCTTAAAAGAAACTCTCGATTCCAGAGGAGCAAAAATATTATCCACCTAAGGGGACACCAAATTACTTGAGTAAACTTTAAATCCCCTCGAATATTGACCCAACCATATAAAATATGCGAGGACCAAGAAAAGAGCGAATTGTGCAGGGGATCTCAGGTGAGGGTGAATCTGAGACCCAGAATCTCAATAATGCAGAGACTCCGCAGACCAAGAAAAAAACAAGAGAATCTAAGAGAAAAGATGGTTTTTCACCGACAATGAAACTGCAGACTTTAGAATGTGAAAGTTGCATACGTTGCCGTCAATTATTTGTCAGACGTACACAGCCAACCACGATCGATAACTATTCTTTGATCGTCGCCGTGGTAAAAATTCGAGATGATGCGAAAAAAGAAATGCAAAAAGTGTTATTCTCGATGGTCGTTATTCTCGATGTAATCAGACGCAAGAATCAATTTATAATTCTAAAGACTCGTGATTTAGACAAACTAGAACTTTTAGGTGATAAACTATCAGTCCCCAGAAGACGTCCTAATCTACAGCGTTCTATAAATTCTACCAAGTTCCACGGTAGTAAGAGGTATTCCTATTCCCTCCACTTATTGTTAAAGTGGTTAAGTTTCCGAGCAACCTAAATTCTCAGACGTCCGTCCAATTCGCTCGGTTGACAGACGGTTCGAAAAACAAGTTTGAACACATAAGAACGATATAATCAAGCGATCTTCGCTCTTCCGTGCGCAAATAATTCTCTTATCGTCGTATCCGGAGAGTGTATTTTTGGTAATTCTTTATACGTAATATTATACATAACCAGAGATTGATTATATCGATTTTGGAGCCATAAACGTCGGATCCTTTTGGAGCCATAAACGTCGGATCCTCCTATCAAAAATATAAGCCACCTGCTGATCACAGTTGCAATATCATATACTACACATATTATATACCACTTTAGGATTTTCCTTGGGATCGTACATAAATGTGCAATAAAATCTGCGGACCCTGAGATAGATAATACATGATGTAGAAATGTGGCGGGGCTTTCGAAAACCGCAATTCGGAAGGGAGCTGGGAGGTTATAAAGTATGCGAAAAGTTATAGGAAATGATTATTCAAGTAATGGGAATTTTATGCGATTAGGTTAACAATCGCCCCCAAGATTCGCGATTATTTAACTATATTTAAAGGTTTAATCACTCGTGAAATGATTTGCGACCAATAAAATTCAGCGAATAATACATATTCCCCCGAAAATATTCTTTCCCCATTGTTCGAGGGTGTTTTGAAAAAGGACGGAGAAGAAAAAAAAACACGAACGAATAAATGACTCACGTGGTACGTTCTTCCGGAATCGGACTTCGATGTAATTCTGTATATTACATGGAAGGACGACGTCGACGTCGCGACGCACGCCTCGTCCAGTTGTCGATGGACTGGCGCACGGTTCTGCTATGCTTTGAATATACATAACTTAAAAGTGTCGAGTCAACACAGGCATCATTACTTTTTCACGAATACGAAACTATGACGGACAGTCGTCAGGCTGATCGATATATACCAGGCAGTTTATGTACCCCGTGTATTTATATTCCATATAATTTCTGAGTGAGGATAATTTTTTCTGTTTCGATGTAGATATTATCCCATGCAAGCTTTCTGCATATTTTATCACGTCGACTCGATTAATGTACAATATGTGTTTCTGTGCCCTAGACCTTTAATTATTTATTCATTTATTTTTTCATGTTTTTTTTGCTAAATTATGTATAAATGTCTAATTTACACCGTCGCAGTGTCGACGATTTTAATCGCCGCAGAGCGCCGTGCGTACGATCAATTATTTCGTAGTTAATCAACAACTGTTGGACGTCACGTGTGAATTTTTTATTTAACAAATAAACAAGCGGTCACCAATTACGGAATGATCGATGCAAAGTTGGGTGTAATTACAAATTTTCTGTCGTGGGAAAATTTCCTCGATTATATCACATTCGTCCGAATTCAATTACGATTGAATATCACGGCGGGAAACTTTGATCTTTGACTAGCTAGAAGCATGATTCAAATCATAATCTACCAATTTCCACATTTCAATTATCTTCCAGACTCGACTTTACGATACTTTGTCTAACGAACTGCTAGCTTTACAGAAATCCCAAGTGTTTCATTTCAATTAAATTAGAACAAATACTGGAAACTTGTAATGGCACGCGTCTTCTGGCGTTTTACGTGATTCAACGAACGACATTGACACGTGTTCAGCAACGACATCGTGCGAGATTTTTTATCATTCAAAATGTCAACCGTTTCGGAAGCAACAATCAGGTGTAATTTTGTCGATTACTTCGGAGTAGTTAGAAGCATTTTGGAAGTTCCGAGCATCACCAACAATTTCCCGTTTCTTGAACAGTGTTATTTCTGTTGAAGGACGACTATATAGGGTGAGCGAATCGAGCGATGACTAATGGCTACAATAAATGTTGAACATCATAAGTTGGGTGAAACCTGAGCGAGTTTGATCGAAAAGTTGGCATATATTATTCACTAACCCTAGGTTTTCCGCGTTTTGACCCTTGGCAAAATATCCTCTGGATAAAATATCCGGATATTCTATCCGAAGGATATTTTGTCTCGAGGTTATTTTATCCACGGATCAAATCGCACGTCAGGAGTGTAATATTTTTTGACATCAACTTTACGAGCATTTACATGACGTAGAATACGCAACTACCACTTTCCACCTTGAAAAAGATGACCAATCGCTGATTCAGTGTCCGGGCGCGGTAATTCAACAGAGTCATAGTGCGATGAGTTAATTAGTCAGCAATAATGAGACAATAATTGAGTATACAATAATGCCAGGAATTACCCTTTTAGTCTTAATTTACGAGGGTTTCCGGCCCCGAAACCCCGTCTACACCGAGAGTCGTGCGCTTTCAAAGTGAGAGCTAATCATTAGGGTGGTAAGGAATTAGGTGCTCTCAACGCCATTACAAAGTCCATTCCCATTCCTTGGGTCATAATAGCGATCGTGCAAGAAGCGACTCTCAATGTCGCCTTCAGCTCCTCATCTAAATTAAACATTATACGACTGCTCAGGTCGGATTGAATCAGACGGCTCTGTGCGGGATCCTGCAGGTATAAGTGAAGTCCATTAAACTTATAACTTTGCAGAGTTCGACCAGTTTCACCGAATACATTTCCCCCCTTTTTTTTTCACGTTTGATAATTACATTTAGTAATTTCATATTGTTTCGTCGGAAGTTATATCGTTCGGACAGAACTTACTTAGCAGCAATTTCCGAAACATTCACTTATCGGACATTCCCGCATCCGAGTTCCGCAAGTTTTGGAACGCTTCCAAAAGCGCGGAAACACATCCTCGACATTCTTTGACCCCGAAAGTCTCACCTATCGTAAATTTACAACCTTCGTTACGATACACGTATTACACGTGATACGTAAGTAGGAAGATCTGCAGTAGCACGAAGCGTTTCAAAAAGCATTTCCAGCAAAAACTTTTCATTTCAAAGCTTAGCAGCAGTGGTTGAAGTTCCTCATAAGAAAATTACCGCAGCTTCGGTTGGACGGTAACAAAATTCACCATCCATGACATTTTCTACCACCTGTAGCTCCGCACCGGTTATAAACTCTGTGACAAAGGACTTCCGATAGGTAAGGTCTTTTCCTGAGAGGCAGAAACTTTCTCCGCTCCCGCAGGGATTAAATTTCAAATTTTTGATAGAGAACAAAAAAAAAAACAATAAATAGAACAGAGAAGAAAGTGAAAAGGAAACAAGCTTTTTCACTCTATACCAACACTCTCGATCGCATCCGGGACGAAATCAAGTTTGGATCGACGTATAGAAAGTAAATGACACAACTTACCTTCTTATTTATTCATTTCTTATCGCGTTCGAAAACATATACTATATACACATGACCGTACACGCAAAAGTTATTTGCTCTATCCGTATCATGTCATAAAACGGATTTCCAATGCGAAACGACGCCTACAGTCGATTCCTGAACGGTATCGATGGCAAAAAGTGGTACGAGTCAATGTATGATCAGCCAACAGTATAGATCACATTCGATACGGTTGTGTCTGACGATAACGAAGGGTAAAATAAACATGAGATTATTTTTTCGGGTTTCACCGACACAATCGGGGTGTTTTTGATGTTCCTTTTTTTTTTTTTTTTTGTTCTAAATCGTATTCTGTAGTTTCTTTCGAAGAATAATACTCAGACCTCAAGTTTTATCGTGCACTGCACGGCTCGACGGTGAACTTTTAAGTAATTCATTGCGCTTTGGAGTGAAGTTGTGGGGCATTTCCAGTACCTTCATAAAACGAGAACTTGATCTTATCAGCCTTGCTCCGAAGAATCTTCGATCAGGTATGCAGGATCTGTACAACACAGTTATACCAACAGACTCTGAAAAATGGCGAATAAAGAGCGTGAAAACCAAATAAATTGTTTTCTCTCCCACGTGGAATACGCTGTTGTTTACATACTGTACATATAATGCATAGACACATAAGTATGTACACAGTTACGTCCTTTAGCGCTGCAGGAAACTGATTACGATCCTCTTTTGTACCGAGAGTTTTTTGTTATTCGTTCGTTTTTTTCTTTTCATCCGCCATTTTTTCATTACTGTTCATTAGGATCTGCTGTACAGGCATTTTGTTGTCTGACAAAAGACTCGGTCGCGTTCCAACGCGAAACTGATTCGATCTGAGAAGTGTTTTTACCTCAAGTACCCTGAATATATATCGTTATCATCTCCAAATCGCGTATACTTTTTCAATCGGCTGGCGAAGTGAATGAAAAAAAAAGACATTTATTTTCCTAACAGAAATATAGCGAAGTGTAAATAGGATGCAAAGTATCTAAGTTTTTTTCTTCGACAGATATAGGGAAAGAATTGTGGTTATGACGGTGCAGGTGGAGTCGGTGAAAATTATAAAAAAAAAACAAAAAAAAAAAACAAGGCCATCCATCGATTTTCTCGTGGCATTCGTTTCCATCGCTCTAATGTTGGAGGAACAAAAAATAATCGATGTAAAAAAAAATTAGTTTGTTTCGATAATTAGGAAATTTGATCATCGCGATTATCGTTACGATGTGTATAACGTCAACATTTAGCCTAAAAGTCGATAGCGATTCAACCGCTCTCCATTTGGGTCAAGAGAAGAAGGAATAACAAAGAATTAAAGACGGTGGAAAAACTCGAGTGTTTATCACGACTATATTGTTAGCGATATGGAACAGTAGAGTCTTTCGATGTTTTCCTAATACAGCGTAATAAAAACCAACGATCGAGTGAAAAAACAAAAAAAAAACATTCTGTTAAATTAATCGATCCATCGACAGCATAAATATCTGAGACTTTTGGTTGTCTGCAGATTATAATTAGCCGTTGCTAATTGCGACTACCCAGTAATTCGCATAAATTTTGACCTGCGCCTCGACGAGGCTCGCGGTCTAACCTCGTTAGAATTCATTAACGGCATTGCACCATCAGGAAAAACGCGCGGCTCACCCTGCAGCGAACGTAATTTTGAACGTCTTTTAACTCCGCCGGCACGTTCACTCGTGAGATGCAGCTGGGTATAAGATACCCCGGGGATTTATAGTTAGAAACTCTGGAACTCCCTTTAAGAAATTCCTCCCCCCCCCCCCCCGCCAACCCCCTCTTTATCCTATTTTTAATTCCAGGTGTATATGACGGTAAAAACAGGTGTTAAAATTCGCAAGAATTATTCTTCTCTGTTTTTTCACGATGTATTATTAGATGTGCGGTTGATTCGAATGTGGAAATCCACTTACTTGTTTATAAGTTTAATACGTGCAGTAAAAGTATATTAGAAATTTTTTTTATAAGCTGCAGGTTTAATGCCGCGCATATAGGATATTATACCTTGTATAAGCTGGAGTTGAATCCACGAGTGAAAATGGCAATTTCGTGATTATACATAATGACAACCTAGATTCCCATGGGATTTCTGTGAAGACCATTAGCCTTGGAATTGCAGAACATTTGTCAGTTTGAAAATAGTTCGACCGAACCCGCGTATTCCGAAGAGATCGATTGCTTGTTCGCCCATTCAGAGGGTAGCATAAAGACGCTTTCTACGTGTCGGACGTGTCATACACTAAAGTCACTTACAGATCGATCGACTACCGCAATGTTCACATATACATGTATTATAGACGTTCACAAAAGAGACCCTGTAGATTATACAATACCGAGCTGTAAAGGGCTCGGAGCCGATGGCTATTACGAATTTTTCACTTAAAAAGAAACTCCGAAATACTTTGATGTCAGGTGAATACAGTCGTATATTTCTTGTATGTCATGCGAAGTACCTTAATTTCAAGTCCTCGAGTCATTCGAATGATCGATCTTAGTTACCTCAAACGTAAAATCCTTCCAAGCGATGTATTCGATTCGCTCGAGTTCTCCTTTTTTCCGATTTCGAAACGATTTTTAATGATTATTTTGCGAAATTTCAGACGCGTCAAACCAGCGGAGTGGTGGGCAACAGCGCGGGGGAGGAGGCGTCGGGGGGTTGTTCAAAATCATCTGTGACGTCGTCAACGTCGATGCAGCCCTCGATGGGCGAGGAACATCCGGAAAGTTACGCGTTACCGCGACCACTTCCGGTAACCACGACATCGGTCCTCGAAAATGTCGGATTGCCGACACCCAACACACCGAGCACACCATCAGGTGCGACCAGAACGCCGCCCAATATCCTTTTCGCATTGCCTGCCACACCACAACGCACCGTTACCAACACAAAAGGACCCGCCATTACGAAGGCGCAAATGAAAGGTGAGAGGAAAATAAAAAAATCATGAATCATACCAGGGTATTTAGATAATGAGGAGAAAAGGTGGATGCTAATTTTGAAATATCCTTCGAGATTCAAGATTTCATTAAAAACTATTTAAAAAGGTGTTTCTTTTTTTTTTTTTGTTTTTTTTTTCAATTTTCGTCCGATGTTCGTATTCGTACGCGTTTTCATCTACCACCTGTGGCGTTTGTTGAATTCCGCAGCTGCTTTGTGGTGAAATATATGAGGCACTATTTTTTGTGTTTTTTTGCTTTTCACACTTTATGTCTTGAAAACCCCCTGTAAATGAGACGGTTGGCCGTAAAAGAAAATGTAGCCAGTTAATATTTCTCACATTTAATAGGAGTCGAAAATGAAAAAATCAAAATGAAAAAATAATGTCGATACGAGAGAATCATTCGCTCTGAAATATTAAAAATAACAGAATATCCTCGTTCCACACGCAGCGTTGAATTATCGACGATATACCACCGTAATATTTTTATGCTCAAATATTGATTTTCGTTCCCAATATCGTTTCGCGGTACTAACCAAACTATATGGTTGGTAAATAATGCCCGGTCCTGCGCCGAAAACGCTATACCGTTATTTACATATCATTCCGTATTAGTTTTTCGCAAACATGACACAAGCGAAGCAGAATTTGTTTTCCTGTTTTCCCCCCGTTGCACCATTTCCGGCCTTCGATGAACGTCGGTATTGGATATAAAATATAAAAAATGCACGAACGAAATTACAGCTTGGATTTCGAGATTTTGTAATATCCAATTTTCTTGGAAATTCCCCTCCCACGGTTCCGCACTAAAATGTACGAAGGTGTTTTATGGGGGTGATACGCATGGGAAATTTGATTATTTTCAGCGGTTCGAAACGGATCGTGTACACGCAAGTCTGCATCGGTAGAAATACGGACGTTAATATTCGTACCTGTGGTATATGAAGTAATCAAATTAACCACTTCATGTTTGCTATTTCTTGAATATTTGCCGCGTATATGAATTTCTGGATAATATCTTGGCTTTGCTCTGCACCAGGGGTGGGATGTAAGAGCTTGAAGGTAAATAAGCCTAATGGAATCCTACACCCGTCTATATTATAGTCTAGCGGTTTCCGAGCATATTGAACACTCCCCTAATAATTTCTGCTCCGTAAATCCCACCCCATGCACTAACCCCGGTTCGCGATTCTCTAAACCGTGACGTAACTGCTCGAATTCTCGTAAACGAAATTTTATCATTTATTTGAATTTCTCTTTTTTTCATCTTATCAATGTTCGGACTTTCACACACGTATAAATGTTATGATGTATTAACCTGAAACGGCATATCTCCCAACTCTTGGATTATTATGTAATCAGTGAGAGATCCATCAAATTTATGGATCGTCTGTTGGGGCAGACCTTGTAATTCACTGCCGCGAAAGCTTTTGTAATTCAGTTTGCCGTAAGAATACATGTAATACTATTTTCTACCAACCTTATCAAACCCAACTCACTTTCAACCCACTTTATGATAACTCCCATAAATCTTACCGCAGGAGTTCGCGTGCGGGGCGTTATTATTGCTTGTTATACACTCGAAATTGAAACGAATAATTTTTACTCATCATTCACCGACCCCTGCCCTAAATGAATAAAAAAATAAAATCAAATAAAATCTAACAAACTTAAAACGCGAATAAAAGCTTTCGGAGATACAAACAAAGGAATCTTTCCGATCGAAGCTTGAAAGAAAAAAAAAAAAAAAGAATGCGGAAAAGTAGCTTCTTCCTCGTGGACTTTCGCGGGAATTCTTTTCGAAAATTTAATCGAAGCTTCATTCTCCTTACTTTCATTCGAGAGAAAAATTTCTTCAGAAATCCCAGACGAGAGTTAATTTTGGTTTTCCTTCTCATTCACGTTTTGTAAATTGTCGATTTTTTTTTTTTTCTCCAAACCCATCCCTAACGTCTATATCATAACTACTTCGAGTAGTTCTCGAGTTACTTACCCTGCACTTTAAAATGTAACGTTGTAAGCCGTATTATCATGGCTTAACATTTACCACCGGAGAACCCTCAGGCCGTTATAATAATCTCGCCGGTCTTATGGGATCCGATAGTTCGACGTATTCTATAAGATTTTCGAGTATTCGCGCTTACGACGTGTAAGAAATTACGCTATTCTCTCCCTGTGAACAAATTTTAGAGCCGAAAAAAACGAACACCCGCAATAACTGACGAAATAAGACTTGGAAAACTGGCGTCTACTAAATCGTCGTTCGTTTGTCAGTAAACATCTTTTCGTCGAAGGGGTTGACGCGAGAAAGAAAAAGGTTTCGGTGGATTTGTACTGTATATGGGGGGTTCTCTCTCAAGCGGGCCACCTTTCTGCGCGTAGGTCACCGATTTTGATGTCCATCGAAATTCTTGTTCTCTACCGACCCCCAACAACGAATCCAGAAGGATATGCCCAAATTCGACATGATTTGGAAGATATCGGATTTTCAAAATTTCATCAAAACCGCTCTGAGGCGCGCGGAGCCATCTTAATGCACATGGATCATCGGTTCCTTTGGCTAGAAATTAATTTTTCTATAGTGATTCTTGATCGTCAGAGAGTCACCTTTCAAGCTGTGGTGTAAAAAAAAGAAAAAAAAATTTCGAATCCGCCATTTTGGATCTAGGCCGTTTTTTGATTTTCGACCAAAAGGGCATAAAATTTTTCGATCAAAAAAATCTTAAAATTTAGGGTTTAACATAACGAAGAATCCCTGATCCCTTTTGTTCGTGAAAAAGTCGAATATTCACGTGAAATCGACTTTTTCGTGAACAAAAACCTTGATAAAAAAAAAGCAAAGTTGGACACCCTCATGGAAATTCCAGGCGTTATTGGGTGTACCAAACTCTACTCTTTGATAATTTTTTCATTTCAACATATGGTGCCCTTCCGGTTGAAAAACAGCAATTTCGACTGCAGAGGTGAATTTTTACTCGAAATTGACTATTTCATAGATAAAAACATTTGAAAAAAAAAAAAAAAAATTGTACACCCTGATGAAAATTCCAGGCGTTATTGGGTGTACCGAACTCTACTCTTTGATAATTTTTTCATTTCAACATATGATGCCCCTCTGGTTGAAAAACAGCAATTTCGACTGCAGAAGTGAATTTTTACCTAAAATAGATTTTTTATGAACAAAAACATTAATAAAAAAAAAACGAAGCCGAACACCCTCCTGAAAATTTCGGGGATTCTTCGTTATGTTAAACCCTAAATTTTAAGATTTTTTCTGATCGAAAAATTTTATGCCCTTTTGGTCGAAAATCAAAAAACGGCCTAGATCCAAAATGGCGGATTCGAAATTTTTTTTAATTTTTTTACACCACAGCTTGAAAGGTGACTCTCTGACGATCAAGAATCACTATAGAAAAATTAATTTCTAGCCAAAGGAACCGATGATCCATGTGCATTAAGATGGCTCCGCGCGCCTCAGAGCGGTTTTGATGAAATTTTGAAAATCCGATATCTTCCAAATCATGTCGAATTTGGGCATATCCTTCTGGATTCGTTGTTGGGGGTCGGTAGAGAACAAGAATTTCGAAGGACATCAAAATCGGTGACCTACGCGCAGAAAGGTGGCCCGCTTGAGAGAGAACCCCCCATATAGAGATAAGGGGTATGGAAAACCACGGAGCACGCGTGTCACATGTCCTACGTTGAATTCCTAGCAGCAATGACATAAATTAACTGCCGTTGTTTCGTCGAGCCGAAAGTTGGAGGTCGCCACTAATCGTAGGCTGAGAAAGATCCGGGCCTCGTGGCTGTGGGCATAATTCGCGTAGAAGGAATCGAGGAAGGGGTTGCCCGGCTACCCTCCCCCGATCAAATGACTCGGTATAAGGTTCCCTTGCACGTATATTATTTTACCTCCGCAGCCGTGCGCACAGTACGAGAAGTTATCTCGATTTAAGCGATGGCAAACCCTTCGCGTCCATTCGCCAACTTTACTCTCCACCCTTTAATTCACATGTGCGTATAGGTGCTCGGCTATTAAAGGCCTGCGAAGCAATTCGAGCGAATAATGAAGGTATACTTCTTTGTGTATAAATATACAAGCGCAGGTCTGGAGAAGGTAAATTTTCAAATTTCATTTCGACCCCTAAAAAGTTGCTGATATAGACAAATTACCTTTTACATTTGTTTTTTGTTGTTTTTTTTCACACGTTTTCAACAAACTAGGCGGTAACGAATTTCGTCAAATTATACCTCATGTTTGTCTCACCCAATTTTTAGGAACGGAAAATCACGGTCACGTTCATAATCTGAACCGAGAGTTACGTCAAAGATCAAAAAAACAAACAAAAACCAAAAAAAAAAAACGGAACAAAAATAATGTTGAGTTATAATTTCGACCCTTCCGCAATGAAATGACGAGATAAGTTTTTAGGGTGTTGAAAAAATGAATAAATAAAATATACTCGTGCAGACGTTACATATACCGCAGCCGAAATATCGCACAAGTTATGAAGGAAGATAAATATATCAAAAACTAACGCACCTACGAGTTTGAATGACCAAAAAAATAACGAAAACACGTAGTAAAAATATTAATAATAATGATAATAAAAAGAAAAAAATTATCACCGACAGAATCGCATGACGGACGGCAAACCTCCGCCCATTTTATATGGGAAATTCGCTGACGCTTGTGGCCGGAGGTGATGTGGATGGCGGTTCAATTTTGATATTAACTTTGAAATCCGCCGCGGTTAAACATTGAAATATACGCACATAGGTATACGAGACAAACGCAATGATTTCGTGAAATGAGGCTATTAAAGGGTCACTCTACGTGTCGTCCTCTGTGCGATGAGCCGTCTGACAATATAAATCTAATCGCACGTTCGAATGGGCTTTCCGCTGTAGTACCGATTTATTATTCGCTGTTTATATCTAACTAATCGTGACGATAAAATGAATCGCTGGGAATAAAGATTTTTCTGCCCGGGGGGTGATAAGCTCTCGATTTTCGGTGCTCGGTAAACGTGCGGCGAGTATTTGTGCCGGTTTTAGGCGGTGACCTTGATATTCACCTTGCTCGGATTTCTGCCCGTTCTTACGCTACATAATTTCCGGAGGCTCTTTTACCCCGTGCGCGACGGGACGGTCGATCGGATAAGAAAACGAACAACGAAAAGCACATTGTTTGCTCGTCTCAAGATAAATACGATAGCGTGTAATGTGTGTTAGGTATATAATATATACCGCAGCCCGGAACACGGTGAAATAACAATCTTGCCGAAGGAACGTCGTCGCAAGAAAATATTGGATGTGTAATAATGAGCCAAATTATTTTTTCGTCCATTTGAACCGTTCTCTAAAAATATATAAAACAATTCGTACATTTAATATTTCACATCGTATTTCTCAAAAGGTTCTCACTCATTATTTTCACGAGTCACTCGTGATTCGAAAAATTATTATCAGTCTGTGGCAATTCATTTTATTCTCTTGCGAACCCTTGCAAACCTTGAAGTAATCGGCGTAACGACAATCGTTACGTTTATTCCCCACGTATCATTCTACAACGTATATACATACAGGTTATGGAGTTCACCTTGTCGCACCGCACGACAAATAATCGAAATTTCAATTACCCCTCTGTGGATATGTACAATCAATTGGACGTCAGGTATCTATATACGACGTAACAATCGAGTGTATCGAAATTCGAACCCAATTTAAACCCGACCAATTCGCTGCGAGATCAGCTGTAATCTGAGAATGAAGAGAAAATAATATACGTGCCGACGATTTTACGTATGTCTAAATTTCATCGAAATACATCAAAGGAGATCCGACGATTTCATCGACAGTAGAATTTATTCACTCTCGTATCTATGCGCGGCGCATCAAGAGCGAAAGATTTTTTTCATCGCTTTACGTTCTCGGTCAAAAAATTGTGCAGGACATTCGTCGTTTCTCTTTTTTTATATCTTTCGCCCCCGCGCACCCGAGGCACGAATAATTTTCTCGACGGTCACATGACGTGCGATGTGAAGAATAAAAAGTATCGCGTCGGACGAAGACACCGTCGTTGGATGCCAATAATCGTACCGTAGCTAAATACAGGTGCGGTGATTATCCGCATTGATGTTAGAGGATTTTATCAGCTGTCTTTTGTTGCAGAGTTCAGAGAAGCGTTCAGACTCTTCGACAAGGACGGGGATGGAAGTATCACCAAGGAAGAACTAGGACGAGTGATGCGATCCCTCGGGCAGTTCGCTCGCGCCGAAGAACTCCAGACTATGCTCCAGGAGATCGACATTGACGGTGAGTATTGTTTTCACAATTCACGCTGCTTCTCGCTCCGCGCTTTCATTTCCTCACCACAATTTCTCCAACGTCGATACATACGTTATACGTGCGCGCATCCCTTATTTCGAACACCTATCGACGTATTCGAATATTATTGCATGCATACGGACACCGCAGCGATCAGAAAAGTGCTCGGACTGTACCGGAAGTGAAGTGAGAATCTGTTGATTGTTTGTTTCTCTCTTTAAGTTTTTTCAGTTGTTACTTCAGTTGGAAATCGCCCGGCCATTTTACAACACGTTACAATAATAATAAATTCCCGAAAGTATTTCGTACACGTAACGAAACGCGTATAGTGGTGTATCAGATTTCTGGAGTAAAAGGCATTTGGTTTCTTATACTTTCTGGGTGTTGTTAAAGTGGTGTATCTTGTGGAGGGGGTACGGGAATACAATACGCTGAAGTCATTTGTTTCACGACCATTTTCAATTCCTCGTTTTCTCCTTTCTATTTTCGCGCGCTAACCAAGTGTAGGTACTTTACATACTCTTCATTTTGCATACCGTGCTTCCTCCTTCTTCGGCAAGTTTTTTTCACCGCATGCTTCGGCTTTTGTTAGCAAGTTGTTTCGCTCGGTCCGGGGGCGATTTTAAAAAGTGTTTTCCGTGCACCGTCTCCTCTCCTTAGATAAGAAAAACTGCTCAACGTTCGTTTTCTCGAATCTCGTTTAGCAATTTCCTGAAAATATTTCTCTCCTTTTTAACGAACCCGAACACAACTCGTTGTGTCTCACCTGTAAAACAGTTTTCCTGACGACTCCAAGAGGATAAACGTGAAGTTGTTTTTTATGCTTGAGATAATGTATCAATCACACCGTGTCAAGTGAACCGTGAAAAGGCAATAATTCTCCTCTTGTCGGAGCCTTCATCGACTGCAAGGATCGCTCTAACTTTTTTTTTTTTTTTTCCATACGTACCTTTCTTCTCTTGCTTACCTGAAAATCCGCTTTATCTAAACGCGCGCTCTGAAAACTTTGATAAAAAAAAAAAAAAAAAAGAAAAAAAAAGCCAAGGAAAAATCCCGGCGCACACGAGAGAAATGGAAACTGCAAAGAGAAATGGAGAAATGACGAAGAAATTGTTCGCCCATTGATCGAGGAGGATTTTGCGACGAGAACTTGAGTTCCAGATATGACGTCATAGGAATTTCGCTCATTTGTAAATTGAACTTTTTCAACACCGATACGATCGACTTGGTACATAATTGATACGCTCAAATTATCACGTGATATGCGAGAAATTTCATACCAAAGATTGCGCCATTAATATTATAGGTTATACGTGTCGTGAAAAATCAGGATGGAGAAAAATCAGTTGAAATTTAGTGCGAACTGGCAGAGGTACAGAGTGACGATATTACCTGTGTATGAAATCTGCTCTACAGCCACTCGATTCGCAGCACAGATATCATCCGCAATAACCAGTCGCACGACCGACCAACGCGAGCGTCATCTTCGATTCTCCACTTCGTGTGAATCGAGCGTAAAATTTCCCGTTTCTATACTTTATATTAGACTCACACTTGCCCGAAATATCAAAATACTGTACGAGTTATAGCTGCTGTTCAACTTACAGTAACACTGCACTGACCCTGTGAGATTGTGAGTTAAATAATCTGCACCAGAAACAGCCCCCGAAGATGTTTTTCAAATTATTATCCGCCCTCATTCTTTGATACAAGTTACGAAAGCCGCGCACGTTTTAGAATTTAATACAGCCCGATACACCCTTTAAAAAAACAGACGCAAGCTTTATCAACAGATTCTTTGCGCGCTTCCCAGTAATTATTGTATAGCTTTTTTTTTCTCTCTCTCTTTTTCAAGCACATCGACCCGTCCTGAACTTATTTAAATCACAGGGGAACCAAATGCTTCTTCGACTCGTTTATTTGTACAGGAAAAACGTTGCCACGCATGTACGCATTCGAGAGTTGAAAAAAAAAAACCAAATGAAAAAAAAAACGTGCGAATCATTTCAAAATCCTGAATTATCTTTCAGACATTTTGTTATTTTTTAGTTTCACTCTCTACATCCTGAGACGTTGAAATCCAATCAGTTGTTTGGTGTGCTGTAACGTTTTTGCTTGTTTTTTTCACAAGTGCCCTCTCAGATATTGAAAATAGAGTTAAAGTTCAGAAGCCTCTTTAGGCATGCAGGAGCTTCGATATCTTTTTCCCAGGTGGGTATTATCCGTGAGATGTGGAAATCGTGCGCCGCTTTTATTTATTTTTTTTTGGTTTTGTTTTGTTTTTTTTGCAACCTAGCAAGGAACAACGTGATTTTGCCGAGTATATTAGGATTGGCAATATTCGAAGAAGGCGTTTGCAGGGGACGCGAGCTGTAACGAAGTTTCGAGTAAAATGTTGACAGGGTATATCAGCAGGTGAAATGAAATTACATGATTCCATTTCTATTCCATTTTCTGTTTGCCCCTCGTTTAAGTCAATCCGCTTTTATCTTAATTCGTCCCAACTGCGTCTCCTTCGATTTTCAATAAGAACGAGTAGTAAAAGAAAAAGAACGAAACAAAGGCTAAGTAGACCAAATGGAAAAGCTATGCCAACTCTCTCGACTATAGTATAGTGTACATATATATACACTACATTCAAACGCACCCACAGAACGAACTTCGATGTAAAAAAAAAATAAAGAAAAAAAAAAGAAACTCCGCGTTTTTCACCCTGAACTTTTATACAAATATAAGTGAGTCAATTTTTCTAACAAGGTTTCGCAGCTAAACTGTATACCTTGTTAACACAAAAGTGGTAAGTAAACGCTGTTTTAGCACGTATTTCTCACTCACGAAATCGGAAAATCATTTTCAAGTAATAACGGATAGTTTTAAAATGAAATTTTCAAGACTTGGTACGTATGGGAATAGCACGGGGGTCAAGGTGTTCGTATATAAAGGAAGAGGTGATCGGAAATCGGGCAGAGAGAAGTTGGCAATCTAGAGGTGGCACAGCAAAGTTGTTGGGGTTGACAGCCGAGTAGATTGGGTTGGACGAGACTAACTTTGTACGTACGATGTCAAAACCGTTCCAATAATACCGACTATATATACATATATATTTTGCAGAAGTAGGTGGCGCACTCGTATACATACACGTCCCTATACATATGTTTCTATAACTCTCTACCGCGAGGTCCACTTTGCGCGGGGTAATTATATGGTTTTGCCGCAGATGAGAAATTACCCGCGAATTCTCGGATATGGAATAATTTGTTCGTCGGGAAAATAATCATTTCTCTGAAATCATAATTAATCTGAGCTTTGTGATGTTCGATATACGCTGCCCCGTATTACGAACGGCTTCCAGGCCTTTTTTTTTTCTTTGCAATCACCGACATAATTACTTACCCCGATTGAAAGGAAACACTCGAATTATAGATTTTCTCATTGCTCCGCTCTTCAACCCTTCAAATCTTTTCAGCAAATAATTAACTACGAAACATTTTACATAGTCGATTACGAGGAGCTTTCTTGCAGCTGACGTCCGACGATATATATACCCCATGTGACGTCGATATTATAGCCAAACGATAAAAAATCCAATGTTTCAAATTGTCTCTCCAATTTTCAAAGGAACATCGATACACTCGTCACGAACGACAGTTGATAACTTTTTATCGGCAACTTTGGTTTTCGACCATAAAAAAACTGAATCAATAGAATTTTCAGATGGAAATATGAAACAAGTATTAGCCTTGGCACTGTGCTCTCCGAGAATCTGAGTAAGAAACGATCGAGAGGGGGGAACAAAAGCCAAGCATCCAAAAGTGTCATCGATTTCTGTGATAAAAAGCCAAATTTTCCAACAACTGTTAACGTTTGTCTTAATTTACTTGGAAAGTTTTAATCCCGTTTAATAGTTTCTTTTCCCACCCCAAAAACAGAAGAGGGTCGGAATAGCAGAAAAAAAGAGGGCCGGACTTCATTGTGATGTATGTTCGGGTCAGAATTACGTTGCAAAAGTTTCGACACAAATTAGAATCGGTCTTCGCAACCTTGATTCTTCGACGTTTTCGAACGGGCTGAAAAAAAAAAGGCTGCAATGCGGGACTTTTTCAGTAGAAAGAAACGCGCGCGAGGAATTAATTAGCCACTACATAGGTATATTATGTGTGGGGTACAGTTTTTGAATTTCTTAAAGAACGTAATTTTCGCGAGATACTTGAGGTTTTGTTTTTTGTCTTTATACGTAGAGTTGGTCATAAAGCAGACAGACAGAAATGTATAGGGTAATTTTATAGCGATGTTGAGATGCTTTGAATAATTACCACACTTATATACCTATCCAAGGAACAAATGGATCCTTATACTTACAATTAGCTTCTCAACGGACGGGCTTTATATCACTGCGCAAGATTCTTTGGCGTTTGTACGCCCGGTCTTTGAAGGTATAACTATGTCATGTACAGTGCGCCGCGTCAAGGGCGCGAAATTTTCCTTATATCTGAAGATTTACAGAATTCCTCGATTGAGTCAGATAGCATTCTTACTTTTATACGTCTCTGTCGGATTTTAGTAACTTGAACACCGTCGGTTCGTATGAACTCCCCGCAATCTCAATGATACCTTCGACTTTTGGACGACCTTGAAAACAGTAAACCCTTCGAATCATTGTCTGAATTTTATTGAATTTAAAAATCATTCGATTCAGATTATCCAGAATCTGGCTTCAATTGTATCGACTTGATATGGTGTAAATGAAACCGAGTTGATTTCAACAATCGCGATTTTGACGAGAACTCGAGTATCTTTTGGAAACTCAGAGAATGGCGAGAGTTTTCTAGATACACGCCTCATGTTCATTCGAAACAGTTTCAGTACATGGAAAGTCTGAGCGAGATAACAAAAGGTCAACTTGCGAAACAAAGCTCCATTGATCACTCGCGCTGTTGTGATATCTACATTATGTCCGGTGTTTCGTCTACCGCAATCTCTCGTGTACCTTATAGGTTATAAATTTTTACCGTTGTACGTACACGTTGAGTTTTCGAAAATTCTTTCACCGACCCGCGATATTTTCTCGTTTTTTTTTTTATTATTTTTCAACAGAAACAAAGTTTGCGTTGTACTCGTCACCGCGGAGACTGATGAGAGCTTAAAAAAAGTTCAACGTACGTGGTCCGCGCGTTATCTATATAGGTACACCGCGCGCGGCGTACGTTGTACGTAGCGAACTTTTTCTATATTTTTAAATTGCAAAATCCCGCGCGAAATGCAGATCGCATTCCTTCTGTCTTGCCTACCTCACCCTATACTATAAAGTTACATTATAAATTCCAACTTTGGACGTGTCCGCAAGTAACCGAGTTCCGAACTTTCTCTTTGTTCGAAAAAATATATTCAGATCACCGCGCGTCCGTATAAAAACAATGTGATTAAAAATGGAGAAAAATACAAAAGAAAAGTGAATGTCACTGATGAACGAGAATTAAATGTGTCGAGATGTAGGAATAACGTATATACCTTTATTATTTGAAGTGCGACAAGTGAAGTCATTCGTCAGCTTTTTTTTTTCTTTTCTTTTTTTTTTCTCTCGTTCCAACGTAGGCGTCAAAAAGCGATTGGCAATTTATCGGGAATTGGTACGATATTTGTCGAGAGAAGAATGTACCGTACGTATAATTTAGGGCTTGGAATTTCCGTTACAAAGACAGGCGGGCAGGCAGAAAACAACCGAGGACCAATCGCGGTACCAGAAATGTCTCCAGGGATCTCCTATGTAACGCAATTACTTTCTCTCTGAACGCCTATCTGTCCGTTCTGTTTTTTTTGTTTTTAAATGCCTATGTACCCCACATACCCATTTGATTGTAGACTCAACCGATCCCCGACATTTTGCACCACCTGATCCTGATTGGCCAAAGGAATTCACTGCTGGGTACCATTCGGGTATTTGACTGAACTCCGTTGAAGAAGCCATGTAGCCCTAGAGGACTAACATCGATTAATCGTCGGATTAAATTTGAAACCAAAAGAATTTCGCCGCAGGATATCATCCGACATTCCATCATAATTGTGTATCAATTCTCGATACGAGAAATATTGGTGACGCTGTAACGATATGACGGAGTTCTCGGGGTTTTAATGCCGTTTTTCAAATGCTTTTGACAAATTCTTCAAACCCATGGGAATATTATTATTTTTTTTTAATTTACGATAAAATGATTTTTCATTTGAACCATTGAACCCCTAACTCCGAATGAGACACCGTCCGCATGAGGAAAAACAACGTTTCTATGAATACTAAAAACTGAGCGAGTTGAAACTGATCTACTTTCGCGAGTCAGACAAACGCGTTTGAAGGAACCAAAATCAAGACACTATCGTATGCATGTCGTGCGGTTTTTCGTCTCACCTCTTTACTTTTCTTATTTCTTCGTTCTTCTTATTTTGATTTTTTTTTTCGCAGGAAAGTTTGCGATATATTGAGCCAAGAAAAACGTGCCTTGAAAGTATACATGAAAATTTATAGCTCCTCTTTATACCTTCCACTTGTTGTGTTATATATATCTATAATATTATTGCGGAAGAAAGAGGAAGGTGCGCGACGGTTTTTCTCTTCTCTTTTTTCCGTCGATTGGCTTTATAGTCACATCCCACTGTAACAACTCGGGAAACTTAATTCTTTGTCGAGCTTAACTCCAGGTGATTCTAGTAGGTCAAATATACAGTTGGCGAAAATTTTTTCTTTTCTCTTCTTTTCTTTTATCATATTATCTTGGATTTCTGTAGGTCGAACCCGAACAGAGAACTTTGGGCACGTGGAAACTTTGCAAGCAAAAAAAAGAGACAAAAAAACTCCTCGGTAGTGTTCGACCCGAACACCGAAAACATATAATTGCCAAAACATCGGCAACCCTTCCAACCAACCCGGATGTCTTGAATTAGGTTTTAATGCGACCCCCGAATGGAACACTTGACCTTGCAAGAGATCAAATTGCGATACGGAAGTTGCCAGTCCCCGCAATCTGACCCGACCCGACGCAAATTGTCACTTATCTAATTCTAAGTGCGACGAAATTTGAACTCGATTCAATGGGATATCGAAACTTTTTGTTGCTGGTATGAGATATAAGATGGGATACAGTGCGAATTTGCAAACGAGCGCACAAGATGCAGCTCGATTTTTAAAACGAGAAAAGTTCGGTTATTCTCCCGGGGCTTACCAACGTCGCGTGGTGCAAATCTGCTTAGTGCGGAATACGTCTCGTTGCCTGCATTGCCCGGTGGCAGAGTTTGAGTTCAGAAGTCGCCATCGCGCGGTATAAAGAAAGGTAAGAAATATACGAGGGATGTAAAACTCCGAAGTGGAAAATCCCGGAGTCCAACACATACGCAGTTGACTTTCGACCTGATGATGCAAGACTGGAAATTCTAGAATTCGTATGTACAATTCAGACGCATTCGGATTTCGATATAAATATATATGTAGATACTGAAATAGCGTGGATTTCAGAACTATACTGAAATCGACTTCTTTAAAACGCTGAGTCGCAAAAGCCACTGGCGAGTTCTCGGTGCACGCGGTTATCTTCGATCAGAATTTCTCTACCGACGTCACGAGACAGACAAAGCTTCCACCATATTCGAAACGACCGAATCTGAATTCAAACGTTTTCCTCGATGCCGCGGATCGACTTATCCTCCGGCGATCACACCGATGTATCGAATCACCGTATACAAAAAATGACACATAAAAATATCCCCCAATTTGTATTTTTTTTTTTTCTCTCTTCTTCTTCCCTTCTATCTGATCCCATTTGGGCATACCACACGCACATTCCTTAATTCCGTGTGTGAATGAAATTTTTTTTTCGGGACAGATTCGAAACTCCATGGGTCCTCTGAAAAAAAGTTTTTTAGCCTCTTTTCTTTTTCATCAAGGTTAGGCCTGCAAAATCCTTGGATCCACATTCTGGCGTGAAGTTATTTTAAAAAAGTAATTCAGGGATCGATTTCCAGGTGCCCCTCGACACGAGCATCCCCGTCACGGACGTAACGAAAAATAAAAATAAAAAAAAAGAAGGAAATCCTATCGTAAACCGGAAAGTAGAGTTTACAGGCGCGAGGGAACACCATTTCGTGCCAATATCAGAGAACTCTTTCTTTTTTATGAAAAAAAAAAATATACATATACTTGCCCGTAACGCACTAACCTATCGGGATATTTCTCTGTGCGAATTCCATCTTCTTGGTCATATCGCGTCATATACCGTACATTTTACACCACGTACTCGCACAGATTAATTACTCTTCTGTTTTATTTAGATGACAGAAAAAAGTGCTCGGCGATCTGTAATCTACGCGTATTTGCGCGTCGCAAGTAACGCCGATTAGATGGAGGCGTATAAGAAGTAGAAAGTCACCCCTCCATAGTAAAATGTTCGCGACTTTATACGCAGCAGGTATTTTTTGCTCCCTGCACAGAACGCCGGCAGAGAGTGAAACAGAGAATGAAACTGAAGCTGGGGGGAAAACGGAATTTTTTAAAAAGCTTGCAAATCTTGAACCTTTTCTTTTTTTCTCACACGCTCCAGATTTATCGGAGGGAGATGTGTAGTGGGTGTGAGGAATTATACCCGAGTCGCAAGTAATGCGTATACGATAACTTTTTTCACGAAGATAAGGAATGATGTAATACTCGTGCTTTTTCTAGCAAAGATTTCATACGTGTTCCGAAGAAATTAATTTTGCATTAACTCACCATCAGCTACTGATTCGATCGGAAATAACTACGGATTTAAATTGTCCGAGGGATAAGAAAATGAAAATATTTACACAAACTTACTCGTTAGATTGCAAGATAGAATAATACAAGACATATAGCTACTTGGTTTCACCCACCGTCAATTTCAAGTTATAATGAAAAGCGTAATCGTGAACTAAATCATAAGAAAGAAGATACACGAAAATCTTTTGTCAAAAGTTTTGGAATTTAGAATTGGGTAATTGGGTAATCTTGAGATAGTTAGCGAAGACGACTCAATTTGAAACAACGTGAAAATATGTTTGCAAAATCGGACCCTATTAACCGCATGAATGAGAAATTTTCTCTTCACTCATCTTTGCTTGAGAAATCTTTCACTGTATATACGTATGAAAGAGTGGGGGGAAAATAAAAAAGAAAAATGAACAAACAGTTGAAAAACAAAAAAACAATTTTATACAGGGTGGTATCATAATATTGGCTCACAACAGGCGCCAATGCAAACACTTAAAAGGGGAAGATCTTGACCCAGTAACCCGTCCGAGTTCGGAAATCCAACGAACCAAGAACCCAGATAACCTCACTTAATTGAAGAGACCCGCTGCGAACCCCGGGAAAAAGTGAAACCAAAAAAAAAACCTACCTTAGCAGTGCTCCAGATTTCGATCGTTTTCATGTATAGGTACGTACACGTATAGTGGCATAAAAGGCGAAAAAAATATTTTCGCGTAATTCAATTTCATTTGAAAGAATTAATTCATGCATAATCGTTAAATGGTTAGCACATTTTTTTTTCAAGCACGATTTCTTATTCAAGGGAAAGAGATTCCGTTAAAGAAGAAGAAAAGAAACGAAGATCTCTTCAGAGTAAATAATTGCGGGCCAATTCACGGGGATCTTTGGAATCTTGTTAATTGGTAGAATAAATCCGAGGGTGATCCATCGCGTGGCGACGGGGGCATAAAAAGCAGGGGAAGGAGTTGCGGAAGAAAAAAAAATGGGAGCACGGCAGGGGAAGAAAAATTTGCAGGATGCTCTGCGATCGGTTTTACAGACGGCGTCGTTGAGCACCGAGTAAAGTAGCTGCGAACGTATGCGACGCGTGGGGTGGCAAAGTAAGGATTTTGTTCAAGTCGTCTTCGGAAGCTGCAAAGCCTGTTAATCCATTGATGGCTTATCCAAAGACTAGCTTTACTCCAGCCACCCTATACTACAGGTTACCGTTACTCGCGGCTTAACGCGACACTTTGGTCAATAAGCGTGTAGAACAACGATTATCTCTAGTTATCTCTTTCCATACATTTTCTTATTCCCACGGTCTCTAATTTATGGGAATCGAAAGAAAAAGAAGAAAGCTTGCGGAAATTTGTCGGAACGTAGCGAATCGATTCATTTTTTTTTAATTTTTTTTTATCGATCCCCTTGGCAGCTCGGTTGAAGAAATTTTGGTCACATCCTTCGGATTCCTATACATCGATGTGTAGCAAAATGAAGTATGAAAAAAAGGAATACGAAAGTTGGTTAATTTTTCATCAATTCTCTATATTTCATAAATAATATTAATATTTTTTCTCGGAGACGTGTCCAATTACGCGGTCTCCGCGTCTAATTAAACTGAGCTCCCTCCGGCGTTTATGACCACGATTAGTGGCTAAGGTCACGACAATTTTACCGAATTTTACCCTTAAGTCTTGGTATAAGGTCTCAGGGCGAAACAGACGACGGCACTTTTGCCCACATATGAGGTATATATATTTCCGCCCGGAAGAAGAGTCAATTCCGCCCTTCGAATTCAAGTATGTACAATTATACATTTACCTTCTAATTCTCATCACTGCGATTCCAATTCTTTTTACACGAATAACTCTCAATTATTGATCGATAATTGAGGAAACTTAGGGAATACGATTACCGGATTTATATCGTTTACGTGAACGAGAATTTGGCAAATGAATTTTTTTTTGGGTCGGGTTGAAAAAATGTAGAATAATTATTTAACGATTTTGAAGCTAAATTTAACGACGTTCGTTCGCTTGTCCATTATTCATTAAATTTAGGGCATGATTTAATCGAGTGTAAAATTGTTGATTCTGTACGTCGTCGAGAAAATGAAGATCGGTGCCGGGTGACAAAGTGGAGTATTTAATTAAAACAGCAACTAAGGTGGTCGCTCTTCCTGAATCCGATCTCGGATTTCTGGTACTTTGAACTCTGAAACCTGAAGAATGTTTCAATCTGCAAATATCTGTTTAGAATATGAATTCTGGAGTAAGCAGCGCGGTTCAATCCCGTGATGAAGTGGCCCCGGAGGAGCTGGATTTGTCGTAAAAAAAAATTCGACACTTTCATAATCTCAAAAGCACCGGGGCTGCAGGTGCTTTATCTCATCAAATGGATACACTTTGTCAAAGTAATTACTGAAAAGCTGTACTACAGTTTGCTTACGTATGTCTTCCGGAACGGGAATGCCGCGGAAGTATAATGTACATATCTATTTCTGCCTGCAGGAAAATCCTTAGGGACCATTTCTCTCGCGTTTGTTTTCCCCTAATGTTCGTCGACCGACCCGCGTAGCGACGCAACTTAACGTAACGTAAAGTAACGGAACGGAACGTAACGTTAGTATATTAGAGTTTATTAGAGTCGACATTCTGTAAGAAACAAAAGACAAACAAATAACGGAAATGAGAAACCACCTTCACCCCTACGAAATTCATCCGACACCAACCCAAAACTAGGGGAAAGAATCCTCTACATCCAACTAAAATTCACTCGTCTTTTTTCTTCGACCTGCCACTCAAACGGAGGACCGCGAAGACTAATTGAAGGTCAAGATCTTGGGTGTCGGAAGACTCACTTTAGATCGAATATCGATTAATTGTCAGTTGGCTCTGGTACAATACTTGGCACACTTCCGGGATATCGTTATTTCTTTGCGCGGAACTTTCACACCGTCTTTTGTTCTGCGGCCATTTTTGTTTCGATAGTTTTTTTGCTACTTTCTTCCCTTTTCCTTCGTAATTATTCACAAAATCCGTGCACACGTTGCGCGGTATTATATTATGGTAACTACTGAATTTTTGATTTTAGGTGACGGAAATGTGAGTTTCGAAGAATTCGTTGAAATCGTAAGCAACATGGGAGGAACGAGCGCGGAAGCTGCGACGGAGGACCAAGAGGAAAAAGAATTGCGAGATGCATTTCGGGTGAGTCGAAAAAAATCGATGAAATTTCAAAGTGACAGGAAGTATTGCGAGAAATTTTTGTCGCAGGGAAAACTTTCCAGTCAATTTTCTTGTTTTTCTAACCGTTCGAAAAATTGTCCGAATTGCGCTCGCTCATTTTTTACGTGTGCTTTGCGCGTGCAGATAGGCGAAACTAAATTGCCCTCCATGCCGCAGGGGTAGGTAGAAGACACATGAGCGATTTACATGATTTCCACGTTTCTCTTTTCCGGGTGACGGATATCTACGTACCTCTTTTGTCAAAGAAAAAAAACAAAAAAGAACTAGAAAAATTACACGGCGATTCCCGAATGCGATATGTCTATGAAATAAACGATATCTTTCACCCGACTGAAACCTGAAACGTCACCGTCCTAGGAAGTATGAATATTCGATACCACGAAATATGAACATTTCTCACAGTCACGAACACTTCTGTGAGGATAAAACCCGCTGAACATAGCGAAATAATTACCAGAAGTAAAACATAATTACATGTATCAAAAACGTTTGAATGTGAAACAGCTGGGAGAACTTTGAGGTTAAACAGAGGTGGCGTTTTAATGATTAAGCAGGATGCACAACTACCCTTTCCGTTTCCATCAGGCGCGTGGTAGCTCGTTGGAGTTGTATTTCCATTAATTTAAGGGCCGCTACAGCTTCCAAAGAGTAATAAGTAACCAAGCAAAGTGGTGGGCAGAAAAAGAAAGACAGAAAGAAAGAAAGAAAGAAAGCCTTACACTTTTCTTCATTACTCTGAAGACCGGGTCAAAGACCAACGAACGGGGAACGCAACCCGTTTCTTTTACAGCTGTCAGCGCCGTCCCGGTATAGCCGAGGATACGATAATTAAGATCCAAGTGAAAACAAACCGCAATGAGAATGAACACGTTCGAAATTCCCTCTTACGCAATGTACTGAAATACGGTTATTGACTCGTAAAACTTTTTCACTCCTTTTTTCTTAACCAATAAAATTGCAAACCGAATCTCTTAAAAATGGCTCGGCATGTTCCGAATTCGAAATTGGGATATAAAAGTTCAGTGTCGGAATGAAAAGCGATAAAAGATCGAACTTCGATTCGGATTAATTACCTAGAAATGATTTTTGTTGGATTTAAAGCGTAGGTGTTGACAGATTGAAGTTGCCCGTAAATCTCCGAGTCTCGACGGTAGAAAGTCGTTCTGAGGAAATGAGCCATGTCTTCCCTGTGGAAACGATGACGTTTCAGGGATAATTAGAAAAGGGGTATTACATTTTTTATAAATGCTTCTCATAACGAACGAGTTGCCCGGGTTTATGCCCTTCCTAAAAAGGATCGGTAATGTATAGGGTTTTCCCGAGGGACCGGTGTACGGGATATTTTGATCGTTATTCGAGTGTTTTGTTTCGTTGTATTGTTTCCGGAAATTATCACTTTTTCGCGAGTGTTTCAATGCTGCAGCTATTTAAACAATCTCTGTTTTTTCTTTTTGCTGTTTCTCAAGATATAGAATGCTAATTCAGCTTCGAAAGTGAAGGAAAAGAGTAACATTGATTCATAAAATGTCGAGATTTCGACGATTTTCAGGACGAACATTCGCCCGTTCCCTTGGGAAAAATGACTTTTCGAATGTCTCACATAAGTGCTGTATTGTTCGTTGCGGCGTAGTGACATTTGTCCGCGTAGAAAAAGATAGAAAATTATAAAATTTCTGAAATTAGTTTACTAAAATTCTTTGCCAAATAGGTGGGAATTTTCTAACCAAAAGAATGCTCTTACATATGGCTCACAATCAGATAATATTTGAATCTTACCAGACTTGAATATCTTTCCTGGTAATCTACAACTCCGTTCAAAGTATTTTCTTCGCTTACACGAGTAACTTTCTTTCTCCAAGCCAGATCCAGCTATGAACACGTTTTTCATTTGGTTTTTCCTCGAAAGTCTATTCCCTTATCTGTTTTCGTATCTCGATTGTATCAGCTTAAAAAGCTTCGCAGAAATTCCAGACGCCAAATTATAGCGCGAAAAAATGAAAAAAAATAAAAAACTTCTTTGAAAAAAGCCGGATATAGAAAATCCCCAAGTCCTCAGATAAAATCTGGACCATGCAGTTGACAGATCAGAAAATGAAATATTCGATTTTTCGAAATATACCTCCGCAAATATATCTCCAATAAAAAGCTCATCAGGTTATGAAATTCCGCTACAGATTACGGCTACGAATTCCTTCCTGTTCTGGAATATCGAAAAACGGTGTTTTTCAATGGCCAGCTTCAAGTCCGTCCCAGATATACCTATGCGGTACCAAATTTATATTCGCTAACTTGTTTTACTGGTTATATCCATACGATTGCGAGATTCTGGCGTCACCGGTATAGTTATACATAATACAATAACTTTTGTTATTGCGTTGACTCCGCAGAATATTTTCGTCCGTTTATGGAAATCAAAAGTCGTCGGTGGATTCAGGTTAACGCGGTTTGAGTTCTTTTAAAAGTTCTTTTATTTATTTTCATTTATATTTTGTTTGTGAAAAAAAAGTAAGTACGAAAAAAATTAAAAGAAAAAAAAAACGGATCCTGCGGAATACCCCTCGAGGCGTCTGAAATTACGGCTTCACTTCTGATTCAATCAAAAATGTTTAAATCACTACCAAGGACAATCTCGTTGGGCTCCACAGCACAATCAGATTCGAAACTTCAAGAGAAAACAAAACAACGCTTTTATATTCAACTGGGAAAGTAATTAATGAATTAACTGCCGATCATCAACGAAATAGAATTTATTTATACGCGAACCTGTGTATTTTATACCCTTCAATTCAACTGAAATAATTGACAATCTTATTTTATAATTATAATAAAAAGTTATCAGAAAAGAAAATGCGTTATAGGTGCAGTATATAGATTTGATTTTGAACTAGCGATACACTTTTTATGCGTCTTGCGTATAAACACGTCTGCTATACGTTCCTCTGATTATTTGCTCCCGCAAAACTTTTACAATACGATCCGGCCGAAGGTATAAGTTATAAAGATACGGAAGTAAATCCCGTGCGCGCGGATGCTTAACATCGTGTAATTTATCTGCATGAAACGATGAAAACAAAGGTATAAACGCTACAAGGT
This sequence comes from Athalia circularis, assembly GCA_963978495.1. NCBI lineage: Eukaryota > Metazoa > Arthropoda > Insecta > Hymenoptera > Athaliidae > Athalia > Athalia circularis. The sequence goes on along the minus strand of OZ021700.1, from coordinate 16,941,225 downwards.
GGGAGTAGTCGGTAGTCATTAGAGCGCATTGTGTCACGGCAGTTTGACATTTTCACTCCCCATTCCCCATACCCATTTCAAACTCATCCCCTGTGGAGCCTATAGGGAGCCTCGAATAAGCGTTAACAACTCAAGACTATGTACTACAGATTTTCAAAGAGTTTATATCCTATCGTGGGAACGGATTTCGAAAAGACTCAAATCGCATTAAAATACACCACATTTTTATATTGTTCCAACTGGATTTTTTCATTCGCACAAACTATGGTCAAGTGAACAAAAAAAAAACCTTTTCATACAAAACGCGGGCTTTTTCTCGCTTATCAAAAAAAAATTTCAAAAAAATTATTGCCCCATTGAAACTCACGGAATTATAAAAGGTTCGAGTTACCATACAGTCAATAATAATATTTCGTTTTTTTTCTATTTTTTTAAATATTATTCGCTAAATTATTCAAGACTCAATTGGATGTTTTGAAGAATATTATCTCGAGGCGGTGCAAAGAGTTTTAGTCGTACATAAGGTAAACCGTGGAGGTGCTCATTAATTCTTGGTAGGTAAAAGGAGGAGAGAGAGGAAGAGAAAAAAAAAAAATTAAAGTAAAAGTAAAAGTAAAAGAAAAAGAAAAAGCAGCTCAAAACCTAGGTAGTAAGAAAAAAGAGATCTCTTTAGACAAGTGGCGAAACTCGTGCTGCTGGTTAAACAATTTGAGTAAGTAAACTTTGTGCCATTAGGTAGTTTTATGTATCTATATTGTGTGTATATTTACATATGCTGCAGTGTACATAGAAAATACAGATATCCTCGGCGCGAAAAGTTCTCCACTTGTATATAGATATAATATATGTTACGTATTTTATCAGTAAATTTTCTATACACCTGGGGAAAAGCGTTAATTGGTCCGTTCGAATATGGGTGTATACCGTGATATGGATATAACGGAAAATTGAAAATAGAAAAAATTATATACGCAAATTGTTTGAAATCGAATCCCTTTAACGGCAGAGAAAAGGGAAAAATTTACGATGTTAAAACTGTATATAGATTAAAATAACTCTAGGTGTATCGTATAATACTAACCTAGATACAGACGATAGTACGCTGAGTCGCGTATTGATATATCGAAAGTTGACTAAGTCATGGGTTGCGAAAAAGGCAATACGCTCAAAGTACATACTAACAACGGTCGTAAAGAGCTTGTGCACCATGTGGATAAATCGATACAAGGAACAATCGGCCGGGAATACATACAGGAAAATAAATAGGAAAAGGTAGAAAAAGTAGGTACGGCATACCTCGTGTACGTAGAGCCGAATAGGAACAGGCCATTTGTAACTTCAAACAATAATCATCCGATAGATAACGATAGACGGAAAGGGAACGAACCACGCATCAGCGAAGCAAAAAGTGGCGATTTTGTAAAAATTCATATTCATTTAATATTCTAATCTTTTTTTTCAGTTTTTTCTTTAATTAATTTATTTTTTAACAGCATAGGTACAATGATGAAATAGAATGAAATTATTGATACGAAACCAACATTGTTTTTCTCCCTTCCTCTTTCCTCATCTTCATTGTGGTTGTTCTTATCATTACGATTATTAATATTATCATAATTTTTTTTCAAGGAAATAAACCAATTCAAGTACGTTGTAATTTTATCTTTCATTCTACACAGTCAAAACAATATATTCATAATAGTCTGTGTTGAATTATAAAAATACATTATCTTATAAATGAAAGAAAAAAAAGTTGAAATCCATGACAATAGGTGAAAGCACATAAAAAATATTTGGTTATAAATCAGGTGCAATAGTTATAATTCAGAGTCATTTCGGGATTTGAGGATTTTGAAGGCGATCACACTCAATGTTAAGAAGACGTATAAACTCATGCATTATACTAGGATGTTTAGAAACAATAATTTGGAAATCGTACGTTTCTATGACTTCTTTCCTACTGATCACTAGGAACCCCAATGCCTGCCTGCGCAACTCAGCTAGCTGATACTTTTCAGCAACATCAAGTCGACTACAGACATTTTGCACTGTCAAATTTTTCATGAGTGTCCATTCGCAAATGAATATTAAGTATTTTACATCATACTGGTGAGCAACAGGCAATATTTTTAGCGCAGCTGCAGCGTCGGTTCGAGCCTTAGTGTCACCAGTGTAGAAATATTCTATCATCTCTTTCATAACATCTGCCCCATCGTGTTTTAACTCAATCTGATTTTCAGATGCTTCCCTCATGTCCGTTGTAAACATTCTAGAAAATACTGGACTCTGCGCAGCAAGAACAAATTTGTGTACAGGTAATTTTTCATCACCAATTACCACTGTAAAATCACTGAATTCGGAATTAAGATGAAATTGTTTCCAGTAATCAAATTGAGTAGGTGGTGATCGATCACGTGGAAGACTATAAATCTTTATACTCTTGCAAGTTATTTTCAAATTAACGGATACGTTCTTTTTCAAATAAGATCCATTCATATTGCATAAATCAATCTGTATTGGTATACGTAGTAATTCACAATAATTTGTCCAATCATAGATGATTTCGGGACAGTTGAATGCCCCATTTACCACCATTCGTATGACTGCCTTTGCGCTAACAGGACAATCTTTATAAACCCTGAGGTTTACTAGAGCGTTGTCATCAAGATTTACTTGAAGCCAAAATGCAGTAGTATACTGATTAAGAAAAAAAAATCGTTCTGATGTGTACCAGATGTTGGGCTGCATCACGTTAACATCCCATGAGAACGATGACACAATCATTTCCATATCCCTAAAATGAGTATTATGAAAAATATTTGGGTACGAAATATAATGAATCATATTATCATACAGAGATCGAAATTTAGCATAGTTTTACAGTCACTTACCTATAACCTCAAAAAGACGTCTGTCGAATAAATGCGTAATACCCAAGAAATGTGCCTCATAAATATGAAGAATGTCACGATAAACCGATCGCGCGTGAAATGGGCCCGAGTAACGAGCTAATAGTTCGACGTACAGCAGAGGGAAATCGAATAGAGTGATTGGGAGTCAATTCTATAAGATTCTATATAAGTAATGTTCGACTCGGCGCTGAAAAGCGGAAGCGGATAAGAGATGGTGCTGGATTTTCAAAAGTCTTCGTTTATAGATCTTCCTCGCGGGCTGGCGTTCTCGTTATATGCGCCTCGTTCGCCTTTCATTCGTCGATGATCGATTGTGAAATTTGAAAATTGCCGATCAGCAGTACCTCATCGGCCGCGTACTTGCGAACGGTGTCTTTATCTGAAAATAAACCCGTTCGCCTTTTTTCCGTTTTTTTTTTTTTTTTTTTTACGTCTATTTGTACCAGCTTCCTACCGCGGGCGCTCAATCGGTGCCGTGATTGGATATTTATTATCAACTATTCGTGCACGTTAAATTCGCGGTTCGTAGAGTACTCGATTTTCGCTTCTCTCGTCGCGACGTTTCCTTGAAAATGTCGGCTCTCTAGCGAGCTGCAATATTGCGGAGGAGGAATGTTATTCCCCGACTTATTGTAGTTAAGAAGTCGATATTTTAATCTCCGTGACCTCGCGCTGCAGTTTAGTCATACCGTGACTTACTGCCGCCAGCAGATTGTCGAGTATATGTATGTAGGTGTACGTTCCGTTGTTGAAAATGGAAGTGAACTTTCTTTCCCCCTTTTTTTTTTTATATTTATCTCGAACGTCCAACCCCGTTTGTCGAGCGGAAGTGACGGTGCCAGATTTCTGATTTTCGGAGTGACTGCCACGAGCTACCGAATATATATTACGAAAATATAACATCTCGTTGACTGTTCGGGGAACCTCATGGAAGAGGAAATTAAAAAAGTAAATAAAACTGTTCTTCATGCTTGTATAATGAACGCGAGAATCGGGTGTTGGCGAAAAGTTTTCAGCGGCGTATCTACTTGTGTACGACGCCAAAAATTTCCTGTAGTTATTAAATTATTATTAAATTAGATAACGAGCTCAACATGCGGGCAGTGTCATGTTCTGAGTTTTTCTCTTTTGTATTTATTTTTGTTTTTCTTCTGTTTCAATTCCCTATGGCCATCAATTACAATGAATCAAATTACCGGTGTAGAAAATTCGCAAAACTTTCAGTATGCTGTACGCACAATATGAGTAGATGCCCGCCATGCACCGAAAATTTATGTATGATGTATACGCGTCAACCTCGACATGCCCCAGCTGACGAGCCCACCGTGTGGGAACTCTGTGGTATTTTCTGCAAGTCCTTAAAACTGTGCAGAAATTGAAACAAAAAAAAGATATAATCACTGTTTCAAGTTTTTTTTTTTCTCGATCAATATGAAATTTGTCATTTTATCGCATAAACGATTAATTTCCTCAAGCTCAGTAGATAAGAAAGATTGAGTGTATTTTTCACTATGAGTATAAAACATTTTCTCTGTATACTTTTCCACGCGCGGGCGGCTAACCAATCGAAATGTATAAATTGTGCCGATGGTCTGCAGTATTTCGTCTGTATACACGTCGTATACTATAGGTTGGGTGAGCATTTAGCACATGTCTCGGTGCAGGGCGTTAATTTTGAATTTACCGACTTCATTGTCCGAACCGCCCTGGTAAACGTTCTCCATCTTTATCCCTCTAACCGCAAATCCGCCTGCGTTCAGTTCGCCGAAATCTTCGATGTGGTTGAACTAATTTACCGGCAGCGCGGTCAAGCACTTCAGCGATTACTGCAAACTCTCCACTCAGAACGCTAACAAATATCAGAATTAATTATAAGAATCAATATATCTGCAGGCATTTGTCAATATAAATGTAACGAATAACGTAAATTACTAATAATCGCGCCGAGTGCACCGGTGAAATGTGTGCGGAAATTTAATTATTTCGTGAAATATTCAGGCATGCGACGTCACATCTATACCAGAGCCTGGTATTTGTCCTTTGCATTGGTATGACTGTAACTCTATTATTATAATCGATACCATTATACGTGAACACAGAATGTCACTTTTGGAGGAAAAAAAAAATGTTCACTATTTTTCAGTGCGCCGTAATCGATCGGGAAGAAATAATGTTCACGAGTTGAACGAACTCGGAACGTCAAAAGTTTTCAGGCAGAATAGCGTGATTTTGGCCGAGCGATTCCACAGTGTGCAGATGGTTCCGATCGATAATCCACTTTGATTGTTAATTGAACGTATTCAACTTTGAGATTGGAGGAAGTAAGAGGGGAAGATTTAAACGCCAGTTTAGAGCGTGTATTTGATCGCAGGATTAAATCGCTGTTAAAAGTTCTCCATATATCGATTTCTTAAGGGATGAAAATCTGCTGAAATTTTTTTGGGGCTTCACCGCGCTATGGTATTATTGAAGGGCCTGTATTATTTATGTATATAGCGGGGTTGGCACGATATCGTTTGAAATTAGGTTGTATTAATTCCGATCACGTTTTGGCCAGTTCCGATTAATTGAAAATCGGGTTAATTCAATTTCCGTTCACATGCCAACACCTATACACGCATACCGCAGCAGCGTTTAACAATCTCCAACGCCATGACCTCGTTCCCGAACTTTCCGTATCTTAAAAAAAGTAAGTTTAGCGTAATTGTCGGATAACCACCTCTGGATATATTCCCATGCCACATAAATGACAACTTTTGAATCTGAAATTCCCAATTTTCACATTCATCCAATCCCCCAAAAGTTTACGGATCGAACAATAATTTTTAAAGATGGCTCGAAGGTTGAAAAAAAAAAATATTTTCTTGACAATCTTAGGAATTTTTGAGCGACCCCTATACGAAAATACCAGTATGCGTCTCCCAGATCTTAATCATCTCTACGAATGATGGATACAAAAAATAGTACACATGATATTCCGAATCAGAGAAGAATCGACTTTCCAATATTAATTTAATTTTTTTTTTTCAAAATTCTTGCGCAACCTTTAGAAAATTTTACGATAACGGGAAGAGTTTTTTCTAGGCGTACTCAAATCCTACAGGCGGTAGAGTTTTGGGGTGAAACCGAAAAGAGCAAATTTGAGGCAAAAAAAAAAATTTCGTCCACAGGATACGTATATTATACCTACCGACATGATATACTCATAACATAAAATAACAAATCGAACATGATAGAGGCAAAAAAGTTGAGCGTATCTTATTTTTACAATTTGATTTTAGATACGGTCGACGAATTTTTATCGGACAAATATAAGACTGACTCGATACATTCAATGATAGATTATTAAGAATTTTTCACGTCTCACTTCGGCCATTTATATGTTATTCATACGTATAGGATAAATAGCTTACTTTATATATTGCACGTATAGGTATAATCCTATATAATACCATAGATATATTGCACATAATACTAAAAACTTATAACCAAGCGAATTTGAAGTCGGCCGTGTAACGTCTTCCTCTGTGTATTTCATAGATAGGTATGTGCACTGTAAATCCCATTCAGCATTGTCGTGAGCTCTCCCTTGTTACAGAAAATATTACATGTTGTTATTTGCTATAGAGTACAGTACGTTCTAAGAAGAGAGCTTTTTTCACCCTTAAGATATAGCGAAAGTATCGTTCAGGGCTGAAGATAAAAGCTGTTCTCGAAAGAACATACATGAGAGTGGCTATAACAATACCGTGTCCTTGAACGAATCTAAAGCTTGAACTTTATATGCATTGCTGGAAAACATGTGCTAGCATACAAATGACCAGGTTCGTGAGGCCGAAAAAAAGTTGAAAAAAATCTTTATTTCGTATGAGAATTTCAAAATTCAAAACCCGTCGATTGATAATGCGAAGGAGATAACGACTCCACGATTAAGTGTACGTGAAAAATAAGGGGATGAAAAATAATCGTAATCGACTTAAACTTCGACTTGATAATCGTCAACGCTCACTGTATAGCTGCGGTAGAAAAGTATCCTATAATTATCTCCCAGAGCTCATTATTATGCAGTTGTGCGGTTAATCATATTTTCCCCTATGAAATTATGCAGAGAAGTAAGAGGACTTTGGGTTACGTTGATGTACCGTTTCACATTTCCTAATTGTTTTACCAAGTTTCGAACACGTTTCAGCTGAGGATCCCTCTGCACCAGCGGCAGCGACACCACCGAGAGCACAACCTCCATGCGCTTAAACTTCCCCAAAGTAGATTATTATACGAGGTATATAAATTGTACCTAAAAATTTTCACGTAACTGTTAAACCAAAGATAATCCCTCAAAAATGTCGACGAAAATAATTTTGGGCAGATTTTCTAACAGTTGAAAAATGTTACGTCTTTTGGAAAGCGACTTCCAAGATCTTCCAAGATCTTCAAACAAGAATTATGTAAAAATATCGTTCAATATTTATTTTTCCTATTGTCTGTGTGTTTAATAGGTAAACAAATTAAATAGCGGAAGTTGAGGATGCTATGTACAGTATGGGGGATATTTATAGCCCTTGAAATTTGCTAGAATCTCCCCTTAAAGTAAACCGGTAGGCAGCCGTTCTACACTAATAACTAGGACTGTTAGGTTGATAGCTCGAATTTCATGCGGATATTATTCATGGTGAGACAAACTGCTTCCGATGTCATGTTTACTGATTATCTACGCTTGTAGCTTGATAAGCTTAAGTTTGTTGAAGTTTAAGCTTCCCTCACTCTCTTCGATACAACACCAGCTGAGCCTCTATGCGTAAACCTGCAGTTATACCTTCACGATAGTTTATCTATAGCATATATCTATGTCTATAGTACATAAACGAATTATAGAGATAGAAATACTCGTGGCTGGTAACTTCCGAATCTACTTTCCGCGAGCTAAACGTACCATGGATACAGATATAAGCAAACCTATAAGTACAGGTATGTAGGTATACGGCGGTTGTTGTCTGTTGATCTAGAATTCTAGTCGCGTACCTCGTATTTGTCAAAGTTTATAATTCGCAGCGTTCCTATCTGCAAGCGAGATCCTCTGCTTCGTTAACATAGCTGCACAGAAACTGCATATACATATAGAATGCAAGAGAACCAGAGACAAAGAAAAAGAGAGAGAGAGAGAGAGAGAGAGAGAACGTTGCTGCACCAAATTAGGAGTCCGAGCTATTTAAATTAGAAGCGCATCGATATTCATAGGGAATTCAATTACCATGGAATCTACCTTTTGAATAAGGATAATTTCAGTACTTAGTTTGATGAACTATTTTCTAAAAAATTTCGATTAAATTTCATTCGTAAGCAGAAATTTTGATGTAAATTTCGATTTCTTTTTGTTTTTAATTTAATGAAAGTAAACGATTATTTTACAGTTCGAGAAAAGCGTAGTAAAATAAAATAAAACAAACGCAAACATAATGGAAAACGAAGATGAGAGGAAAAATAGTGCGACAAGACGATTTCCATGAAATCCATAAGTTAAACTGATATTACGATGTACATTATATGCGCTACGACGAAAGATTTACTCGACAAGCGCGAGCTTAAGCTTTTGAAAATCGTATATCTATTCGAACGAATATACCTTGGAGAGATGCAGGATTATGTCACACAGCTGAATGTTTGAATCGTTCGAGATGATCAGAAAGGATTCAACTGGATTTTCTACCGACAAAAGTACTCGAGATTCGTCTAAAGTGTGAAACCAGCCACAGCTCTTCTGTACGAAGTCCCCATCTTTTGATCCTACTCTTATACGTTTACAGTACTTAAAATATTGCGCATACATATATGTATGCATGTATAGCCTACGAAGGGTGTGTTCGTTCTCCGTTCAACTGTGCGATAAATATTGCAAAGATAGGTAAAAATTAATATCCTTATTTTTTTGTTTCAGGTATTCGACAAGCACAACCGAGGCTACATAACAGCGTCAGATCTCAGGGCTGTTCTCCAGTGCCTAGGAGAAGATTTATCGGAAGAAGAAAGTGAGCGTGTCATTCATATGATCGATTTTTCCAACTTTGACAAATTACGAACACTTTAAAAATATAGCCTTCCATCTATATTATTTATTCATACGGGCAGCTTCACGATGAGAAAAAAAGACAGAAATTTAATTCAATTAAACAACACTCGATTTTATAACACTCCAAGACAGAACGGTATCAATGCTGAGGTGATCGATCAATAAATCGTAACATATTATGGATTGCCGTATGAAGGTTAACTGCACTATATATCCGTGCTGTACAAAAGCATGATTGAGTGATTATATCTAATAAAATCATCAGAGCTCTGAAAGTTGGTGATAATAGTTTTGCAAAAGAAAAAATCTATAAATCAAACGTTATGGATAGAAATTGATAATGTTTAGATTATTATTATTGATATAATAAATATTTCAGACCCTTGAGCTGATGCCCCCGGTTTTCACGGCAACACCCCGTTCGGCAGGCAAATCGTCGGAATATAATGACAAGAAATGTCATCATCGGGTTGTGTTCGTAGAAATATTCCTCCCCTGACAGATGGGATATTGGGGAATTTTATTTCGCTCGTATTCTGACTGAATAACCTCGTTTATTTCATTTTACATACCTATACATATCTGTATAGGTATACAATATTTTTTCCATATACAGAAAACTTTTCCGTGGTTAGACCTTCGGTAGAATATACGTGTTCGTTAAAAATCGCATTTTATATTTACGCAGCTCGTGTGCAAAATTCTACTTCCTAATCGTGTAAAAAAAAAAAATTAAATAACAACAGAATCCTTACATCCGTATCAACTTCATCGCCGCAAGTTTGAAGGACACGCCCCGAATATACCAGCTGTGCATGAAATCCATCTCAAATATTACGTACTAAAGGGACGTGGCGATGGTCACTTTTTATCGCTCCATCATGCCTTTCAACTTTTTGCCATGCGAGCATAAACTGATACCTTTATACCTTCGTTGCACGGTGAACACGATTGACTTTTTCTATCGTTTATGTTAGTGTTATTATACCCAGCAGCCCTTTTATATTTGAACTACCGTAATTTTTTTTACTTTTTCATCTATTTTTATGTGCCCCCGGATACATGGACGATCCATATACTTTTGGATTATGATATTGAATAATGATATCATAATAACTCGGCATAATTATGATTATTATTAATAATGTGTTTCAGTCGAGGACATGATCAAGGAAGTGGACGTCGACGGAGACGGTCGTATCGACTTTTATGGTAAACGTTTACCGTTTTTTCTTCCTTTTTCTATCCATTGCCGCACTTTGAATAGCACAGTGTATAGTATGGAAACCGATAAAGAGAACCGCAAAATCGCATTTCCGCTCAACGATATAAACTCTTCCAACGTGAACACATTTTAGCTATGCAAACCCGCGTATTGATGTATGCATATATTTATGAAGATATATATCGTATTATGTACGTACGTATGTTTATCAAAGGGCCGTACATCCGCAAAGAAATGAAAAAAACATCGTGGAGTATATAATGGACAAGAAAAAGGAAAAAATGACATTGTTAAAAACTAGATAAAATACAACATTTACACAATTGCGGTTTGTTGCATTTTGTCGAAAGGTGACCGTGCAATCATTTGCGGAAGTCACGTACATATCAGCTATATTATACTCACCACAATGCAGAAAGTTTAGCTGCGGTATAGTTTAGCATAGTTGTAACTATGTACATACATAAACATATATATGTATAGATATCTAGGCACATCACTTGTGCCCGTTCCGTTGCTATTTCCGAGAAATTCTCGATAGAGATCACGTAATTTATCTGAACATTTGCTGCAGAAATTGAAACGAAGACCCACAGCAGATGTTCCCTATACATACTCACAATTATAGTTGTCTCGAAACTAAACGTAGGTTGACGGATGTGAGCAAGAAAATTTTGATTTAAAATTTAAGTGATCCTCCCCAAAATTCAACTCTTGAACAAAGTGAATTAGTGAATGGATTCAGCTGTTATCAACTGCTTGTCCGCGATTTTATAAATATAGTGTGTACTCGTAGATCTGCTTTCGAAAACAGCTTAGCGAATGTATAATTTCAAAAACCTCGCACCTATAGCCACAAAAAAAAAAAAATCTGGACGGGGTACAGCCGAAAAAAAAATATAAACGAGTTTATAAATTTGATTTAAATTTGTCCATTCATAAGAGGGATCGAAATTTGTGAGGATATGCCCATCGTTCGTGGATTAGTTTTCAACTACACGTTTTCGCTGAAGTCCCGGTTGCGTGTTTCCGGGCATGTTTTACACGGAGCGATTCCGGATTTCCCTGAGGTCTCGTGACTCTCAATTCTTTTCCATGGTTGCGCCGCATACGCGGGCTCGAACACGATATGTTCGTATCACGCAGGACTAGAGAAAAAAAAAAGGTCATCGGGATCGGATGAAGACCCGCACGTTTGCTTTTTACGATCCTCTCTTAAACCCTCTCCCTGCATAAGCGAATCGACCCCCGATTCTTATTACCCTTGTAAGACTGATGGATCACTTTTTACGTGTCAATTTTCTACGCGAAATTTCCCTGCTTGCTTTTCTCAGAGCCAGGGATAAATCCGAGTATTTGCCAATTCCGACGAAAGGACGAAGGTTTTTTATGAACCTTGAATATTGAATCGCTTTTCTCCAAGAATCTGAGTTACTCTGTTGTAGCTTTTTCAATAACAAATACGTGACATGTTTTGAGCAAACTATTTTGTAATTCAGTTTTTCTTTGTATTTCAGAATTCGTACATGCGCTTGGGGAGCCGGGGATAGATGAGGACGAAGAGGATGAGGAAGACGAACCACAGTCCCCAGCGGACTAAATTCTACCGTTTATCTACCGCTTCCATCTTCTTAGATAGAATAATTTAATACGTGCCGTCGATAAAGAACATATTCTTGTACGATACTGTGCTCTAGGAGGTCGCGATATTCAATCTTCGCTAATAATACTGCGATGGTGCGGTAAAGATAGAAAACAGGAGAAATCCAGGCGACCATTCCTTGTTTAATGCACTCTCGTATTTACCGAAAGTATTTCAATACACTTTAAAATACAAAGGGGCCAAAAAGGCAATGGGCTTGGTTTGATCTCACTATATATAACAACGAGATATTGTATGCCTAATAATAATAAATATCTTTTAAAATTATTTCAACTTCTCGCGACTGCGTCGGTGATAAATAATAATTTATTCGACGTGATGTCGCTTTTTGAATTATAAGGCAGAGAGAAGTTAAGCAAATTTGTAAGTGTTCCTATAGAATCGTAAGTTGAATTTTTGCGCCCCTGAGAGGCGTATGTACAACTTTACGACGGCAAAAGTCTTATTTTCGAAGGCCAGTCGATTAGTTTTCAAGATTTTTAGTTTAATTCTCATTGTCAGGCTGAAAATGTGCATCGCAGAAGCAGTTCACAGAACGTCAGTTCGTCAACCCAGCTTTGCAAACATTTCATCAACAGCAATTATTTTGTCAGGTGTCATACCATTGATATTCTTGAACTTTACAATTTCTTCTTTTTTTTTTTTAGATTTCTACATCGTCAAAATACTAATGACTGGTATTCGAAGTTTAAAAATACATTTTGCAAGCAATTAAATAATTAAAAAATTCAAACATATCCTCCTATCTCGTCTACGTAATTTTAAAATTCTTATAATAAATGAAAATCTAACCCGGACAATGTGTGCATAATAATGCGTTGGAGAAGCCATATTGTATATTCTAATGTTAAAAAAAAATCTTGTGAATATGACACGTTTAATGATTTGGATAATATTAATTAAACTTCCCATTTCTATATTACACTTATTACACCTTTGTGGAGTGTCGTTTTTCATGCTTGTTCAAAAGATAACATACAATCCTATAACATTGTTGACATTACGCATAATAATTGAGAAAAAAATAAATCGATCATTATACATACTATTAAACATTTTTCAGATTATATTCGTCTATATTGCTAAATACTTTTACTAAGTCTCGTACCTTGAATATCTAACGCTAACCATACTAAATAATAATGATAAACTACAAGCTGTTTCAACTATTTTGAAAATCTAATAAATCAATCACAAAACGTTTATCTGATTAGCAATTTTTCGATCTTTGACTCCATCGCTTACCTCCCCCCGGCCTGTTCCCAAATTGTCAAGAATTTTTTGAACGAAATTTCAAGATTAGGAAAATGCAGGCTGATATATTCAGTTTAGGCGACTGTTTAGATTAAAATTCAACACAAAAATTTCAAACATTGCTGTCTATTGAAAATCACAACAAAGATAAGTATTTACATGATACCCTCGTAATACGATTATTGTATTATGTATGCGTGCATAATTAGTGTAATAAAAATCAAGAAATTTTCATTAATTTACAGTGCAATAGTTTATCTTCAACTTAATTGAATACAATACTTCATCATCAGGTTATTAACTTTGTTATTGGGAATCTGATATACGGTGTACAAACAATTGTGTTAAGTTGACGAATAACACAATGGCAGACTTATTTTAATACGAATAAACAACAGGCAAATCATGCATCATTGCGCTAGAATTGACCAACAACGTTTTTAAAAAAGATAGAAAATAATTGTTCGACCTGCATGTATATGTGAAATTTATGCTACAATACCAATTTAACTAATACATGTAAAACATAATATTATAATACCAACGGCCACCACATTCATTGAAATAACCTGTAATTTGAAATTAAAAACTGTGCAGAAACAATCACTGAAAAGATGTACGTCATCAGGTGTAATTGCAATTAAAATAATTTAGTGAGCAGTAATGTTTTGTGGCAACATGTGTCCAGTATCACCAAGACAACGTAGCGTAACTCTGCCACTAGGAAATATACTGATCCAAGTAATACTAGCGTGACTAAGTGATATCCGCAACCAAGCTTCTGGTGGAAATTGCATTGCTCTGTAAAATACAAAAATTCAGGCAATTTTTAATAGTGGTTGATCCTCAATCAATAATTGATATAAAAATGAAAATATGTTTTTTACCTGCAGACGAAGTATCTTATTACATTTGCATGGCACACAAGAAGGGTGTATGAATTTTCAGTCTGACTAGAATCTGCTCGGTGGAAGTATCTCCTAAATGCTGCTTCTATTCTCGGCCCATCTTGGAAAAACTGCTGCAGCAAGTAAGTTATGAAATAAACTTCACATTTAAACAAACTGATCTCAAATGAGAAATTTTAATTTGTGTTATGTAACTGTCAATTCATATGATGATAATTGGTACGAAGAAATGATTGGGAAGAATAAATTTAGACAAGAAAATGATATTTCAGACTTACATATTTTTCAGGTTTCCAATGCCCTACAGGTGGTTCAGGTGGAATAGGTGCTCCCTCTTCCAAAAGGCTATCGTCCGTGGTAGGGACATTTGGAAAGTTTTTTTCTATAATCTTCGACGTTTCCTGTGCTCGACTCATGGTCGATCTTACAATCAACGAATATGGATGGCCCAATTCACTTAAACGTGCTCCAGTTGATTGTGCTTGCTTTCTGCCTAAAAAAATGAATGAGATAGTAAAAAAGAAGTATTCAGATTCTAATGATTTCCACAGGTTAAAACTAATTGTTTACCCAACTCAGTAAGAATTCTTTCAGAGTCTGTCCTTCCGTTGGTCTCATACTGCCCATGACGTATAAGAAACAAGTGTCGGACCGCGCTAACTTTCTTGGAGGCTAGTTCTTCGTTGAATCTATTTTCATCTTTCTCGTTACTTACTTTTACAGGCTTTACCAAACTCTTGGGGTCTCGTCTAAGAAACAAGCAAGGTGTGTTATAAAAAATTACAGAGAATGATATTGGTAAATACTATGATCAGTCCTAACCTATCCCAATTGTGCTCCCATTGTACTGATGGAGTATGGTTGGTAGTCCAGGAATTTAGCACATGGAGTGATTCGCCGCCGCCGTAGACATTATAATAAAGAAGTACAGCTCCGCCGACAGCACCGATTCCAGAGATTGCATATTTTTGAAATTTTGTTAAACCCGGCATTTTGCAATAGTGAAATGAGACATCTATATTCGGTTTAACGGATATGAGTGATATGGAGGCATGCAGCCACGTGAAAATCCTCTCCGTCGACTTACGAAAAAGCTACAATACTCAGCTAGCTCAATACTCGTTGACTGAAAATGGGGCAATACTAAAGAAGACAGCTCAGAAATATTTTTTCACAGTGGCATCTTTTGGGAATAACTTTACTTGACCTTCCTAACAAATTTAAAATTCAAGAGCTAGCGCTATCTAGTGATTTTGAACAGCAGAGTGGGTTGGAAAAAGTGGTAACTGGTAACAGCTGAGGGATCTCACAGCTGAGAACGAAGAAGTGTGGTGTGGTAGTCTTCTGTGTGACAATTGGTGTGACTGTTGAATCTACCAGAGACTACCACTTCTACTACTCGCAACGGTGTGACATTTGGTCGGTCCTAGGTTATTAACTGTGATTTTACTTCCATTACTTACCTCGTGCAACCCTCCAACAGTGCGAACATTGATACCTTCGGTCTTCATTTACAGATTAAACCCGTTGGCCAAAGGTTGGTTGAAGGTCGTCATGTTACTTCGGACTAAAATATTGTGCCAGCCTACATTCAATATAACCAAAAACTCATCGATAACACACACATAGAATTCCAAAACATAACTAAATATTGTATAATTATTAGTCAACGTCAATTCTGAAAAATTTCACCAATGAATTGTCAGAGATTACATGGTTATGTATTTATTCATGGAAAATTAAAATTTGGCACTAGTTTAATCCGATTCAAATCTCACTATGATTCATTGGGGTTAACTCCTAAAGCAACACAAAACGAAATAAAAACTGCATACTATGAATTGAGCAAGGTTTATCATCCTGATAAGAATGACAGTGAAAGTGCTAAGCACAAGTACCGAGGGATCACGGAAGCCTATGAAGTTCTGGGTAATTACAATTCACGAAAGATGTATGATCGTGGAATGAGACCCGGTGTGAAGAACACGAATGTTAAACCACCAGCAGAACAAAAAAAAGATGATGTTCAAACTCGTTTTTATAGATCCAGATTGCACAGACATAAAGTAGTTATGGAGGATGGTCGCACTCCTATCTACAACTTTGATGCGTGGACAAAAAACCATTACAGTGAGTTATTTAAAGACACAAAAAGAGAAAAAGAAAGCTGGCAGAGGGGACAAAATCGAAGAAAGTCTTACCACCCTAACAATGAGCTTGAATTGATGACTGCTGTATTATTTGCTGTTAGTCTCCTATTCAGCTCATTGTTTATGACCGAAACGCAGAAAAGTCTTGATCGGAACAATCTCAATTCAAAAAAGAAGACATCTGAGCTCACTTGAGCAACAATTCAGAACAATGTAGAAGATTCTTTGGGCCCCCTTGAAGTGCAGTAATATTAATCATCAAATTCTAGAATATATGGAATCAACGCCATTTATCCAAGTGATGCTTGTAGTAGTTAATTAAAATGTACAAATAAAAAATATTTTATTCAAATATTCGTCCCATTATTAACATTCTATTTGATAGAACATAATGTTCAACGTTTTGAATTTGAGGGCAGCTATATTCATGTTGCTTGGTTTGATACAAATATAGAATAGTTGATTATAATAATTTATACTGAAACTTCCTGTTGTGCTTTTTAATTAGCGTTTGGTCAAGCTAAATGATCCAGTTCTCTATTAGCCCACATACATATTTAATAGAAGTTTGCTGATGAATATATGCATCGAGCACTGCTGATTAACATAGAATGAGGAAGAAACACAGCTAGTTCCACCTTTACAGTGGAGCTCCATAATAAGTCTATTTCAGTAAATACAGTTGATACTGGGTAATGTTAAATTAGTATCATTAGTGTATAAATGTATTTATAAATGGACGCAGCATTATTATGACACTCAAAAACTTTGTCTGTTGGATCCTAGCTTGGAGTTACCATCTATAGACTTTTAAATATTTTGATAATGTCAAGCATCTCTATGCTTACAATGTGGCTTTTATTATGACTTCAGAAAGCCACAAGTTCATTCACCCATCTGAAACTCTAATGAAAAAAGACTATTATATAGGCTTGGTGCTCGAAAGAGAACCTCGATATCCAAGTATTCACTGAGGAATTCAGAACACAGAACTCCCCAAGGAACTTAAAATTGTTAGTGAAATTGATAATGACATTAACAACATTCTACCTGATGCAGAATCAGTAATGCTGAAACATTGGTACAGTTGGCATGGGCATTCCTACTATCCCAGTAGGATATGGAACAGAATGTCCCATTCCTGGAAAGTTACCGGAAGTAGGATATCCCAAATTTCCAGATCCCGCAGGCCGAGGATTTGTCATCAACTCCTTCATTTTGTCAACTTTGACCTTGCGCAAATGCATTATCTTACGTCGTGATAAAAACTGTTCCAAGAATTCGTCAACCTCCATCTCCTCGTTGAAAAAATTTTCCTTTATTTTCTGAAAATCGAAACAAAATAATCATCCTGTATTAATGAGTCAAACCATAATTTGTATTGGTCCTCACACTCAGACTACCTGCAGATATTCAAGATATTCTCTAATTCTTTAACTTTCTTAACTATCCATGTAACGGTTGATAATCACATTATAAGAATGTAATCTTATTTTTACTATATCGAATGAAGACCCAACTTTCCACATTTCATAACCAAGAGATAAAAATTAATTTAGACAAAAATTTTTTTTCTTTTCTTCTAATACTCATGCTACTTTTGAACATTTGATATTATTTCGAAACATGATCAGCATTAAATAAAAAATAATATTAAGAACCTTGATGAGTAGTTACCTCTGATTCTTCCTCAATTTCTGCCGCAGATGTTTGAAGAAGAGCTAAGGCTGTGTCAATACTCATTGTACCCGAATGTTCTTCTGCAATAGGTTATTATCAGTGAGTATCAATTGATTGTAAAAGATAATAAAGGCGGACAGAGATGATTAAACATACTTAACTGATTGAGTTTTTCCGTAACACTCGCACACAGCTGACTCCCTTTCTCACTGAGCTCCTTTATCGCCTGTTTGCCATCTTCAAGTTTGGGTTTATTGGAGAGATTAAATTCAGCCATAGATCTGTTACTTGCCAACAACATCTCCTTTCCATTATCTTGATCCTTGAACTAAGAATTTGGCGTTGAAAATGTGTTTCTACAATTATATCACCAAAATTCAACGGCGCAAACCTAACCTGTTTGACGTCTTTGACAATTTCCTCAAATTTTTCGTCGTCGTGTAAAAGTTCCTTGAGCTCGTCATTGTTCAAATGCGACAGCAATCCTAATGCTGCCACAATATCAGGTTCTTGAGTACACATTTTTACGATATTAATTTTAAAAATTCAAGTGCCTTGTTGCACTAGTTAATCAAAGTTTAAATCGAACGCTGATCCACACACAACACACGACGTTGTGACGCGGGTGACAATGACGTGTGTGCCGTGTGCGTGAACAGCTGACATCGGTGGTGAATGATCAACTTGTCACAGCGATTGCCTATGAGTCAGGACCTGAAATTGACTTTTTTTACTTTATCTTCGATTATCTCTCTAATCTCCTAGTCAACCTCTTTGGCAAGTTTTCTAACATTAAGTACCGACCTTAGATTGTTGACAATACATGACACACATCTATCACTAGTGTAGAAAAACTTAATCTAAAGTTTTTTCAATTATTCAATTTTATTTTGTAGTTTTGTACATAGCAGTTATACAAAAAAGATTTCATCATTATGTATACTAATTAGTACAGGGTTAGTGGTTTAATAAGATAACTCAAATAATAGTTGTTTCAAAACACTAGAGAAATCAAATTCTCAATTATTTCAAAGGAGATATTTCATTGCATATGTAGTAATCAAATACGATCACCAATGTATCGATTTATCACAATCGCAATCAGGAATTATGACTGTACGAATCACTGTTGATGTTATAGGCTTTTCTTTGAAACGAGGAAATGACACAGTATTTTGATATAATTAATTCAATTATAAATGGAATCTCATCGCAGCGAGTTCTGTAATAGGAATAATATTTATCTGTCACTAAAAATTCGATTTTTCATTCAATCAAACTCATTGTTTAACAAATTATTAGGTGAATGTCAATATTTCTAATTTGTGGGCAACTAGGTACAATCTCATGCTAAAGACATCCTAGCTGCTAATTGTTGAATATTTGTGACAATGTTACGTATTCTTAATCTTGAATATGGAAAGCAGAGCATAAGTGATACAGTCATGGTACTCGATCGATATGAAAAATATGAAATATTTGGTGATCATAATTCACATTCGATAGATATAAAAGTGTCTATGGTGGAAATTACCTTATAAAAAAGCCATATCATAGACATCATTCAAACACTTGGAAATCACAAGGCTGTTTCGGTGGTTGTTCACAATGGTGTTAGAACTTGATAGACTTATTGGTAACTTTTAAATGAATCTCGTTTTCTCAAAATTCATTAATAATTATAATGCTTCAATATACCTACAGAAAATCAAAATCAAAAGCCTTGCTTATTTGGAAAAGTTGCATGTTTTTAGGTAATAATTCATTTATACTGTTAACAACCGAATGTTGGTTGCAAATAAATACAGCTTATTATAAACACATTGAATCACGTTATCTAAATCTTTCTTTATTTTCCAATCACTCTTCAAACAAACAGATCGTCAGTAGCTTCGCTTGAAAGCCTGGGACGCATGGTACTACTGTAATGGCTCCATTGTACCAAGCAGAGCAACTGTCGACCTACAGTATGATACATTATACTAGCACAACTGTTTAATTTTTGTTAACTTAAATCCGTTTAACTCAAATGCGTTCAGCTCAGGCTTATCTACCTTGTCACACTCTTGCAGGCCTGACTCCACCCACCACGCAATAAATATAATAGCAGCGGTAAAAGTCGTACGAAATCAACAATAACTAAGTTTACCGAAAGAGCTGAAAGTTTAAAAAAAAAATATAAGTACAAAACGGAATTTTAGATAGTTATGTAAAAATCAATCTAATCCAAGTTTCAGTGTATTCTAACAATCGTATATTTAAAGACTCGCTAAGTGGCAACATATCTATAAAAATTGGATTTGAGAACATATCTTTTCACCCAGAATCTATTCAAAATATCTTACCTGCCTTTTCAGAAGTAAAAAAATAATTTCTCACTTGAAAAATAGTTTTGAAATTTCATAAGCAAATTCTACTAGATTTTTCCGGTCAAATTTATCGGAAGTCACGTTTTGTTTTCAATATTTTTGGTGGATTAAGACGGACTATTTTGTTTGTCTAAATATGCTTTTACAAATTGAAATTGGAATAAGATTTTGAGAAAGTATCAAGTGAATTATTTAGTCGTACAGGTGAAAATGAAACATTGTCGTAGGCTACGTCTCAAATAACAAAAATAGAGAGCTCAAAAATTTAACTCATTACAAAATTGTTCCATGATAATTCTTTTTAATACGAGTGCATACATTTACACAATTTATGAATATTTCGTTCACTGAGCTTTGCTGCTTCAGCATGATATCCAGCTGATTCAAATTTTTTTTTACCCCCCCCCAATCTAATTGTAAGTTGCACGAGCTTATCACAAATAGTGTATACAATATACCTTTACTTGTATAAGAACTAAACACAAGTCACTTTTAATCAGCAATGGATAATACAATACTGTGGTTTTTGTATGTATTTTTTTTTTTTGTCAATTGAGACACGGCCTCCTGAAATTCTTCTATTGTAACTGAAAGGTATATGAGATAAAAACTGTACGTGTAAAAATATTTCCAATCATTTCACAAATGCCTAATAACGAACCGCAATCGTGAGATAGATTTCATTTGGTAGGATGAGGACAAATCCTAAGAACAACAATATTTAGTTGTGATCAGTTTTAATTTACAGGATGCCAATTTACGACTCGCAATGGATATTATAAGTAGTAATAATATAGTATTATAATACAACTTCACTCGGATAAAAACACACATATTCTCCTAGCACATTTATTTCGCTAAAATCCTGCTGCAACGACACTATTTTATGCAATTCACATTCGAAAGGATGTTAGGGAATCTGGATATTGTATTCCAGGTCGCTACACACGAAGAATACCCCAATCAGATTCAGTAACACGTGTTACACTTCACATGTGTAAAATATCAGTAAAATCATATAATTTAACAACGGTAAATGAGGTGTAGTCCGATTCAGCTAAAATCACTTCATTTAGTTTAGTATTTTGCAGCCCCAATTTTTAAATTCTACATAGTATCTAAATGGAACGCAATATTGGTCCTGAGTTTGCCCGTTACCTCAATTTTGTGTAGTTGAAGCGACTTTAAGCTTCATCTTACAACACCTCGAGTAGCACCTGGTTTCAACGCTTGCGACTAACAAATCTGTATTATCATAGTTGTAACTGTCTTCATTTTATACGAAGATTTTTGTATTTTCTTTAGCTTTTATAATTGATTTGTTAGTCGCAAATGTTGAATCTTGACCTGGTAATTATCCAAATGAATATTGATAAAGAAGAAATTATAATCTTTCGAATCAATGGCAACTTTTGTCAGGTTTAAATGCATCAGAAGAAAATAGAAACCTGGAATAGTCTCTGCACTAGAGGAATAACAACCATTCATTCGCTGTTTACAAAACCACCAATCTATTCAGCAATGATTTTGTTATAAAATTCAATGACTCCATTTTCCTATAGGTTAATAATCTAACTTTGATTCGTTTCTGATCCTTCACCATCCGAGACATAGTATAAAGAATATGCTTTATTTTGCTCTTGTTCATGTGTGGAAAATTAAATACAATCATCCTTTTTAACACTATCAAGCAACTTTAAAACTTACACTCCAATCCGACTTCAAGTCGATGAGAAAATTAAGACATTACCGGATTTACGATACAATAAAAAGTGCTGTAACTTCAATTATGTCAAGCATTCCATCGAGCAATGGGTTAAAGGGATTTATAGCTAAAAATTTAACGGTTAGTATTATGCTTTAGATTAATTTTCAGGTGAACGAAATTCTTGAATTTTAATATCTTGCGAGCAAAAGTCTTTGTTCCAAATTCCCATACGCTATAGTTCAGAATTGGAATAAAAATTTATAGAAAAAGACTTTACGTCTTTCACCTAATTTGTATACAAATCATTGTACTAACTAACGATGCTATTGAATTAACAAATGCTGTACAGTAATACCATTTATTATACCATCTTGTTAAAGAAGGTAATACGGGGAAGAGCACTGAACCCATATGAAGAAACTGAATTAAATTAATATATTTCATAAGATATTGTGAGTTATAAAAATACTACTGTAGAGATGCAACGTAACAGTCTAGGATCATTCACCAGGTAGGGATTGGCGAGTCAGATGCTGACAAGTTAGAGGGGGGGAAAAGTGTACCCCAGTAGAAATATCGCTTATTGGCTCTAAACCGACAACATTCATCAATTGGTATCAGACCATTCAAAAGCATAATAAAAATAAACAGTCCAATGTTCCTAATTACATGGTACTACCACGTCATCGATACAGGCATACAAGTATATGAACAATTATAGATAGCAAACGCGCGAGAAAACAAAAACTGCCGATCATACTATTATCCAAAACTCTTTCCGTTTATTCATCACGCTTATACTTAATCTCGTACAACTATGAACCCCGGTACACGAAATAGCGTCGCCGAGCAGGCATTCACATCTTACCCACAACAAAAAAACTCAATTTCATCTCGAATCCTATAACAGACAAACAAACAATCACCTCTCGCCTTAGCTTACCTCATTAAAGGCATAATATTTTACACTTCTTGGCTCTGTTAAGTATATAATATGTAGTGGTGGTGGGGGCGGCTGCAGACAAAAGGATACAGTAGTATCTACGGCAGAGCGCATTTCATTCAGATTTGTTGGGGTGTAGTGGGGTCTGTGGGTAATTCAGTCCTGCATCTCTTCAGGCATCTCATGTGGGTTGAGGATGCCTGGAACTGCCATTTGCTGTTGTCTCTTATCTTCCTGCGCAAGCCGCAGCGCTGTTTCTCGTTCTTCCAAATACAAATCTGTATCATCTTCGCCGGTATATTCCTATGTGCGAAATAAGCATGTTTAAAACTTCCAAAACGGTACGATAAATTGTAAAGATAAATGTCAGATAACTCACTCGAATTTGAACGAGGAAATCCCTAAGGTGATCTTTGAATGCAGATATGTCTTGATCAAGATTAAACAGGCCTTGCACCGTGATCTTTATTTGGTTATCACTCAGGTGTGGAAATGCAGCTCTCAATAAACTTGCTACAAATTCTTGCACGTACAGCGTATTATCAGGCAGAGGACCTAGTGGTACTTGAATTCTTCCTAATTCCACTAATGAGAACATATATGCCAAAATTGTTGCATGCATCGTTAAACCTGTGTATCACAAATTATTTTACGTTAGATTTAAAAAGATTTTCATTCAACTGGTTTCATCGATGAAAATTATTATCCTACCAGCTGTATGGGAAGTATCTGCTACAACACTGAATATGTGTTGCAAGATGTCAGTGAAGTATGTCTGATAAAAACTCTGTGCTGCTTGGTCGTGTACTTCGATGTTTTGCAAAAGTTGATAGAGGATTTGCAGTCCAGTATCTGCCACATTTCTCATTGTATGCTTAAATGCCCAAATAATCGAGTCCAAAACCAGCTTGAATTGAGCCGGAGGAATAGATAGGAACGCAGGGAAGCAGTGGCTGTTGACTGCCTGTTTACAAAAGTGACGATTCATCAGCAAACTCACGAATTGGAATTAAAAAAAAAAAATTAAAGTGATTGTAAAATATTTCAAGTCTTACCTGCAATAATAGGAAGAAGTTCGTTCGATGTTCAGGGAATTCTTCAAAGTCTTTGTTAATCATTTCAAGGGTACATTCGAAAACAGCGTCAAATATTTTAGGCACTTCGCTAGTGATGTGTCCTTCTAATTTGTTGACAATAGTAGCCATTGCGCTGAGCACTTCAGGCTCTCGAGCGCAATGTACATTCGTCTTCTGATAATCGAGCAAGACTGCGTCCAATAATGGTGGTATGAAATTTTCCAAAACCTGTTGAACGAATTAAATCAAACAATATTACTAACTAGATTGTTAATGCAGTATATGCTTACATCAACTTCGAACGGGATCATCCAGAATAAAGGGCAGGATGGAATCAGGCAGTGGGCGGACCAAAGAGAAACCATAAATTCTTAATTGAAGTTTTAATCTCATTATTCTGCGCTACGAGATATTTCACACAAAGAAAGAAATAAATCTTGAGAAAAAATGACTACTCACCATTTGATGATCATTTGATCTGCTAACCCAATCTGAGATTAATTTCAACGTCTCCTTTTTAACGACTCTCATACTTTTTATCAAAGGCTGTTTCATTACTATTTCCCCATTTAAAGCTATTGCTGCAGTTATATTTTCACTCATAACCTAAAATATTTAATTGAAATTTAGAGCCAATTTCTCTACGAATTAATACTATTCATTCGGTTCATAAAAATTTGTTCCGATCGATGTAGTGTTACTTTTTAATTTTTTCGAATCTGCTCACCTTGTAAACATTTAACATATCTAAATATATTCTTCCTAGCTGCATAACGTATGGGTGTCCAAGTGCTTTGCATGCCCGAACGTTAGTTTTCAGGATACTAGCGAGCTGCTTTACAGCTTCTTGATTTTTCAATATATCAACATTCTAAAAGGAAAAAATTTCGAATGCTTATAAATGTAGTCGAATATTTTGGAATGAAATGAAGCGAATCGATGTGAATAACATGAATTTGATGGCCTGAACAATTGAAAAAATCTAATATAGAATCATGGCTTTCATTACCTTGGATGCTTGACTAATGATATCATCCCAAACTTGGTTAGGCAGAAGCATATATTTTTCTATAAGCTGCTCCTGGGTGAATGTATCCACTTGAGCACTTATCATGTAGCCAACTGCTTCGTAGAATGTATGTACCTGTATCATTAGACATGCGATGTTAAATTACATGGTTTTAATTTTTGATCATATGGAATACCAATATTCTAGGAATACCTGTTGAGTTTGTAGATCACAAATAATACTGCTGATTGTGGACAGTATCTCTTCGATGAAAGGCTGTGCCTCACCAACTTGAACAGTTACGAAATGTCGTCTGCATTTTAATGCTATTTTGATAAATGTATCACAGGCCATATCTTGTACTCCGTCATGCGTTTCTGGAAAGAAAGACAATTTCGGAAGTTGAATACCCTTAAAAAATACGATAATTCACAAGACATGATAAAACAAATTAACTCACCATGCATGAATTCGAAAAGCTTATTGACGACAGTCTTCAGGAATTTCCAATGAGCTCTTAAAAATCTTGGATACTGGCCAACAACATACATAATGTTGCTTGCAATAATTGCTTTGTTATCTTTACCCTTTTTTTGCTCACACAAGCCCAATAGGTCTTTAATTACAGTCACCAAGAACCGTTTCTCATCTTCCTCATGCATTGCACCTGAGATACTCCCAATCGCCCAGCACAACTAGATTAAGGAAAATGTAGATTTAATATTACATTGAACGTAATAAGTTCATGTAAGATATACATTTTTTTTCTTCTGATACAATATGTCCGACTCGATTTGAAAACAACATATAATTGTAGTATAATTTTATTGGCATTTCGAAATAAATATTATCAAATTCAAGCTTACGGTATTGAGATTCTTCCAAGACCACTCCGTACCATTAACTTGGTTCTGTAGTTTTTCCGTCATCACTCTTTCTGTATCTACGTAATCGAGATGGGTTAGATAAACTAAGGTCTCTCTCATATTTTTGTATAGATTAATGGAGTCCGTATCTTTCATAAACTCCCTGACGACTTCACCATTCTCATTTTCCACAACCAACACTTCTTCGGGCTTAGCCATACGACTGATCATAATGTATCGAACTTTCGTCAGTACAGGGCAATAGAATTGTCTTCGAGGTGGAATGGCTAAATTATTCTTAGCCATAAACAATGGCGACGCTGCAGTGAAAGGATTTTCTCTATATAAATCAGCCGCTAGCCCATTCCAATACTCTAAGCAAATTTTGAATATTTCAACTTCTTCTACTTCTGATATTAGAACCAGATAATGTAACGCTTTCAACAGAGTTTCATTTAATTGCTTTTTTTCAACAAGTGGCCCATGCTCTTTCAGATATGTGCACAAAAACATAGCTAGATTCTGAATGAAATTCTGTTCTTGATCTTGTCCTACGGCGTATGCATCACGGATATTTGTTTCGAGGGAAAGCATCTGCTCCAATTGTTGCATTGTATTTGCAAACAAAACCACGAACATTTCGTCATAGCTTGTTACAGTTACGGCAGCAATTTCAGTTAAACATTTTAATGTAACGTTGCGGAATATCGGCACATTTAAAAACTGGAAATTAATTCAATTATATACATTCAATACTATTCATATAAACTGGAACGGCACCAAAATATATATGCCATATGGAAATTATAATACCTTGAATACCAAGGTGTTGATGAGTTTAGTTTCAAATATATATCCAAGTGGGATCCAGTTGAGAAATCTGAGAAGAGTTTCAAGTGTGACGGCAACTAAAGGTACGTTTTGTGAGTTATCCATCACAAATTGACAAAGTTGGAATATTTGCGAGAACTCGCTGCACATTGTATCTTTTAAATGTTTAGCCTTGGTTTGCGTCATCTGCCCGCTTGAAAAGTCAAATACTTCTTCAGACAAAAGTTTCAAAATCGCCATATTGTTCTGACATAAACTTTCGTTGGTTTTACTAGCACCCACGATGTCACCGATGAAGGATTCCCAGTTCTTTGGCCATTCTCGTTTCAAGACCTAATTACAGGTAGCCGAATCGGATCGAATTAATTACCGAAATGAATCGAAATTGTTCGGTAGAAAAAATATCTTGCCACATTACCTGTACAAGGATCATGTTCAGCTTATTCAGGTACACCTTAGAAGCCTCCATTGTTTCGGGATCGCTACTAGTCTTGATGATGAGTCCAACAATGTATTTCTTGATACCCTCGCACTGGTTCCTCGGTAGGATTTTCCACCGCGTCTTTATAACCTGCTCCAAGATCTGTAGTGCGTAGTACTTGGTTTGTTGATTCTAAGGAATTGAATTACCAGCAAGACATGTGATTATCCACGTAGAGTTTTGGATCAAATTTTTGGTTACAGCGCGTCATTTTATGTTCTTTTACTGTAATCTTGCAAGTAAGTATACCACTTATCAAGCTTGTGACATTATAATATCTAACATACCTGTGAGTATTCTAGAATGGTATCAACGCGGGTCCATGCATCTGGGTGTTCTTTGAGGGTGGTGAGTACCTCTTGAGCTACGCGCTGTTGTTCACCCATCCCAGTATACATGCATCCGACTATATTGTCTAGAAGTGTTATGTCCAACTTTTGGTTAAAGTCCAATAGTTTGGATGCTTGCTCCGCGAGTGTCGCCATTATGCTTATTTCTTATCCTTGCTTTCACACACTCAATCTAAACACAAGAATTTGATAATTTTATCATTTGATCACAATTCAAGGAGACATTATGCATTGCGCACTTGTAAGCGATATTTCCAATAGCATTGAGTTTTAACAACACTTGATGCTCCCATTTATTTACTGAAGTCATAAGGCAAAATTTGATTTATATATCGACAAGCAAAGTATCAGCACAGAGAGCACATCTGACATTAGGATAGAATGTCTTACACAGTATGAAATGATAAATCTTTAGACATATGATGATGTCGTGCATTGTGTCAATTAAAGAGGTATAATTAAAAATCAGACAAGCTTGCACAACAACACGTTGCAACACATAATAATATTATTAGTCTCTAAACTGCAGTGAATCACAATGGGAAAACCAATTAAATGATTGTCGAGTTTCTGACCTATAATGTAAATCAATTAGCTGAGCAAATCCATAAAATTAATAGACTATTATAACAGGGCTCAGAAGTGTAATCACTGATACTTCAAATGATCATGCAGATGAAGTTTCAGTGGTATGACATTATACAAAATCATAAGTTAAACTAGTTTGTATAACTTTGTAGCCAGTGATACAAAATATTTCGACAATGCCGAGTCTACAAGACTAGAAGCTAAGCTAATTTATTCCCAATTTTTCATCAGTATAAGGTTGATGTTAATATGTATTTTAATTTCTTACCCAACTGCCATTACTTATCACAGATTCAAATTTAAGGAAAGTATTTAAGAAAATGTTGCATCCATTATTCTAAATTACATACACACATAATAGGGTAATACTTAATATGAACGTTAAATCACAAAGAAAGATCACGGTACTGTAGTAAATTCGTGATAAATAAATTTTCGAAATTGTCGCTTGGAACTTATACCCTACCGAACCCCCCCGGATGAAGAAAAACTGAAAAAATCATACAAAACGTGCCGCAGGGGAGGTCACCGCACTGCGGCCGACCGACCTAACCTACATCTGACAATCGCAAACAAGGTTATGTGAATTTCCTGTATTGAAAATGTTACGGAATGTTTACACAGCGATTAGGTAGCCCTGGAAAGTGATAAAAAGGTGACATGAGATACAGAGAGCAATAAAGTAAAGTGGAATCGTATATATTTGCGGGTTTTCAAAGTCCGGTTGCCCTTTTTTCCACTGCGTCGTTGCCCGTTGGGCGAAGATTATTTGTGATATGATGATGAAAAGTTTTGACCTACCGTTTATACGTCTTTCACACAGGTCCCGTCCCCGGGATAAAAAATTCACGTTTTGTTTGATCAGTCGTAACGCTTTGTAATAATGAACCACAAGCACAAAAGGGCTAAACACACAATCGACGATTCCCGCGCGCGACACAACTTCGTTCCTCGTTCCACACACTCGCAGTTTCGCTCTTTCTCCCTCGTATCTCGACTCACTACTTTCTCTCTTCCTCTATCAGAATAAAATACACAAAAATAATATACCCACCGAGGCCGATGTTCGTCAAACTTATTTTCCCAAGGTTTCATGCGAATTTAGTATATTTTTCGAGCAATATAACGAGCAAACCCGTCACTGTGTCGTCGTGAAACCCAACCTAAAGATTTTCGAAAATAATAACAAGATGGCCGATGATTTTACGCGACAAATGCGGAGAAACAACGTTTCGCATTGGTCGGTACTCCGAATTACCACCAATCATGGACCGTATAAACGACAATTTTTCCAATGACGTCAGTGAACGTCACATGACGTCACGAAAACACGTGTGCTCATTTTTACCCTTAAAAATTCACTAAAGTATTTATTTTTAATTGCATGGCTATCCGAAATTATTTTTCAGGTCGTGCATTACATCAACAATGTCTTATTAGAAAATTCTATAGCATTTATTTAGCTCAACGCAGTCTGCGTATATGCATTATTTGAAATTACGCATTGTCTACTATCATTAGCAAAAACATTATTTCATGCAATCTGACGTTATTCGTAAACATTCGCTCGTTCGGTAGTCTGCTACTGGTCTGCTATTTCAATGAGAGTCATCAACAGTCACAACCCACAAGTGAACGAGAATGTCTTGTCAGATAAAAGGGTTTGCTATTTTAGTTGATCTGATACACGTCAAGGATTGTCTACTCAAAGATGCAGCTTCCAGATGTAAGATAATATTCTGTACTCAGAGTTTGAATCGTTATCACTCATCAGCAACAGCTGTATTCGTTGAGATTATGCGATGAATAATATCCATAATCTAATAATTTTTTACAGTCGACTATGTCCCTAGTAAAGAATTGCCTCTCCAAGATCTCATCGTCTCCTTATCCCCAGCTGGAGATGTTCTGGCTATTGCATGGAATAAAAATATGGTTGTGTTGACATGTAAGTTTATAAAATCTATTAGTTAATTAATGCCAGTTTTTTTCATACACCAACCTGAGCATATTGTAATCAGTAGATGATTTGTCAATGTTAAGATGTCAATTTGTACAAAAGCGGTAATCTCAGACTGAGAATAGTTGATTCAAATGTGTCACAACAGACGTGCTAGTGAATCTTCATTTTTCAACAAGTCAAATCATCTAAATAATACACTCTAATTTCATATGACTACAGAAGAGATACTATGTTACATTTACTATTCATTTCCATACATTCCTTATTAATGCAGCGAAATGGGACTCTCAGGAGCCTGGGGATGTCAAAACAAAATTTCATGTAATTTGGGATGGAGAAGTAACTGACGAGGAAAAGTAAGAATTCCTGTAATTCTTGATTTCCTGATTTCCTGATTCTTGTTCTCGTAATTAAACAGCAAATAATTCACAGTGAACAGATAACGTCTATGGCTTGTCTGCCTCTCATATCTCTAGGCAAAACAAGTGCAGGTAATGGTCCCGACTGGACATGCATGGCTGTTGGATTTTCTACTGGCTTTGTCAGATTTTATACAGAGGTAGATTAAACATAATGAGTCGATAGTGCTTTTTTGGTCACAGTTGGCAATTTTGAGTTTTGCTCACCCATTTTATTGTTCCTTATTCCAGACAGGAGCATTATTAGTAGAAGAGCAGCTCCATAATGAAGCAGTCCTAGGAATCAAGTGCCAATCACATTCTCCACCACGACATGTTGGAGATTCAGGAGTTTCCGAGGAGATTCATGTGCTTTTCAACACTGCAGTTTGTATATTACAAGGGTTTCCATTGTTTTCAACACTGAGAGCGTGCAGAAATCACCTAGCCAGAGGTAAGTATCCAAGAACGTACAAATGACTAATATCTTATAAGCAATGACAAGAATCATTCAAAATACAAGCTAGAATGATGATTGAATCCTTATCTTTTTTTTTCAATTGTTTTTTTTTATAGTACAGGCGAATTGTAGTGCTAATCCTCCAGTATCAAATCTTTCATACAAAAAATGGGGATTCAAGAATCAAGGAATCACAAATGATTGTGAGGTCATCGGTACAACATCTGTAGATACCTTTGATCATCTTATGTCAGCATCTATTTGCGGAGGGTATAATGCTGCTTATCGATCTAGTGCTCCACAGCATAGTTTGGTCATGGCAACTGGTAAACGACCATTTATTGGATTTCATTATGCACTGGAAGGTGGAGCAGCCCCTGTCTTATCCGATGTTGCAATGGCCATGGCTAGCAAATTGGCCAGTGCTATTGGTACTGCTGTTCCGTAAGTTAAAGCATACGTTGTATTCCATCAGATTTGAAAACAACATCGTATGGTACTGTTTGAATATCGTCTATCCTTACTTCAGATGGTTTCGTGGAAGCAAGAAGGTTCCAACATCGCCAGAAAAAAGTAGAGCATCCGTAAGTGAGGCAGCAGAGCCAATGATTTGCAGATTCGGCTTGAGTGACATTATGAGAGAAGGAGATTCCATCATTGTTAGTCCTAACAGGGCTCTGTCCATCGTTTCAGATGCTATGGGTAGAGTTACCCTGGTTAATAATAGACGCGGTGTAGCTGTAAGAATGTGGAAAGGTATTACCAATTTTATGAACCTAGTACACTCAGTTTCAAAATTATCTGAAGTGAAGCAATGGATATACATTGTAAACAACAATTTATTCTATATTCTTCAAGGCTATAGAGATGCTCAATGTGGATGGATTGAGGTGACCGAAGAAAAACATCGTGGCTCTAATAAAAGCCATAGCAATAAAAGTTCTTCTGGTGGATCTATCCATGGCTTGCGAACTGCCTTATTCTTAGCTATTTATGCACCAAAGAAAGGGATAATAGATATTTGGGGTATACGTCAAGGGCCCAAGATTGCAACATTTTCCGCCAGTAAAAATGGACGGTGAGTGACGTACCCATTATTCAATAGATAATTAAAATTCGAAAGCTTACTCTTCATTATGCTGTTTTGATTCAATTGGATAATCAAAAATGGCGAAAAATGAGAGTCGTAACGTCGAACACCGACGTTTGCTATTTTCCACATGGTGTGTAAATGTGTACATATAAAGCACTTTTTCAGATTGCTGTACACGAATTACGGTCTTCTGGGTTTGAATGACATGACAGTTTCCTCCCCAAACCGCGCACATTACCCTTGCGTATTTTTTGATCCTCTGGGAGGATTAAAGGAAATATCTGTTCCGTTTCACTTTTCTCTAAGCAGCAAGAATGGAAAAAGAGCTCGGGATCTACATTTACTGAAAAAACTAAAGTCGTATTTGAGGGAAGAAGAATTCGACAATGAAAAATTGATCAATGAGGTCACGTCTGCATGTTTGGATTTCAAAACGAATGAAATCCGATTGCAAGTTGTGGAAATGCTAATGGTCAATAAGCATATCACCCCTGAAGCGTTACTAGCTGCCTTAGATGTATTTATTGAAAAGCTATCGCTATACAGTGAGTTAAGTTTTAATTCATTTTTTAATAGGTAAACCGACGCCATATTGATTCAGGAAACACAAGTGAAGTGAGCAAATATGAAAAGTCGAATTTAATTATCAAAAATTCATAATCATTGCAGAGGATGATGGATTGGAACCAGTCGCCAAGACTCTCTACCAAACCTCAACGCAGCTTCAACGAATAATTGCATTTTATAAATCTGTGCATTTGCAATTTGATCAGCCTCCAAAATATAATACCGTCGCCTCAAACAGTTTACCCAGCAATAAACAACTATCTGGAATTTTGTTAGCTCCCGAAAGAGAGATACATCGTATTTTCA
Organism: Athalia circularis; assembly: GCA_963978495.1. Lineage (NCBI taxonomy): Eukaryota > Metazoa > Arthropoda > Insecta > Hymenoptera > Athaliidae > Athalia > Athalia circularis. The sequence goes on along the minus strand of OZ021700.1, from coordinate 16,908,361 downwards.
AGCTATCAAAGACCTTAATCGAATTTGAAAATTCAAAAAGTAGGTCTCATGCTAAGGTTGTATTTAAAGAAGATGGTCGAACCTTTTTGGATTTTTTATCCTGTTTTGAGTTCGGTGGACCTGGAGATTTAATTGACATCAAAAAAGATGTAACAGAAGAAAAAAAGCACAGCATTTGTGAGTGTTTCTGAAAACAGCATCAGCTAATTTCCTCAACCAAAACTAAAAAATCAAGTACTTTATTCATCCACTATTTTTATAGGTCAGCTGATTTATCAAGGTTGGCTTTATTCAGATGATTCAATTACAAGCTGGCAAAACGCTGCTCAGCAAAGTTGTATAAAACCTGCAATTTTAATGCAGTTCGCACTCATTTATTGGCTTCAAAAAAAACCAGGGGCACCATTGCAGATTGAGTTGAAACGATTCAAACAACTTCTACAAGCAATTTGTTCGCTGACCGGTAATTTTTCATTCTGCTATCCAATTGGTGTATTACGGTATTGTAAACAGTTCAAAGTATTATAAAGTATTTCAGATGTAGATGAAATTTGTGCTGAATATAATGAAATCTCTCCATGGTGGAGAGAGATGCGGAGCATACTTGTGGAATCGAAAAACCCGTTTAATGCGTTAACCGCTGCGATGGTATGCAGATCAGTGGCAAATATGATCGAGAAAAGCAGGGATAAGGCATATAACAATAGAGTAAGAGATGACAATGGTAATGACAGTGAAGATGCAGAGAATGGTAATCGCCTTGATCAAATGGAAGACAACTTGGAGAAAGATCTCACCAAAACCCCGGAAGAGGAGACGTATAGTTCTACAAGTGAATGGGAAAATGTAAGCAAGGATACTTGCCACTTCACCTCACTTATCGGAAACCTGGAAGATATTACTATATTAAATGCAGTAGTGAGGTGAGTGGTCAATTGGTTTGCAATTCCTTGTACGCTCGTTAGGCAGCTATGGTATGCACGTTAGGCAGCTATGGTAACGTGAACAATGATTGTCAGTAGTGACGTGTTTTCAGTCAAAAGCCACCATCAGACTACACTACAGAGTTTTACAGCATACCATTTGAGAGTGTTAATGTTTCTCTGGGCTACGTTCTTTCTAAAGGCAAAGGTGCGTAGATTTACCACACATGTATTTATTTCTGTTTCAATAACACAATCAGGATTGCTCGAAAGTGCAATGATACATTACAGCTAGTTTGATAGAATGTGTTGTACCTAAGAACGAATTTTTAATTCGCAAATCCCTATAATATCTAGGATCCGTATCAGAAATCGTTGCGAAGTGGCTGAGTACAACAGGTCTCGACCCAGCACGTTTAATTGATACAACTGATGTTGAGTTTGATCAAATGCAATTGTCAGTGGATTCCCTAAAGATGGCAGGATCGCTAGACGAAGCTGCCGCAATGGAATTGTCGCAACAGGAGCAGCTAAAACTTCTCTCCGTTTCGGTAGAAATTGGCAGCGAAGCAAAAGTGGATTCTACTGCCCAAGCTGCAATTCTTGGTAGGTAAATGAATTCTGATTTTCAAATATTTTCATTTGACTAACCAATGGTGGAATTTTGCAGAAAAAATTACCTTATTAAAGAGGTCATTCCCGTACAGTCTGACCACTAGTGTTTTACTTGCTAATCTTTGCTGGGAATTTTCTATGATGTGGAACAAAGATGTTACACAACTAAAAGCTCTGGAAGCAGCTCTGGCTGTACTCAAACAAATTCCCATGAAACACATGCGACAAGGTTTGTTGAAAAGATATTCACCTATACCCACACAACACTACTCGGCACGTGAAGATGAAATATCTTAGGATTACCAATTGATACTTAATTTGCAATATCTTCAGGGGTGTGCTGTCTTCTATGGACCCTTCACTTAAAAAAAAGAATGGAAGCAGCAGCAAAATTGATGAACAAACTAGGCAAGTTGCCTAAAGAGCGATTGTGTGTACAAGATGTTGGACTATCTGACATACAACTAACAACATTTCTACAACACTGCGTCACGTTTTTGGATATTTTTCTAGATGTGAGTTTTACGAAGAATTCATTAGCAGGAATAGTTTCTAAATATGAAATTATTCATTTTTCAGGTAGAAGTATTGGAAGCAGAGAAAAGTTCTATTGTAAAATCGGAAGAAATTTGGGAAGGACATCCTGTTGGCCCTCAACCATTTGCAGCGTTGGCAGTTTCGCAAACTCCTGCTTGGTACGATCTTGTAATGTTACATTTGCAGTTAGCTAACGTTTTGCATATGATGGCTCACTTCAATTTCAAATTAGTGAAGCCATTGAATAATCTATTTGACTCTGTGGTAAGTGTTCGGTTGCAAGATTACACACCTGAGTTTGCAAACAATGATTACCTATTGTTATCTACTTACTTTTACAGGCGCATCCATATTTTTTCCAAGACATCACAGATAAAGCAATGCTTACTTGGTATCATGATGACAAACGCGATAGTGCGAGAATGGATTTTCTCTGTCGCGTAATTACTTTCACTATGGATTCAATCCATCAAGAGACCACAGAAGGGAATAACTTCAGTTCAACACAAGCCATTACCTGGATGAGCAAGTGTCAAAGTCTAGCTTCCATTTGGAAAATAAATAATGACGAACTAAGAATTCATCAAGTTTGTCAGTTGTATATGAACGGCTTCGATCGATTGGCAGAAGAGGTAAAAATAACTGGACAAATTCTCAATCATGTCATCAGTAATAAGAAAAGCTGACTGCTACCAACTTGTTTAATATGAATTTTCAGGTTTTGATGGCAGTGAACGACACCGAAGCATTGGCGGCTAACTTGCTACCCATAGCTGGCAGAAGAATGATGGCATACCTCTCGAAGACTCCGGATCTCCTTGAAGAAGTATCCAGAATAAGTCCGACGCTAACTACATATCTTGAAGGACTGGTAAGTAATCTCTCCGTAGAACTGTGATGTAAATAAATGTCGAAATGTAAAGAATGAACACACCTAACGGATTTGTTACAGTGCTTATCAGGCACAGTCTACACCAGCAGTTCAAACAATGATACTGTCGAATTGATCCAAAGGGTTTCAAGAACTTTACCCGAGGATCATCAAGACCATCATTTTGCACAGCTTATGCTAGACGCTACTTTTATTTATGAAGGTAAAACATGATAGGTGAGCCTCACCAGTCGCCAGAAAATTTTAATGCACGCACGTTAAATACGGGACGGTAATGTTGTGTATCGTACTAAAAATGAATTAAACCGACAAAAAATCTATTTGTCGAACTACAGATATACCTACTTCAAATTGCGCAGGAAGATGTTACAAATATTAACAAACTAACACATTCCCTGAAAATTTGAGACTTATTCGGAAGCCTATGATCGACGATTTATTTGGCTGATTTTACCTTGGTCTCAATTGCCCAAGAATTAGGAGAACATGTGTAAAAATATCAAAATAAAAACTACCTTTCCTTTTACGAAAATTTTAAACGTACCACAGTAATGTAAATTATTCAATATACGCAATTTAAAATAATAGATTAATTCGAGTCATTAGAGTACAAAATATTCCAGAACAATGGAGAATATTTTCTGTCAATTATATGATATTGCTGAATCAGTTTGTTTTTTCGAATTGAAAATATATACATATAGTATTACCTACCTGCACTCCTACCAGGCATTCATTGCGATGATTGTTTGCATGCATTTGATTGTATATACATAGTTTAATTCGTTGTTTTTATAATCGTCTTTATCAGCAATAAATTATCTATATACATCATGTATTGTCCAATCTACTTCAGTAAATACAATTATCTTATTCCTATTCAACCAATGTTGTTTCTAGGATAACTTTTTACGGCGTCTGCATTGCGTCGCCCAAATAAGTACCGCGGGTTATTAACGAGCAGGCGTCTGGATCCATTCGTTTTATACATTTTTTCAGGAGTTCATAGCATGCCTGACATTGGTTGACTACAATTCCAAATCGACTATAAGTATTTATGAGTTCTTTGATGGGAATTACGTCGGTTGGGAGTAAAATGAAGAAATTTGAAGGTAGCAAAAAATTAACTTCAGAATTTAATTTTTGTTCACAAATTATTAGCACATTTTCTATTTCCACAAGCTAGCCTATTTATAGTCTTAGCTTATAATAAATTATACCTATAACAATTATACACGAATACTTCTTACAAGTAGGAACTAATTCCAACCAGCTGAATAATATCACTAAAGTGGTTCATATCGAATTAGTACCATATAGATAAAAATTAAGATAATCATTCCAACGAAATATCTTCTCACGCATCCCTGACATATCCGTAATCATAATTAAACATATTAAGTAATATTCAAACCTGAGAGGCATCGGAAAAATAAATCAGGTTTTAGATTCACTCAAGTATTTCTCCCGTTCAAGATTCATACACATTTCATCATATTCAAAGCTAATATTCGTATCTAGTTCTTGTTGGGTTTTTTTTCCTGAATCCAAAAGACTCTTGTCTGTTGTCGTTGCTCGAGCGACAAAAAATAAGGCAAATCTATGTATATTTGACAAATTTGTATTCATTACCTAAATCTCAAATTTGATTACCTTCAGCTTTTCGCGGTTCAAAATCTTATGAGCTTGACGAGGTAAATCACAAAACATTCTTTAATTTTTCATCACACTTACAATCAGAACCGAATAACGTAGCTTTGGAACTGCGGACGTGCGACATTTTCCCAGTTCGTAAATTCACAGTGATGAATCTCACTGCCCGGACTTCCCACCGTTGTCAACCACTCAGCCCTACAATCATAAATACAAATTTTCGTATGGGATATTTTTATTTCAACATTAGTATTTTGGTTTTTTACTCCGATAACGACGGAGACGATGGCATCTTGGATCAAATGAACGGATCGGTCAGTCCGAGCTGTTACAATGTTGTTTAATAAACCTACTGATCGGTCGCATCGGTTCGCAATTCAAAAAGGAATCAACGATGACATAGATCAATAATAAATATTTTTTCACCCATTCTTTCGTTCTTACATCACGTATTCTAGATACTTTTTAAACATTTTTTTGCAATAAAATTTTTTCAGGCAAGTCGAAAATAAATATGTTTCCTATTATCAATTACTGAATTAGAGACGGGGCTGAGCTCTGATTTGTTCCTCTGTTATTCCACTGTAGATGTTTGCTGAACAGCCAATTGGCCGTCGAACCTGTGGCTGATCACGACTACCATCAGCATCTTTGGATGCCTTTATTATTAGCACCTAATCAGACCGAGTCTAGTTATTTTTACTCCGATGCTTTGTCGAAGTACACGTTTATAAGGCGATCAGCTGTTTTTTGACAAACGCTCATTCCATGTAATTATCGAGTTGATTAATTTTCATGCGATGCACCTAATCAAAGTCGATCCATAATTTCGGATATTTTCCGAAGTTGAATTTTCACATTCAATTACCACTCACGTCATACGTGCCATGTCGATCCAAATCATGTGTTGATGCGTGACAAGAAAAAGCCTTCATCGACTCGTCAAATTTTATCAATAAATGATGATTTCGACAACTTCTACGTCTACCCGCTTCTGAAAGAGAAAATAATTGTTTCCGCTTGGGGAGAACCCACCTATAATTAAGTGGATCGCGATTTGCACAAATTATTATTATAACAATCAGCTGTCGACAAACAAGCCAAAACCAAGAGTGTATACAATTTTCTATTTTTAAACGTAACGATCTGATATTATAATATATGATGAGATAGCTAAACACGGACTATAACGCAAGCTAACTTAATTTTATAAGGTTTATAAATGAGATTTAATAGCTTGCATTGACGCTACGTTTTACATATCATGATCCTAAAGAAACAATTTGAAAATTTGTCCTTTTGCTCTTGCATCACTACGTTATATATCCCTATATTCTACGTTAGATTAAACTCCTCGATAAATGGATTAGTAGGACTAGCTCACATCTCGAAATAACAATTACGCTCGTACTCTCGGTATACCTATGTATGTCTCTACCAGTAAGAAAGAAAATCGACTTCTCAACTTCAATTCAAAACATAAAATAGTTCCTGTCAAAATTAACAACTCGGACAAAGTCTCCAAATACTACAAATTTTTTCTTCATCAGCCATGAGGTTTTATTTTCATTCAACTTTTCATTACGGTATTAACTGCTCGTGTTGGCTGCTATGTTCCCTTGGCGTCTGACCACGCGCCGACCAGTTCTACTTGATAATTTACTACGCTATCGGTTCCGAACATGCCTGCGTTACCTGAGCTTTTTTCCTATTTTCTTTTTTTTTCTACAACAATTAACCAGATCTATATTGTTGATAGATCAGAACACTGGCTATACTATCTTTTAATTGTTCATAGTTTCATTTCCTCAAATCTAATAACTTTGAGAATTGTTAATAACGGAATAAGCGGCTTTTTCACGTTTGCTCGTCATCTTCGCTGAATAGGAAAAAATACAAGTAAAAAAAGGAAGAATTAGAAGCCCGATTGCGGAGCAAAAGAACGTAACGTCTTCGGAGTAATTTGGTAGTGACTTGAGCATAAAGGAGGTGGTGATGTATTGGCCTATTACTTTATTAAAGCCAGTCTTCTGTTTAATGGGGTTCGCAATTTATGCCATGAGGTCATGTTTAAACAGTGAACGAATACAAATGCTTCGAAACAGCAATTTCGTGTAACATAATATGGCATATGGTACTACTATGAGGTGATGTATTTTACCTGATAATATTTACCTTCTGATATTTGAGAAACGATTACCGTGGATGCATTGAAACTTCCTTATTTTTGGGTACGAGACCAAACCATGATAAGTTACAGGGATGCACTCAGGAATCAAAGGATAAACTTACATTTGATCCACAATAGCTTTTGGGCCTTCCATCTGTCCAAGAATTGTTCCTTTTTTACTATTCTTCACCCAACCGCCAATTCCTAGCTGTAGACATATGTCTCTCACATATTTTGTGAAATAGACACCTAAAAACAGTGAGAATAGTCTTTGTAATTCTTCTCTAAATCCAACAGTTTTCACTGCGGATTACATCAAGACCTGTGAATTTACAATCTTGTCCGAAACGCTTTTAAACTGGTCGTTCAGACTCATCCCAATTGAATTTTTTTGTATTCTTCTGTCTTGAAATCGCAGCGTAACGAATTAAATTACACTTTAACACGACTTTGTACAACGTACAACAATGCCAACTAAAATTATGTAAAGCTTCTACGCACAATGGATCGTGATCTGTAAAAATTCGTCCTTGTCCGGAATTTATCTACAACCGGAACTCACCCTGAACTTTGCCAAAGACCTCGAATTCTACGGATACTATAGGTTCCGAGCAGAGTGGATCATCCGCTCCCATTTTATTCTAAACTTTATGAATTATTGATATTATTTTATTTATGTATTATTTTTTTTTTTTTCAATGTAACTGTTCTTTTTTTTCTGATACAGTTCGATTGTATTTCTTTCGTTTTTCGACCCTATCAAAAGGCTCTCTGGAAGTCTGTCAATTGATTTTTGCCAAAGTTGAAGTAACAACGGACAACTTTGTTACACTTAACAAATTTTCTTTCAGCCAACTCTCGTTGTTGAGACTCACAAACTGACTCTTGTAGCAACAAGGCGTCGCGACGCCTCAAATAGATGTTTCTCCCCACCATCCTGTGGTCAGAGGGCCAGCAGGTCATTGGCGATTGATTAAAAACTAATCGTACTTGCTTATCTGTGCTCTTGGACCGGATGTTCTTCAAATTACACGACATTCGGGGGTGAAAGTTGCTCGAAATAAAAAAAATTGAAATTTATAATAACGATCTATTTGCAGGGTCAATTTTCCAACACGTCGATCTAAGAATTTACTTCTTCATTTTTTTAACGCCTCGTTAACTCAACTCTTCATTACAGCGTCGCGACGCTGACAGTTCTTACATAATTATACATACGTATAACACTACAGACTCGTTATAGCAAATGAGAATATTTTTATACTCCTTATACAGCCAGAAAACTATTATATATTTACTAAAAGCAGAATGAATTTGGCAGCGTAGAAGGCATAAATTATATTTAACTCAATTTTAGGATCACCAACGAAATTGGTAACTCGATCAGCTAAAAAAAGGGATTTATGAAATAATTAACAAGCTACATAGATTCAATTGGTGTGGTTTTTATCTACAGGAAATAATGGATCAGTCTTCCACAACCAACCCCCGCTCAACGTCAGCTTAGGTAGGCAGAATCGGTATATAGAAATTCATGTGCGGTTGGCATACGCGACAGGTTTGTGGATAGAGAAATTCAATAATACCTAATTATTAACTATACGTAGCCACAGTATTAGGATTGGCTATTAAATGTAGGGCAGGAGGACAGCATGCAGCAGTAGCAGCGTACGTTCAACAATGAACTAAGTACTTCCGACGGTGGTGGTATTGTCCCGTCATTATCGTAGTTAATTAATAATTAGTATGATGACGTAATGATTGAACGTACAAGAGTAAAAGCGGGGTTTACCGCTGCCCGCAGGATGCGAGGGAGAAGGTTAGACCGACTTACAATAGTCGTTTATTATAATCTATCGACATTGTTATCCAAGATCCTATTTATCGAATATTACACGAGATACTTACGTTTATAAAACGCCACTTGACAGAGGTCGATTAGTTATTTTAGTTTATTTCTCTGTCTGCTGGTTGCCGAAAGCTTAAACGGTCTGCCAGCGAAAAATCTGGTGAACGTATAAGTTGCTCTTCCGATCGACAGATATAGACAGGTAATATACTTTTTTCAAGCACCATCTCCTCTCTTGTATACAATAATGAGGGTCCTTTGCAAAATTTAATGAGGATGCGAGCTAATAAAGGCATAATTTCCGTCGGGTTCAGGATAGATGTTCCGCGCACTCCCTCGTTTTGGTTGTTATTTCGAGAGCCGGAAGAAAATTAAATTTGATTCAAAATGATAAGTCAGAAAATTAGATTGAAAATTATTAAAGTATCGGTAATTGGCCACAGTTGTCTTTTCATGTTTGTTTCCTTTGTCCGGTAAAAATAAGTCGTATAACTTTACAACATCAATGTATATAATTTATTTACATCGTGATATGATAATAATACGTATAATAAATTTTCATTTGTTTATTTTCTTGCAGATTAAAATACTTCGGCTGATAATAAATATAAACATAATTGTCATTGATATAATTTATACATCTCTCGTGTACAATAACAATGTCACTGCAGTCATTCGTAAAACGATATCATCTTTGTAAGATTAATAATTTCCGTATTTAAATATAAACTAATACTTATAATCCCCTTAACCAGAGTATTTACAGTAGTATGTATAACAAATTTACACAATAATAGAATTACTATGTGATCATTACGCTAATGTACGCTAATATTCAAACGTCATTGAAAGATAAATATCGCCTTCAATTACTTTATTTATATAATATCCACCAAAAACTTTCACAGCCTGCGCATACTCGAACGTATCTGCATCGCCAAACTATGCCTGATTTTGATTTTAATTTTTCCTCTCATTTTCCTGTCCAACAACATATGTTATGTATTTGTTTTATACAAGAGCAGCGAGATTACGTGAAAGTTGGTAGTAAATTTTATCGCCCATTTAATCGTTAAATTATTACCGTCTAATCCTTGTTATTTGAAGATATATTTTCTGTACAATTCCTCCCGATTCTCGTCTTTTTCTGCAATTTTTTTGTTTTGAATGAATTTTTTTTTCTTTTATTAACCTTGCACTGTCACTCGAGCACTGCACCTATATTTTACTCTCTTATTTACATCATGTCTTTACACAGCAACATTTAATTATCGAATTACTACTCGTTTCTTCCTTTGTTATTTAATTCCTTGGTTTCATCTTTTTTTATTTCTTGTTTTCTCTTCATTTTAACGAGATAATACCGAATCGGAAGTAATTGAATATCATTCTCCCACACGCAACTCCCGCATCGATTTTATAGTATTATTACGACGAAAAATCGCGAATAGAATTTAAAAAACAGAAAAAAGTACACGCCATACGCGGCGCCTCATGCTTTGATTTCTCAGCTACCAGAAATCTGGTAAATTTTGTTTCAGCTCAATTTCACGGTATTAATTTTAATTCACACCACTGTAATTCGACACTTCGGTAGAAATCAATGGTATCGCAGCCTCTGCCTGGAAAACATGTTACCTCAAATTGTAGCCGAAAATCATATATACTATCTCAAAATAAATTTGGAACACAACTTTTCAGATGTTTGAAATTTAATTCTCAGCTACAATCTGAGATGGCATGTTTTCCATCGAGGCTTCGAATCGTTGTGGAAACGACTTTTCAACACTTTGGCTGAGAGTCCACTTGCAGACTGCGATCAGCGATTTTTTATACTAAAAAAAAAAAAAAAAAATATCATTTGGTCAAGGATTGGCTTCTAAACTCTAGACTAGCGACTCTGGATTTTCAGGAACCGTCGCGGAATTTGATGTGTTTAAAAGCGCACCGTTTTCCTCCTTTACCGAGCGCTCCGTAATCGTCGCTAAATCCCTCGAGGCTACCACGAGGTTCTGCCGTCTCGCTTCCTTCTTTTCTCGTTCGATCTGAAAAAGCGGTAAGTTTTTGGTAATTAGATCATTAGTGAATATCGGCGACGTATCAGAAAACGCATCACACTAACCTTGAAGAAAAGTCTGAGATAATGGCACGGAAAAACGGCGCATTTTCCTTCAGCTTCTTCAGCGTCGATGTAAACACCCCGTACAAGAATAGAATTGCTGCAGTTCAGTAAAACGAGAAATATAAAACATCCAAGATGCGTTATCCAGCAGGATAATTCGGGTTCATCGGGTAAAAACCATAATCCCAAACAATTCCAAACTCCTCTCCACACGTTTACTGTACCGACAAAACTTATCAGTATAAATATGTCGACGGCAATAAGTCGAGGAAGTCCTTTCAGTCGGGCACACGCGTAACGCATCACTGGCTGAAGTGAAAACGTTATCACTACGATGGAGTAGCCGATCACCTGCAATAAGAAAAATCAAAAATCAAAAACATTCCATTTTATCGTACGGGTCGATATTCTGGGCACAATAAACGACTAATCGCTCTAAATGTGATTATTTAATTAATTTTGTCAACTAATTTGCTTGCAGGAGTTGGGTTCCGCGGGAGGAAACTAATGAAATATATAGCCATAAACTCTTGTGCGAGTCTAACCCTGGTCAAGTACAGTGGAGCAAGTTCAATCTAGCCATTCATAGGATTAATGTCATTAAATGGCGGAATGCTAGGAGTACCACTATAGAACGGTTAGTTAACCTACTTAAACCTGAACCTCTCTATTATTTAATCGCTTCTTGCTAAACACTCGCATCGCGAGCTTTTTCCGTATATGCTTCGCGTACAGCTTCCTCGTCCGCAAACTTGTGATTAAAAAATTTGCTAGTATATATGAGTTCCGTCAATTCTTCTTTGAATTTATTTTTACATTTTTTTCAGAGCAGGTGGTTTGAAGTGAGCAAAAAATTTGGTTTTCCATTCCTGCGAAGGAAATACCACATTTCCTGACCGCGCGGATGTCCCACTGTATAAACATTTAAGAAGAACGAACCGCGCACGAGAGTTTATGTATGAGAAGATTTTAAATTGGAAGATCAGAGTCTTGCTCGTTGACCTTTTGGTAACTTCAAACTCACGGTAAGAAGTTGCTGATTTTTAAGTAACGACTGAAATAAGCTTTACGCATAAATTTTTTACACTTGAAATGTTTTTTTTCTTCATCCCAATTTAGTTCATCCAGTGAAATAGGTAATTGCAACGAATCGCATCTGATCGACTATTAATTCTAAGTCGTAGAAAAAATCTTCATTTCATTGATGTTATTCCGAATTTATTCATTCGCGAAGATATGAGAATTCCGTGTTTGCATAAATATTCTTTCAATGCATGTTCGTAACGCATACGTACCACGCACTTGTATCAAGACTATTTGAAGTTTGAAGTCTATTTAGAAATTGACCGAATGATTTTATTAAGGTTCCATCGTTTGTGGTGTGATAAACAAGCCCTATTAAAGTGATATACATAAGTACGTACGTAGTTCAGTAGTCGTACAGTCTACATATATACATTATATACCTACGTGCACCAACCTCTCGACAATCATGCAATTGGCGAACATTCAATTATATAATCGAACCATTCGTGGCGTGGCCTAGTCCTAACGTCTTATCGCCTTACGAACTCCTCAAGAATTGCGAATCACGCGATATGAAGTTGCCATGTCCCAAAAAGAGAAAATAAAAAGAAATCCATCAAATTTCTTAACTCCTGCAGGTTCTCAATACTTTCTACTCCAACTTGCGACATGAATTTTCGTCGTCTTCACTCTTTTATGCACGTAGGGCGAGAGTTAGAATATACTGCCCAATACAACCTGCCAGCATCGATCAGCTGTAAGTGGTAGGGGCAAAAAAGTTCGGGCTGAGTCAGTCAACACCGAAAATATACTAAATGATACTAACAGCGTTGTGCGGCACGCGGTTAAGGACCTCATGGAATTATTATCGCGTTGTTATCCAGATCTCTACTCAGATGTCCATTCTGCGTCGATGTGAACAAATTAGGTATTTGAACTTCACCATATGCTAATTTAAAATATTCATACATTTCTAAACGGTTCTATAATGTGCGGTAGATGATTCATAACTGACCACCGCAATATAACCAATCAGAAGAAGCTGAATTAAGGTGTAATTTATCTTCCATTTTCTATAAGACTTTCTGCATTGTCTCTTCAGCGTTGTAAGTTGGGATTTTTATGCCTGCAGAGAAGGGTTTTTGGGATATGGCAAACAAAAGCAGTTTTGTTATTGTTATTTAGTATATGCGGATGAATTTTGCGGGTTGTTATTGAAATTTTTGAGTTGTTCTCCAGTTGAATTTTACTTACCACGGAGCCAACTGCCGAGTATTCAGGATTGTCGGGAAATAGGTACAAGTCAAAAATGACCCAGAGACCGCGCCAGGCGAAGACTACCAGCGTCCCTATCACTCCGACGCTAAACGCACAGTCCAATATGTAGAGAGACCAGTCCCTTGTATTCTGGAAAGTGAAAACATTCAGTTTACATTAGATAATGCGCCCACAGGTAATTAACAAATATTACCTAGCAAATTAGATATTTTAGGTTTCGCGGAAAATTCTCTCGAAAATCGTCACGTTTTTCGCTGTCTGCTAACAATTATCGCGACTATAATATATAACAATAACAATTAGCTGTCAGCCGGTGAAAAATGTGGAGGTATACAACGAATATATATTTCACAAGGTATCTCATTACCGAAAAAGGTAATTTATTTTAGCTGGTACAGGGAACAACATCAAGCACGTGTTTATCGTTCGATCAACTCACTCCAGCACGCGTGTAAACATTTTCACGAAATTAGTTAATTAGTGTGAAAATTTAATCCACATCTCCCCCGCAATTCCGTATCAAGAAATAGACCGGTAAAATTAAGAAGCCCGGAATAACGTCGAGAAATGTAAACATATCATATGGAATCGAAAAAAGTACGTAAATCAATATTTGATTCGATTCGTCTTTTCAACTAGGAGATGCCTTGGCGCTGTTCTCGATCGGACGTAAGCGGAAATATACGCAACTTGAGCTGCAATTAATTCTCATGTCCTACAGAAGACCGAAATCAATAACAATTATAATACAAAAGATTATAACGCGTGATTCATCTCTCCGTGTATTATACGAGCACATTTATACCGCGCGTGATTTACCGAGCGCATTATCGGTCAAACATTCTCGCCGACCCTATGCATGTTGCGGAGACGAAAAATCGCGAGGATTGAATCGACGACGTAGTCGCGGGACGCCTGAAGACGTCGCGTCGCGTCACGGTGGAAAAACTGGCGGCGCGGATTATTTATTCTACAAGAATATTTAAAAATCAGTAATATTTTATTAGATATTATCGTGCGTACCCGGAGAGCAACACGTGTGATGCGCTGCGATATAAATTCGTTGGGTTTATTAAGCGCGTAAGCGATTAGTCCTAGTTATAAGAATCAGGCCGACGCGCGTGACTTGCTTATGTGTCCCTTATTATGATGCAATCACCCCTTTTTATTTATAAAATTTATAAATTTTCTTCAGTCTTTACACGGTTTTTTGTATTTCTCGCTTTCGTATTTCGAAAGACGTGTATCGTTCGGAAAATTTAATATCGCATTTTCCGAAAGCCTGGCTTTGATTAAAAACAACCGACAATCGGTAATTAATTAAACTCTTTTGATAAAATGATGAGATTTTTACTTCGTTTCTTTCATCTGCAAAAACAAGAAAATGCAGTGCGTATGTAATTTAGATAATACGTGCGTCGATGGCAGCTGTTAAAACCAAACGCATTCAGCTTACGTTCGATCGAACGTATAGCTACATCGAGATCGCATATACGTGTATAGATATACAATACAGCGTAAAAGAGCGTGACAGACAACCGGGGGACAAAACCGGAAACTATGTATAATATTATATGTGCACCGTCGCGCGCTTTACCATGTGCGAAAGCACTTCTGTCAATATGCTTGTAGGTGTAGTCCAATAGATCCGCAGAAAATCTTATTACACCATTCTATGCAGTCTCTCAAATCATCGGCTTGTAATCGTACGAAGCAAAAACTTCGCTCAAAAACCTGGCCAAAAATAACAGCGGAATTCATAGAAAGTTTGCATCGATGAATGAACTCTGATTTGTTTATCAGGTGCATTTTTATATCCGCTTTTTGAATTCAATGCGTGGGTGATTTTAACGATCATAGATCAACGATTATCAGGCCCGAAGATATCGATTTTGATATTGGTGCGGAAAATTATTTTATGTGTATAAAAATTATGTCTTAAAAGGAATTGCGATTCTCTTTTTACACGATGAGAGAGAAAAACACTTCGTTAAACAAGAGACGCCAATGTTGATCTGTCTATAGAATGTGAGGAGTAAAAGATAAAAGAAAAACGCATCTGTCGATGCATCCAGTCGATTTGACTTACGTCGACGCGGAACATGGTAGGCACATCGAAGTAGCCGGGACATGAGTCTACGCTGAGACTGAAGGGTGGCGCTGAGATGTTCCTTAGAGCACGTAAAAGGGCTAGAGCTAATAAGGATATTCCTGTGGTGGCGAAAACGGTTGGTGGAAGCAGTCCAGTTGTGATATCCAGAGCCTGCCAAACGCCTCGCCACACGTTGACACAACAGAAACCGAATAAAGCCGTGTAGAATCTTGATCCAAGGTAGTAAGACAAACGGTGTTTATCCGGGTGTAGTAATTCGTCGAGAAAGTGTTGAGATACGTTGAATATGAAGAAACCGGAAAATCCGATTATCACGGAAACTATGCAGCTTATGACTTCGTCATCTGGGTATATGTAGACATCGCTTAATTCCCATGTTCCTCGCCAATAACCGACTACAGCCGGCGCCGCTACGCATGCGGAAAAAACTGTGTCTAATACAGTTAATATTGTGTAATGGACACTGTTTGATGAGGGATTTTCAAGTGCTCCCGTAACGCTTGCACCTCGAAGTTCTACCATTGTCCAATCTTGTCCGGTACTGCAGCTTGACCTCCTAGCTGCACTGGACATTATGCATTTCGGCTTAAAGATAATCTGTATTTACCTTCTTTATTACTCGATTTTTTCCGAGTCAAACGATGCGATTTTTTCAATTGATTGGAAAAATTAACCAAAGAGTTCAACGGATGCGACAAATGATATATGCTATCCCCTGGGAAGAGGGTAGAAAAGTTTGCTCTTAGTTCGCGGCCGCACTTGGAGAGACATTTGCAGTCTCGCTAATTTTGTCGACAAATTTATCGTCTCTTGGAGTAAAAAATGCGGTCAGAGATCTTCCATTGATTTCCTTCAATTTTTTCCTTATCTTCAGCGATCTAACTTTTCTCCGTGTCGCTGAAAAATTCCAGCTATCATCCCTTCCCTCCTCTTACATGGGAGTCAAATTTCAAATTAGCTCTCGCGATTGTCACGATCAAGTCATGACTCTGATGATTTTTTCTTTCTCGTGCATCTTATGTAAACTTCCTATGATGTTGTGACGATGTTGTTTTTATTTTCTGTGTATTCGCAGGGTCGTGGAACCGTCACCTTGATATTTTTACCGTTCAGTCATCCATTTTTCAGTCCAGTTTTTTCTTTTTTTTCTTTTTCTTTCCTTACAGCCTATATCGAGAGCCACTTGTCGATAGAAATATATTGAAACTTTCGCGAATTTCGTACGCTTGTTTGCGAATTCGCCCGGATTGACAGATCAGAGCCGGATACCGGGTGGATACTGGCTCGCTCCAGCCACTGCTATCTTTTATCAACTGTTGGGCAGAAACCAACACCAATGTATTATAACATCATACACGTATATAAAGTACTCTCGATCCATCCCCTTCTCCCCAGCTTCTCTCACGTGTAATCATTCCAGTAGCTACCGTATGCCTATTGTAGCACACTGACATGACAGCAACCACGTGTAGAAATATAGTACGTAGGTACATGGTACATATCGTTGTACCTACGCCGACGGTAAACGCAACGTACGGTTGCATGCTGTGCCCGTAACGAACCTACTCCTACGCTCGCTCGTCATATCGCGGATGCGATTCCAACGGTTTTACAAATTGATATAAGTTCAAATCCAAAGATCTTGGCAAAGTTTTCTATCGATTTTCGAAACGTTCGTTTAAACTCGGAGAGATCTACGTCGAGCTAAGAAATGCGGAGATACTTCGATCCCGACCAGTTAATATCGTTTTCAAAAGTTTTCAAAGTTTTTCAAACACAAGTATCAAGTTTCTGATCGGATATTTTATTCGTTGAATTTATTTGCACCTTCGCAGAAAGCTTCGATCGTTTCGGTAAAATCTTTTCAATCTTAGCCGAGAAAAACAGCGATCGAGTTCCGGCAACGAAGGGGGAATCGGTGGTTGAAATTTTTCGGAAATGCGATACGAAATCGATTCTCTGCAATCGACTCGCTCTGTGTTCTTCGATGACAGCAGTGGAAATCATTTCTTATTTCTGACGACATGTGAGTTGGAAAAAAAAAAGATGGAGAACAAAGAAAAAATGGATGAAAATATAGGCGTATACCGAGTGGCGTGCAATTGCCGATAGCTATCCTTGAGCCATGATTTTTCTGAGTGGCGTTTCCTGCCAGCAAATCCAGGGCTTTGTTGTGGAACCATCGACGCTAATCAACATCTTTTTGTACCCCAATCAAGCTTCGGTTTCAATAATCTTCTCACCTTGGCTTGACACGTTTATCTCATGCGCATTCATCAAGTTTAATATGCCTCTACTGCATATGAAACAATAATAATTGTTCGGAGTTTACGATTCCATTAAAAAAGTCGAGGGATGCGGCTAATTATTTTTTGTAATCTAATATCTTGGAAATACGTGAGCATTAAATTAATATTATAAAAGCTGATCGAATCGATGTATCAACTTACCACGTTGAATCGCGTTGGGAATAGGAATACCTTTCCACGTTTATCAATGCCCAGTATAAAAGGCGCCGATAAAAGATTTCGGACCGAACGAAGTGGAATTAAGATCATGACGCAGACGGCTGTCGCGCATTGGGTGATCCTGAATGATTAATAAATTTGAAATTAGTTCGATTATAATTCGCGGAGTCTGATTCAGATTTTGAAAAAAGAAACAAAGTTACTCATTTAATTAAATCTAATACGTGATGCAAAAAGAGAAGCTCAGATGACATCCTTGAAAGTACGACACGAGTCGGATCTTGTGACATGATTATATATAGCAGGATATCAGACCCCAAGAAAATCTCCAACCCCGTATAAATCTTTGGCTGGTGTGAGAGAAAAAAAAAAGATAAAAAAAAAAAAAAATAACCATTGAGAGGGGGGAAAAAGACATATATTCGGGAGATAATAATTACTTACCAAGAATAGACGGTGCAATCGGTGAATATTATCCATGCTCCTCGCCAGTGCATGATGCATGCCGCGGCGAATATGTATGTATAAGCAATTCGTACGAGGCGATATACGAAATGATGGAAAATTCCTGCAGTTTCTAATATCTCGTCAAATTTGGCGTGGAGATTGTTTTTCAGTATCGCAAAAGTAAAGTGCACCCCTGAACCGAGGAAGAAGCAAACCCACGTTGGAAATCTGAGAAAGAAATGAAGGATGTACGTATATTACGTGCAAGAATTTTGATACCGGAAAAAAAAAAACCCATGAAGTTATCTTTAGGGTGAAATTTAATCTGCATGCAGCGATGTCTAATTAATGAAAAAGCTCCATCGACTCAGTGGGTATATTTATGCTAACAATGAGTACGATTATACTTTGGTTGTATTACAATATCGCTGCATAGACCACTCGCGTTAACAAGATTTTCCATTTCATAAGTTCATCGTAAATCATTCAGTCTATCGATCAATCATCGCGTAATTTAATGGGTGGCATTGTTACGAATCGATTATTCTGGATATCATGTTGCCCTTGACCGATTCCCAATCGGAAGTGAATTTTCAATGAACAACAAATAAATTTCACTCACATTTCCGAATTCAAATCCATCAGCGTCCATAAACCTCTCCAATGACCGACTACCAATGGACCAACAATAATGACGCACAATAATACATCGGTGATCGCCAGCGCTCGTTTGTTCTTTGGATTATTTCTCAATTCCTGCACGCTTACCCCTCCCTCATTGGGATTCTCTTCTGCCCTCGGCGTCTTAATTTTTTTACTCTATAAATTGCGACCGCTTGTATAATGAAACGTCTGTTACTTTATTACTGATTGAAAACTCACCTTAGAAACCAGTGATTTGGGGACCAAAATAATTTTCAAGTCACCATCCGGTAGCAGTGTTTGTTTATTATCCTCAACATCGGCGTTATTATTCGTATTTTCGACTTCGTTTAATTCATGATTACCTGATTTTTCAGTCAACGGATTATCCCCGCCAGAAACGATCTTTTCGTTCGATGACCGCCGAAATTCGGGGTGAGGGAACCCAGAAGCACCGGAATTTGGACTTTTTTTTAACAATGGCGCCTCGCTGCAGCCATTTTTTAATAATTCTAAAGAATTCTCACCGAAATTTGATTCTTCGTGATGTTTGGGTGTCGAATGTTGACCGAGGATTACGTTTTTTAAATCGAAACTATATTTCATATTACTCTTGAGACCGCCAGTTGACTGATCTTTAGAGAACTCGTCTTTATTTCGTATTAGTTCAGCCTCAACAGGCTCGCTAATTTTTTCACGATGCATTGCAGCAGATGAAATTGAATTAGATTAATGAAAGAAAAAAAGGTTTCTCGAGAGAAACAGGTTCTCAGAATAAAGAAATGAGTTATTCTTGTTCAAAGTAAACGAAGCTGAAAGATAATTCACCGAACAAGTTCATTGCGGTAACTGTGAAGTTTCTCAGAGTTCCTTGAAATTATTCGCTCAAAATGATTATGTCGACAACAACAATATGCTTGAAGTTCATTCTGTCTTTTGCATTGTACTAGATCGAACGTCGAAATGTTATATATTTATACTTTAGTTTTTAAATATGGTTATAATTTGCCGAGTTTGTGAGATAACTACATCATTACATCGTGTCTTTAGAGCAATCAATTACTGGATGTTGAACGTTTTCGTAATTAATGATCGCTGCACGTCTATGTAAATAGTGATATCAATATCATTATCATATGCATGGGAATACAGAAATTACATTCACATCACATGAACGGTGTGGAAAATTAACAATTATAAGGCAATGTGAAAAATGCACTTGGGCATTCACTATTTTTAACGTGCACTCCGCTATCATTTCAAATTTCTTAATACAGGGGGTTGATTTTGTGTAATCTTCTGTGGATGAATGTTTCTTCGATTATTTTTAACAGAAAAATTGAACTTTTATGAGCATCCTTAGGTCACATACGTGCTAACTCGATTAGTAATTCTATCATACTGAATCGAACAGGTGCTAAATCGCGAAGAGGAAACGCCTGCGCGAAGAGTATATACCTATAGTAACAGATTCCGCACCTGAAAAACTTGAATGAGTTTCAACTAATATTGAGTTGGATATCCGAAGAATTCGGAAGATCGAATTTTCGACAATTGAATCGGTTTATGAATGTGTTTATACTACGTGTTTGATTTCGATAGACGTTATAACTATAAGTCGATTGATTTGACTCTGAGAGATCTGCGTATAGTACAAAAGACTAAATATATGAACTATTTTGATTATTCGATGTATTAATTTTTTCACGCAAATGTCAGTGCCATCGAATGATATGATGTATACAGGTTTATAATTTATTCAACGCGAATGTATAGACATCGAAGAAACTCGGAAATGTTTCACGAACGCCGCGACGCGAGTTCGAGGGCGGAGTAGGAAAATAGACGTATACCAACGATATTGTTGTCGGAAAATTTGAATTCACTTCGATTATAAATCCCGGAAGAACCTTTGCGAACCTCAATCCAAGGAAATTGGTGGTCAGAGAACTGCAGAGATAGGGGGAGGAGATTGGAGATTAACTACGAACTTATAACATATAGGTATATCGTCGTAACAACAAATTCCGTTGTCTACTTTTATAGCTCATGTTCCCTGACAATTCGTTGATAAAACTCTCATATCACAGCGTGTAATAATTTGCATACTGCACTATGATCGCAAGTATAAAAGGAACGCGTTGCAAATCTTAATGTTCTTATAAAAAGTGCGCCGTCCAACTCGATCATACTGCGGTCCTTGAAACACGACATAAGGTATGAGTTTGAAGATACCACACACTTTCAACGGAGCGATTCTGCTATACAAACAAAATCGAATCAGGGATAATCGATTTGTCGCATCTGCAAGAAAGAATTGTTGCTTCATACGCGAAAATAATATTCCAACAAGAACAAACGCGGACTTAAAAAATAAAGGATTTATGTTAGAAAAAATTCTTGTCTGAGCTGCTATCACCATTACCTGTCCTCGCGCAATTTGATTAATAGAGTATAATAAGCTTTATTAAATTAACGTAGAATACTCACCTTTGATTCACTCATTGCGTCCTATGTAACCATATCAAGTGAATATCCAACGGCTGCAGCGTGAATATCCCACTTCTAACTAACAATAAGGACTATTTGGCGACCTTTACAGCGAAGTTTAATATACTACTGTTATGTTTGCTATTTGATTTGAACCTCATCAATCTTCGTAACTGACAGACGAACGTAAATACTCAGGTGAGAATTACCCCTTTCCGAGTTCCTGCGCGGTTACCGCGCTGATATCAATTGACAGTTGACATTTGCAAGAGCAATATATTAGGAACTTACATCGAATTTTCATCGATTGCAGGAGACTTTTGAACGTCAAAATCTAGCTCGATAATCCAAATGTAAATCGGGTCATCGCAGACTCTGGATGTAAAATGCTGTGTTGAAATTATGATTATTCGAATTCAAATGGATTGAAATTTTTTTATTTTGTATAAAACATATATGTATAGTTTTACTGATTGAAGCCATTTACATCAATATTGAAGATTCTTAGCTCATCATTAAGTCATATACCTTTACAGATCGGAATGCGTTCCAGCTAAAAAATGGTTGGTGTTGGTGAAAAATAATGTCGGAGAATTGTATGAATATTGTCAATAAGGTATCATTTGATCAGGTGACAGATAATTAACGCATAATAGAAGGAAATTCGGGTTAATGGTGACCGTCATTTGTTCTAAAAACATGCTGATCAAAGGCAGTGGATGTAGTCGGTGGTTTTCAAAAACATCATAGAACTGCAGATCATAGCCGCTTCGCAGGATCCGCCATTGCAGGCATCTGAAAATAGGACACGATCGATTATGAAATTGAAACAATTATCCGAACAATTCGATCATATTTTACATCTTTCACCGATCCGAAATCAAGAACAAAACCTCTGAGAAACTAAAAAAAATAATAAGTTTAGATTAGCAGAGTATTGCAAGCCTCAAATTTGAAAATTATCTAGTTTTCAATCGCCCTCCCACCAAAACATGCCGCGCGTACGTACAATTCATTTGAAATGGTCATGTGATGATCACGTGGGACCAGACGAATATACGGCTGACCCGCGAAACATCAGGAAGACAAAATATCAATTCAAATTTAAATCCACATGAACTTTCGCATCCGTAGTCAATTTCCCACTTTTCGGAAAGTTTTGATAGAAAATTGAATCAATGTTTAAAATAAATTATCTTGGCGAATCCATAAATCGTAACTACGTATGGCCGATTTGGTGTAACACGTATCTTCTGAGGATATTTTTCTGTATTGGACACCCTGAAGTTACTATCTAGATTTAATAATTTTCTTTCAATAATCAACGATATTAACTGATCGAAGGATGTTTATTATTTAGTCACAAGTAATGTTCAATCTCTCTATAATTATGAAGTACGAAATTAACTATACAGGAGCCATATCACGCTCGAATTAAACAGACTGTTACTCTATCTTATCTATGTGAAAACTGATTGAAATTTGGTAGCTACCAGAACCTTCCCATGGACTAAAATACTTCCCATTTTGTATTCTTAATCTTAGTTACTCATAATTAAAGTCATTGTCAGTGCGGACAGAAATAGAACGCCCAATATTTCTCCTGCATGTTGGGGAATAGGGATATTCTTTGTTTTACAGCTATCCTTACAAACCATCAGCACGGATCACAAAAATATTTTCAACAATTTTCATAGTCCATCAATCTTATACCTAACGGCAAACTATCATTCTCTTTGAACATGGTTGACTAGATTATATGGGGCAATGGCGGGTGGGACATTAGGCTTACAAAGTATTTGTTGCGTAATTGAAAAAGAAAACATGGAACTAAAATACGAGAGATCATTTTTTTTTTGATCTTTTAATCTACCTTACAGTAGTTTAATAATAGTCACTTTAATAACAATTATTTTGTGCCTCAAAATAATTAAAGATGTTAAAATGTTGTTAGTGCCATAGTAATATTTGTATACTATTAAATGTGAAGAGAATAAGTTGAAATTGAGCCTACTCTTACACATGTGGAGGAACTTTTATTAGTGAAACACTAAACTCCACCAGTTTCACTCATCGTCAACTTGCCAGTAGTCTTTTTGTATGTACAATCTAGAAAAAATTGTATATGTGCATACAATAAACTTCTTCGTGGAAATCCCTCAACAATATTTTGTAATTAAACGAATGGTGCGGTTTTCCAATGTTCAGAAGCCTCGGAATGATCGTGTAACATGTTCCAATTCATGTAGGATTTTTATATGTGAATAATCGAATGAGATCATTTCATTTACAACTTTGAAAAACCCGTACCATATAATTTGAATAGTAAAAAATGTTGCTGTGATAAGATAACTGCAGTATCTTTGGTAATTATTAAATGTAAATTAGAAGTATGATTCGCTGTTATCTTATATACATGTAATATATTTAATTATTAAGACGGATCAAATTTCGCAAGCAATCAAGTATGTGTAAAATCTGCGATGAGTATTTACACATTGTAAAATATGTATCTCAAAATGTCATGCGAATATAAAATAATGCTATAGAATAATTCAATTCTACCGCTTTTACGTGACTATTGGTAAACTACAAATTCGTTCAGAATTTCTATCTCTGTTGCGGTACATAAAAAATATGCTAGTTGGAAGCTTATCCCTTTTTATTTTATAAAAATTTATGAGAACACTTGATAACAACAATTTAAAAACTGCTTGATACGGAAATATTAAAAGGCCATGTATAGCATTGAGATTTTTATACGTTTTTGAGCTCTTGTGATATTATTTTGCTAACAGATAACTCAATAGATAGCACAAATTTCACCAATGCATTATCCAACTTGACCATATCCTGTTATGGATTATAATACTTTATTTAACCGACTAAACTACATGATCCTAGCATTCAACATGTAAAAATCCTACGCCAAAGTGATAAACCATTAATCACTGTCCATGATGGTCAATTCTTTACTGGGTGCTTCTTTAAGTTCTGACTCATCTACAAAATTGTTTTTAGAATTCTTCTCTTCTATCGATTTCACACACTGCAAAGTAAATAAACATTTTCGAATTAGTTCCCAAGAACTTAGTATGCTGTCTAATCTAAGAAAAACACAGTCCAACCTAACGACAGTGTGAAAAATGAAAATAGATAACACGTATGTACATACGTCTTCAACTCGTATTCGTGGTGCAGTTATTTGCTCTGGAAAATGCCAAGGCTTGTGATTGGCTTTGTGGCTAGATTTCCAACTTGGATAGCCCACAGCAGCCTTATGTAATTTTTTCACCATCTGTAAATAATTTGTATAGTTGATGAGTCGGCCAGGCCAATTAATTACCAACTAATAATCGTGAAACATGATTGTGGCGTTCGAGCGGCAATTAGGAATGTATCAATGATTAAAAGTCGGATCAGATTTCCTGGAACCGTGAACTTTGCTTACCTTTGGTGCAAATATTTGGGTGACCTTGTTGACTAACCATACAGGTAATTTTCCATGTGGATCTGTATGTGATACATATCCAAGTTCACAACCATCTCCATTAAGAGACTGCCTCACAATGTAGCCTGTACAATTGAACAAATACATGTAGATATACAAGATGCAAAATTTCATGTTGCAATTAAGAAAGAGGCTTTTTGAGTCGAAAATTGATGTACTCCAGCGGTTAGTCCAACGATTTTCAACACTAGTTAACTACATCAAAACTGAATTGATCATGTATCATTGATCAACTCACCGGTGAGATAGGATGTTGCTCGGACGTAATTCTTATTGGGTGGATAGTCTTTGTGAAAAACAGAATGATTGATGATAAGCTGTTCATGGCCAATATCCAACCAGGAACGATGTAAAACAAAATCCCTGTTTTTCAAAGGTGCCGGGCATGCCACTGAAAGTAAAACGATTTTTAGTTTCAAATTCAGTGAAGCCTACTTTTTAAGGCAAATGTATAAAAAATTATTAGCAATAGACTCACTTGAATAGTATCCAATGTCATTATTAGGATTAAAAAAGCCAATGTCCTTGGACTCTATCATGTGAGTGTCCCAAACTTTTCTATATTCAGGATCATGGAGGACGTCATATAAAGTTTCTGGTAAAACATCAGGAAATCTTGTCTTAATCTATGAACGTATCAAAAAATACATTTCTTAAATTGCAATTTTGAACTGAAGTAAACGACAAGTAAGCAATATTTTATGGATGATTCACGTAAATTACAACGCACCTATTACCTCAAGCAATTATACATATAATTGGTTCATACTTACTTTAACCATTTTGAAACTAGTCCCAGAGACACTTTTAGTCCAGACTGAGAGATCAGGCTTGTTATAATCCAGCTTCCATTCATTGTTATCGTCATAGAGCTGCTTCAATTTTTCGAAATCTCTGTCCTCTGCTATCTTGACAACTCCGACATCCATTATAGCTGCTCTCTGTGCATCAACTAACGGAAAAACACTTTCAACTACTATCGGCTGATATGTAATCTACTTTAACAAGTCCTTATTAAAATTTGGTAAACCAGTATTTTGCATTCTAGCTATCTAGGTATCACTAATCCAAGCCTCAAGTTTTTGCAGCTGACACTCAATGACTACCAAACTGATTAGATTGCCTAACTCAGATCAAAAAACCTATAGCAAATATCTTTTTGTGCCAACTAAGCAATACAAATTACACCGTTGAATATCACCTGCCTATACTCTAGAATATTGAATTTTGGTGCATGCGAGAGCTGTCTCAGGTGGTTGAAAGAATCATATCCACAATTAAGCATATAGTCATTGTATAAATGATTGTGTTCGTTTACACTTATTGTCGGCATAGTTATGTCTTTGAAAAACGTGTTTTGATAGACAAACATCAAATATTATAGGCCTTTCAACATCATTTTAATTCGAACGAATTGAGTAACAGCCAATATTTGATGAGAAGGTAATTCCGTGTAACTATCAGCGGAAGGATTTTGAAAAAAATTAGAGCAAATAGTTAAATAGTTTTCAAACAAACCAAAAAAAAAAGAAAAAGGAATCATATGACAGTGATTTCAGTGAAGTGCAGTGAGGTGTCAATTGTCTTGAATTTGTGAGCAGCAAAACGAAAAGCTAGTTTACTTGTTCACTAAACCGACAGTGGTAATCTCAGGATATTTCTTACGTTTTTGAAGAGTGTTGAGTGAAGAATCCGATGTTGCGAATCGAAGGGGTAAACTTTTCAAACTGACTATTAAATATTAAAAAAATCGTCAAAAACTTACCTAAAATTCGCCCGTTCAACTTTCCAGGTTGACAGATTCTCACGTTGTATTGGGTAGCAGATGCAATATGGTATACTCGCTCGAATCTGCGATTAGATAAGCGATACGTACGACGTATGTATATCGATGCGACCAACGATATTCAGCGATTACGTGTAGTCGGATTTGAATAACCGGATTAATCTGACGTTTGTGCGAAGACGAAGATTTAATAAATGTCAAAGAGTATTACTTGAACAAAAACATTGCCAAATAATTTTCTTGTTACGTATACTGCGAAGAACATAGCAAATTCAACGACTCGGGCATTGAAGACAACAGAGTTCTACTTGTTAACGTTAATACGCAGTGTCAGTTTGCCGCGTAAGTCATTCTTTGCTTTATTGATTCATTAAAATTAATCAAATCTCCAGGCACGTATACGCTGTAAAACGCATGAGTGAATTCAGCCGCCCTGCCAATTCTTCGGTGTATAATTAATTCTCTTGTAAATTAACGGGATCTTGGAGTTTAGGTTATGTTTTAGCGGCGTTTCACCACTTGACGCAGTTTTGCGTCAATCAGAGGTCAATACCACGGTCAACATGTATTAATAACGCCTGCGACTTTTTTTGAAGGTTGATAGATAAGGTTATCTATTTGATTATGCAATAAGTTTGTGGTTCCTTCGTCATACCCCACACATACTGATCGTTCCCTCAGAATGAAGTCATTGATTATATTACATCCAAACTGTACAAAAGTCAACTCCACACTGTGCTTGGTCATAACTCTTTTGAATAGTTAGTTTACACACACAAAAATTGCGCTAACTTTATTCTTTAAAAATCACGGTGGTGAGTTTATTAGAATTCTATTTTGTTATTGAATACATATTTTCTCTTATTAAAAATTTGCAAAATGAAAAGTAAGGAAAAAATGGAATTCTCAGATGAAATGAAAACGAAGAATACATATAAATAAAATTCTTCAATTTAATATTAGAGTTTAATTCATTGCTTGAGTATAAAATGATTTGTACTATTCATGACTTCAGTCTATTGTTAATAAAAACACTCGCTATGAAAAAGTGGTCTCAAATTCCTAAGAGATCTGAGAAAGACAACTTAGAATAATATTTGAAACTAGATTGAATTGAAACAAAAACTTATATAAACCGTTTTAAATAATAGTAACGTATTGACGTTAATGTTTTCAATCTTATATTATTGCAGTATAACTTAAGAAGATTCTAATAAAAAGCAGCCATGGCTCCAACTGACTCTGTGAACACCGGAGACACAATCTTGGATGATAAAATTAAAGAATGGCTATCTTGGAACAAAGTATGCTTCTGAACCTTGAGTCCATAAAATATATGTTCATTCTCCATCTATACTCATAAGAGTGCATTTATAAACTACGAATGATCAAAGCATTCAATCTCTATGAAACTTTTGTCCATCAGGATTCAGCAGCAGAAAATGAAATTCAAAATTACATTAATGAAGGAGATGTAAAGACATTGTCCAAACTCTTTCTTAAACGCTTGGAGTTTGGTACAGCTGGACTAAGAGGTCGAATGGGTCCTGGCTATAGCCAATTGAACGACTTGGTAATAGTACAAACTGGACAAGGCTTCATTGGTTATTTGTTGAAGACCATTTCTAATGCCAAGCAGCGAGGTGTTGTTCTTGGATACGATGGCAGATATCACAGCAAAAGGTTAGTGCTACTATCTCCTGGCCTGCTCTTATCTATGAATGATTTAGCTGATGATCTAAAAGTCACTTGCAGCTCCTAAAACTTTCGTTGATGATTTGAAGTATAGTTTGATTGGCAATGACCCTTGTTATCACTGGGCCCAACCAGCAATTAAATGGCCAATGTTGCATATTTTCTGAGTTGTTCGATCTTTCTTTTTTTATTTTAGCTTCCTTTTTTCCTTTGCTTTTTCGTAGATTCGCCGAGTTGACTGCTGCAATTTTGATGAATAATGGTGTAAAAGTTTACATGTATTCCAAGGTGTGTCCCACACCTTTTGTTCCCTATGGAGTGGTAAAATATAAATGTGCTGCTGGAATAATGATCACAGCATCTCATAATCCAAAAGAAGACAATGGTTACAAAGTTTACTGGGATAATGGAGCACAAATCATTACACCCCACGATAAGGGTATCCAGAAGTCAATCATTGAGAATTTAGAACCTTTAGAATCATCGTTCAATACATCAGCGATCTACAAGAACCCACTGTTCAAAGACCCACTTGAAGAAGTTATGCAATCTTATTATAAAATTATTAAGGATACTACCTTGTATCCTGAAACAAATAGAAATACGCTTTTGAAATTTACGTATACACCAATGCATGGAGTGGGATATAATTACATGGTCGAAGCTTTTAATTCAGCAAGCTTCAAGGTAATGTACTATTTTCAATAGCTGAATTTTTGAAAAAGTAGCACAACTTATGTAAATTTGCAATTCAATTTTCGGACCTCTGATCGTACGAGTTCAAATATGCAGAATAAAGCATTTTTGTAGACTTGTCTCTTTAAAACAAGTTCGAATTTTATTCGCAAATTTTTCAGCCATTCGTTGCGGTTGAGGAACAAAAGGATCCTGATCCTGAATTCAGAACTGTAAAATTCCCCAATCCGGAAGAAGGCAAAAGCGCACTAGATTTGAGCCTGAGGACCGCTAATCAAAACGCTTCTAATATTATATTAGCCAATGACCCAGATGCTGATAGACTAGCCTGTGCTGAAAGGAATGAGAAGTATGTTACAATATTTTACATTGTACAGTTGGATATGTATACTAAATTCTGTACGCATCTAATTTATTCAATTACAGAGGTGAATGGCGTGTATTCACTGGTAACGAATTGGGTGCCTTGTTAGGGTGGTGGATGCTGCATCTGCACCAAGTGCAATACCCGGGTGCAGACTATAGTAATGTATACATGCTAGCATCTACAGTTTCCAGTAAAATATTGCGGTCAATGGCTAAGAAGGAAGGTTTCAGCTTTGAAGTGAGTATAGAATTTTGATTAAAATAAAAAAAAAAACAATTCCAAGATGACTATAGTACACTGAAACAATTGAAGTCATCGTATTTGTTGAGAAAATAACTATCTTTAAAAAATTTCAACAATACGTCCAGTAATAAAAGACGCAATTTATGAGAGCTTTCAAAACGTTTTTAATTTTTTTGGTTCAGACGTTACATCTAATTGAAATGATTCATTCAATTTTCATTGTGAATTGAGAAGGTCTATTACTATTTTTGTTTTTTCTTTCTAGGAGACACTGACTGGCTTCAAGTGGATGGGTAATAGAGCAACAGAGTTATTAGCCCAAAATAAAACAGTGATATTTGCTTACGAAGAAGCTATTGGATTCATGTGTGGCTCGGCTGTATTAGACAAAGACGGCGTCAGTGCTGGAGTAAAGGTGGCTGAATTGGCAGCATACTTGGAAACAATGGGATTAACACTTGGTAGAAAGTTGGATGAAATTTATGCTGAGTGAGTATTGGAAATGCGGTCTTTTTTGAGAATCCATGTTTGATTCAAGAACGTGCTTCGACAATTTAGGGTATTCTGACGGGTGCGACTGTCATTTCAGGTATGGACATCATATCAGTTTGTGTTCTTATTTTTTCTGTTACGAGCAACAGATTATCAAGAGCATTTTTGAGAGACTAAGAAATTTTAATGGAGCCCCTAACACGGTGAGCTAATTGTTTGTTTTTATTTGCATCCAAATAGTTGTACAACTCATTTAGAATCTGGGTTAATACCAGTGCTAGTTACCAAAGAATGATGTTGCATTTGCGTCCTTGTGAATTACGTGTAGAATGGAGTCTTTTATCTCCTATCAATCAACTGAAATATCCTGTTGCCCTGTACTATCACCCCTACCATGGTTTCCGGCTGACTAACTCTGATTACGTTGTGGTAGATAAAATTTATTATTACACTTGACACTTGATGACATGAATTGCATTTGTGAGTCAACTTTGCTCACAGCCGCCACAACAAATCATAATATTTATTCGTTTCTTGTGTAAAAAAAATTAACATTCTATTCTTGGACGTTATGCGGTATTGAGTAAAAAGTGTTACATTTCTCCAAGTTATGGTTTCCTAACCATTATGCAAAGCACGATCGTTTCAGAAGAATTACCGCTCGTTCTATAAATAATACTTCACTACCGTAAATAACTTACAATGTTCATTTGCTCGTCTGGTTTTTGCCACGTTAATTTATTAAATTTTATACAGTCTCAGTTCAGTGGTTAAATTGTCATACTTATATTCTTAACAGTATGCGTGATGTATAATTTATGCTCAAGGTAAACAAGTTTCCATTGCAGCATAATAACCCAAGACATTAAAAACGTGATTGGTTATTAACTCAATCTTTTAACAGACATTTCATATTCGTTAGGGAATGGGAATGTTCTCAGAGCAGTGTGGTGATACCTTATCATTGAATACCATCCTTTGCAGGATTGCTTATCTTTATGAAAGTGGGATTATCCAATCATCATTCAACCGAAGCTAATTTAGCCAATAAAAACAATTCTTTCATCTTAATTAATGCGACGTGCCTGTGAATATCATTTCCATCCAATTGGAATGGAAGTGGAACTTAGTTTTGACCGCAATTCCGTGGTGACTGTATCTGAGACAAACAACGTTTATTACTGTATCAAGACATTGTGCAAACCTAATACGAGTGTATAACTGAACTGATCGTTTTTATATGCGGTTGAAAATATTGTTATCGATACATTTCTTAGTTAATGCATTGAAGTTACACCTTTCTAATTTAGCCATTCCTAACTTCAGTTTATTTATAGTTTAAATTCAACTTCATCAAAAAATAGATCGGTTGAATATTCCCACAAGGAAAGTGTTATTTCTCTCTGAGTATTGTTTGGAGATTGTGTTTTGTAAACGTGCATTGTTTTTCTTGTTCTTGTTAATTTTGTATTTATCATTTTGTATTTGCATTTTGTTTATGCATAGAACTATTCGTTTTCTTTTGGTATCCCAATTTTTTATTCAAAGTATCAACGTCCAAATGATATAATCAATTCCACGAGTTTGGTCCATGAACTCTATAGCATTGCAAATAAAGTCCTGACGTTTGGCAGCAAATACGAACATAATTTCCTCGTGAAGTTTACTAAATATAAGAATGAAAATGTCACGCAACGGAGTGTGGTTTGATAAATTGACAGACATGTTCCTTACCTCCCTGACCCTTGTGCCATTCCTTCTTTTGGGTACACTAGCCATTCCTGTTGTACAATCCTTATATTTTCTCACGCCTTTTTACGAAGAAACCTCGAGAGCGTGCATATGATAGCAGAGATATTCAAGACTTCATCACTGTAGTTTTTTCATTCATCAAAGGTCAACTCAACTAATAACGGTAATTTAACCATAAAATAAATTTGAAGAATCGTAATAATCTTCTAAACTATTCTTCTCTTCATTTGTTCAGACTAGATGGAATCACGTTATTTTACGTGGGACATTGTTTTTGTTACAGTACCCTAGCTGCATTCTCGGCGGAAAATATTCTATAAACAGCATTCGGGATCTTACAACGGGGTATGATGATACACAGCCCAATAACAAGGCAATTCTGCCTGTTTCAAAGTCGAGTCAGATGGTCACATTTACCTTTGACAATGGGCTGGTGGTTACGTTACGTACCAGCGGTACGGAGCCTAAAATCAAATACTACACGGAATTGTGTGCTTCTCCAGCTCAGCAGTAAGTCTTCTACTTTCAATACCTTTCGATTACATTGTTTAAAAACCTGGAGCAAAATTCTTGTTACATCAATTGAGGACTCGAAATTGACCTCAATTCACCAAGAGCTTTGGAACTAGGTTATCACTGTTACAAGGCTTAGCGGTGATCACCTTCTTTCTGTAATCAATATTCCAGTCATTTTTTATTATTATATTTCAAATTATCTTATCACTGATCAAACACGCCATATTTTATCTATGCTCCAATTAAATATTTCCTCGGTTTCTAGACTCGTAAAGAATAATGCATTGCCAATGATTCACAAGTCATAACTATGTAAAGCCTGATTGCAGAAACAGCGAAAGCTTCGTGAGATATTCATGCATATATGTAAATATTCAGTTTCATAAACTGTATCTGTAAAAAAATCTTGATACAGTATTGGAATAGCAATTTGGATGGCTCAATTCAACCTTACTATCCATGATTTCTCTAAATTCTTTAGCTCCACCTGTTGACTCTGGTGTAATTAATTGTTGCACCCATCATTGGAATAAGTCCTACAGCAATTTTACGAGTATATATGTTCAAAGTAAACTAATCCATTCTTGAAAAAAATTTAGTCATTAATACCCAATGACTTTGAAAATAGTTCCGTTAATGTGCATTGTGACGCATTTCATGATCTAAGCGCGATATCATTAATGGGATAAGAGATAGAATACTGATTTCTTTTTCAGGGACATTAACCAGCTGAGAAGTGTATTGAAAGAAATGGTTGCAGCTATTGTACTCGAGTTTCTTCAGCCAGAACTGAATGCGCTTGTGCCACAGGATTCATGAATTAATTCTTGTCTAAGTGATAAATGATATGAAATAAAGGATTAATTTAATTTAGATATATTTTTGAATGTTGTCAAAAATGGAGTTTAGCTCTAGTCACAAATTTATTCCATTCAACCCGTGGGTATTTAACAAACCACAGTTCAATTTTTCAAAATATCTGAATATTTGCTAACTGAAAATATTTTATTGAAAATTACCTCCTTAAACATGCATTGTACTTTTATCGTTTTTTCGTTCTCTGTTACAGTTAAAAAAATTATAATAATTTAAAATTAATTTTAAAACGCATTAAAATGAGATAATTTAATTGAGTTTAGTACAACATCAACTTTTTATGATTTTTAAACGATGTTTCCATCTAAAGTTATATACGTACTTAGAATGAATCCTAGGTATAAATTTTTATTACACCTTAATATTATACGTCAATAAACGGTTTTATTGATCCATATCTTACCCAGACTTCAATTACTATATACATAATCGATGCAAAATTATCAAGTAAATCATCATTGCCTCTTTCACTGTAAACGACAT
Organism: Athalia circularis; assembly: GCA_963978495.1. Taxonomy (NCBI): domain Eukaryota; kingdom Metazoa; phylum Arthropoda; class Insecta; order Hymenoptera; family Athaliidae; genus Athalia; species Athalia circularis. The sequence goes on along the minus strand of OZ021700.1, from coordinate 16,874,719 downwards.
CTGTTACAGATGTTTATCCTTTTCACTAAGATGGTCATGATAACCATTTATCATCAAGGTTTGATATTTAAAGTCGATAGCTGTGGAAAACTTTAAAAAATATTTCTTTATTTTGAATATGTACGTACACAGTATGATGCAAGTGAAACAAAAAAAACTTCAACATACTCCAATGGTTTCCGTACATGCGATGGAGATGAACATATTACATAGCGAATCTAGACTTTGTATATTTAAAATTTTATTATTCAAGGGTACTTCCTTGATCAGCTCACTGTGTAGCGGTAGCTTGATGTTTTTTGGGGCTCGCCTTGTGTCTCGTTCGATTTCTTTTCGAGTTTGCTATTGTACGGAAGGTAATGCACTACAACAATTGCGAAATTCATTTAAAATTTATGACAGTTTGCAAGCCATAGATTACTAACAAATCATAATCTTTATGATTCTATCAATTCATTTTTAGCGAAACGTTAACTTACCTGCTCGTCTAAAAAGTCCATTAGTGAATTAAGTTTGCATTTTAAGCCTTGAGCCTTCAACGTTGCATGTAGTTCCTCTAATATTAATGGTTCATAGGTCAGAATCTTGTTATGCAAATTAATATCCACCTCTAATAACTTGCGAAAAACAGCTTCCAAGTTTTTGTCTCCATCAGACTGGCTCATACTATAAAGATCCTCATCTCCCAACACTTCATTATCATTCGAAGCATCACTTAGTGTTCTGTAAATAGGTAGAACTTCCATGAAGTATTTTTTCATGATATGTTATTAAAAAATTAGTCTTGTCATTTAGAGACTAACAGTTTATGGTTTTCGAAACAAAAGCGGCATGTTTACCTGGTATCGGACTCCAAAGTTTCCATCTCTGACTGAATGTTGTGTCTATTCAATGTCTCAAAACTCTTACTTCTATTTTGTCTTTTGGGGAAAGGTCGTTCATCTTCGCTACTAGATCCAGTAAAATTCAATGCAATGTTCTTCTGTACCACAGGTACCAATGGATGTAATTCATTATAGATATGCCTAAGAAGTTGCTTTGCTCTGTCACGTTTCTGTGCCTTAAAACCATACTTATGCAGCTCCTTCTGTTGAAAATGAAACACATGAGAATTATTATTTTTGATGATACTGATGATTTGAGAGTTATCCAACAGAACACCCGGAAATCATAAAATTTCTTACTCTTAATTCCGGTGTTTTCATGGCGCTATAGTTTGCTAACGGTGTGACATTTTCTGAAATTATTTCCTGTTGTGGAGTAGATTGATTATTAGTACTGCTAACATTTTCATTCTGCTGTGGGGGTGTTAGTACTCGAGCTAACTCGTTATCGAACGAATCATCCATGGAATTCGAACCATCCGTTGGCCTTGTATTTAAAATATTTTCTGATATCGATCTTACACCAAAGGTCTTGACATTGCTTTCAGAATTCTTGTCTGGTAAAACGCTATTGCATCTGGGTTGTGTCGATTGTTTTCTTATTGATTTTGATTTATTTGATAAAGTGCAAGATTCTGTATTTTGTGTCTTATGGATGTTAAATTCACTGTTGTCACTGGAACTACTGTCCAAGGCAAAACAAGGCACTTTTGTATTTCTATCATATATCTCTTTTTCTCTTCCTCTTCCTGATCCTACTAGTTTCCTGTCAAATGATTTGCTACTTTGACATTCAGCTTCAAATGAATCGTCATTAGCTATATCTACTAAGAGATCTGATTTTGCATCAGTGAGTTTGTCGGGAGGCACAATGGTCTTAAACTTTTCTTTGCATATCAAAGGAGTAGAAGAGAGTGCCAATGAGTCTGAAGAAAGCATTCCAGAATTGTGGTGAGAAGAATTCAATTGTGAATCACGAAAGATTTGACTACTCATCTTACATTCATCTAGCAGAGCATCAACTTCATTGCTAACATTTTTCAATTCATCAAAATTTATAGATGGTGGCGTAAATACCCCAGATATTTCACAGTCTGAAGAAGATGAGTCCAAATGGGCCCGGCCAAAAGATGGAGATTTAGATGCTTCTCTTGAACCAGCATCTGTTCGATATATTTTAACTTCGGATGGTATTTTTCTTGATGGTTGATCATTTTTCATTTCTCCTGGATCTGTGTCTTCATCATGAATATCAGGTATTATGTCTTCAGATCGTTCCGTGACTTCATAAGTTGTAGGTTGTTTCAGGCCTGGCGATGTCACGCAGTACTCTGTATCGGTGTCTACATCTGATAAATTATTTTTTTCACCACCATTTTTTTTCATGATGCTAAATTCGGTACCCGATAGTTTGACATCGGTGAAACTAAATGTGTGGCCGGCTGTCTGTTCGACATCCAAAAGTCTGTAATCTGAATTTCTTGTCGTGAACTTATCTCCATTCATACTATTCAATTTACCGTTACTAAATTGATTTGAAGATCGCGTACCGCTAAAATCAGATAAATCTATTTCTAAATCTGAAAGTTCCAAGTCGTTCGGTTTCATGGAACTGTGCTCTTTGTCGTTCAAATCTGTGGAATTGGAATTTTCTGATGAAATGATAATCTGTTGTTTGTCTTTCAACTCGGCACTTGATAATTCTTCATAAGTTTGTGGTGCACACTGATTCAGGTGGGAAGACTTATTTTTTGATGAAGAACTTCTGCAGCTTTCCGTTTGAGCTTTTTTTTGGATAATCACCTCATGTTTATTCGATTTGTTATCATCTGAGCTTTGGCAAATGTCAGTGGACAAAGTTTCATCAGTGACTCTGTTGTCTGAAACATAAGTTGGGACGGTAATATCCTGGAGCGCCACTCGATATTTACTTATACTATTATGCCTACGATTCTTTTTGTACTTCGAAAACATGGACAAGTCTTTATCTTCAATGATTGTATCACGGGTGTCGATGCCAGTGTCCGCTCTACTTTCCTCAAATGAATCTCGTGTGAGATCGAAATCCCCGCCTGTGGTATCCAATAATTTTGAAAACCTCCTTTGTGACAGCTCTATGGGGTACTCATTACCCACGTTATCTGGACGATGATTTAATTTTTCATTTGGCCCTTTTGAGCCAGCTTTCGATTTCAAATGCTTTGAAGATTCCTCCTCTGTTGAGTATCCTTCAGCTGGAGATTCAGAAGAAGGCAGATTGAATAGCTCGGGATTGTTAGCAACTGCTGTTTCCACTTTCTGTTCAAAAATGCTCAATGCGTTTCTTCTTCGCACTGGGCGAATTTCAACGTCCGATTCAGAACCAACATCACCTCTCACATTCTTATGGATCGTAGATGAAGATTTAACAGGGCTGCGACGAAATGGATTTGTACGCCTTCTCATGTGCAATTTTTCGGTTGATTCACATTCAGAATCTGATTCAGATGCAGTTTTGGCATTCAGTCTTTGAATTCTTTCGATTGCCATTGTGACGTCACCTTTTGGTCTTGTAACTGGCTCAGGTACATCGATCTCCTGAACTGGCGAATCAACCTCAGTGCTTTCATCAGAAGGAGATAGTCTAAAGCTTCTCTGCTTACAGCGAGTAGATACAAATGCAAAGTCAACTCCAGTCTTCTGAGATTCTGGAATGTAAGATTGTTTTGACATTCCTACTGTTTCATCATCAGTTGACTCTTCGTCACTGGATGACCTGCAATTGCGTGACCTATGATGTGAATCAGCACTTTTCACTTTCAAATTTTTACGGGTTGGGCTGAGTTTGACTTTACTGTATTCTGTGTTGAACTCAGAAGGGTGTGAATGTGGTTGTGGCAATTGATTACCATTGCTATGGTCTTCCATTGTAGTATCATCAAAAATATCAGGTGATATGCTACGTTCCACTTGAAGACTTTCATTGATTAACTTCAAATGATTATCACTGTGATCTGAATTTGTAACACTTCTTTGATCAATTTTTGTAGGGGACATCATTTCACACACAGTTTTTCCAGTTGTATAAATCTCCGTGACACAGGAGTCGTTGCTGGTACTAATATGATATTCATCTTTTAAGTTGTGGGAAACTCTCCCTTGTCGATTTTCTTCGGATATATTATTATTAGCAGTTGATTTGTTGATGATTGCGCTATTTGCTTTAGTACTGCTCGAAGCTCTACATTCAGTATAGATATCGGTTTTCATGGAAGAAATGCTGGCTTCTCCTTCACTGCGGGAATCATAACTATTTTGGGAGGAAACAGAAGGTTTTGGTTCTGAATTCTCGTTATCTATGGAAGGTAGTTGTTTCAAAATGTTTGCCTCATTTTCTTTGAGCTCATTCGATTTATCCTTCAAATACATGAATAATTCTTTCAACTGATATTTTCTTGCTAGGACTCTCACTCCGGACAGTTTTCTAGGATCTTCGAAAATTCCTAGATTACGATTCATGGTGCCACAATAGATGTATTCAAAAAACGCATTTGCAACAACAGAGCACGTATCCAGCCATAATATTTTCGCCTTTTTCCCCTCACATCTTTCTGGGTCACGAGGGATCACTTCGGCCATAATGTTGGAACACCTTGCCCAAAACACCATTAGATGACCTGATATTTCAATGTTCCCTTTAGTAATCACCATTACATCACTCATATAGGTTGAGCCAAACATAGTCCCCCAGTCTTTAGATAACTTTTTAAGTGAATTATTGTCTGCATTAAATGCTACAGTTTTGTCATTTGCAACATCTGATTTTTTAGAAGTACTTTTTAACAATGTAGGAGCAGATTGAATATTTTCTTCAACTGCATCAACTGCTGCAATTTCGTTCGGGGTTTCCTGTAAAACAAAACATAACTTCACCCAATTCTATATTTGAACCAGTTACAATTACACGAGTATTTCACAGACTCACTGTTGAATTATTCGGAAGAATAGAAGCTGGACATGATCCTGATTCAATCTCTTCGATTTCAGGCTCTGGTGTCGGTTTCGAAGGTGTGTACTCCAAAATATTGCAAGAATATGGACTCCAACCTTTGAGACGTTGCTGAGTCTTCTCCCATAATCTATCAGTCTTTAAAGATGACGAACGAAATTTCATTCAGATATCAGTCCTCAATAGTCACAGACATGATGAAAAATTGATTTCAAAGCAGATGCTTACCACGCAGTGATAAGATTGGAGCAAGCGGCTTTTGAGAACAATTGTCGATTCGAATTTTATCACTTTCTCCATGCTCTTCAGTGCTGCTTGTGTTAAAGCTTCATCTCCCATAAGAACTTCGGCAATTCTTACAGTCAGAAGTCGATCTCGTTCTTCTTGAGTACGAGTTTGCAAGGTAGTAGGACCCATTAGTCTCTCTAATGAAAGATGAAACATGAGCTTTTTATTCTTGTTACAGTAAAGGGCAACAGGTCACCCGAAAAATATGGACTAGTATATACTTTTTCTAGATTTTCCAGTAGTAGGCGCTATCACAGGTTTGTTTGTAGTGAATCCAAACTTCTGAAGAGTTTCTCTACGGTCATCTGATGTGTCGTCATTCATTGAAAAACTTGGTTCACCTGCCAAGACATATGCATCATCTATTTCTTCATTGACTTGTGCTTCGTGAAGTGACATTGAAAGAGCCAAAGCCAACTGTAGTTGTGGATCCTTATTCGAGATCTGTAACGTCATGTTATTGTCATTCATTTTTATAATTATATTCCACAATACAAATTACACAAGAATTGAAAAAATAGCACCTATCTTCTTTTGTTACTAAGGCAGCGGAAATAATTTTTTTACGTTTGAAATTACATACCAAATTCCGTGATACAGTCTTCTTAGGCTGTATAGGAGGAGCTGTGAGAAGCCCCATTGCTTTCCTTTCATTGGCCTGTTTCTCCTGCAATTCAATGGCATCTAGAAGCTTTCTGGTTGATATTTTATTTTTGGCTGCGCAGCTTTTCATGTGACTATTTTGTGCAGCTGCATCTTTATATGATTTAAAACAAAGCGGACATAGAAAAGAGGGTTGCACTGTTGTTTTTGGCTTGAAAAAAGATGATTCTATTGATGACTGGTTTGAGCCAATTGACACATTTCGGCTACATTTTTTCTTCTTTGTAAGAGGTTTGCTTTCTTTGGACGCCGAACGCTTATTTGATATTAAAACAGTAGGCTTGATTTTAAAATCGCTCAACGACTCATCTAATTCGGGAGTTTTAATAGGCGATCGAAAATCACATAAGCTGTCATCTCTGTCAGAGTTTTGAACATTACTTGACTTTTTGTGGCGGGAAGTACTTGCAGATGTTCCTGCTACGGGTATGCTCTCGTTTTTTTTTGCTAAATTAGCAGAATTATTAGATTCATGGACCAAACTGGAAAGGTAAAATGCGAATGTTTCACCTTATTCAAAATATTATTATACATGAATTATAGATCCTTCAACATTCTAGTCTCGAGAATCTATCGTTCAAAATCAAACTTGGAAATTCTTATAATACACTTGTAATAACATTCACATTTTGGGACTAGTAGCTCGAATAGGTAATATTTGTTGAATTCAATTGTACTATCAATCATTTTTATTTTAAACAACTTTCATACATAGTACACATCAGATGAAAACCCTAGAAATTGTACGATAGTATCTCGCTTTGTAATCAAACAACAAAATCATACCTTGAATCATCTGGCTTTTGAACTGGTATTTTATTTCTTAATGATAGATTTCTCTGATGAAACTTTTCTCTTCTATTTAATTTCCCATTGTGAGACAGAGGTTGTAAATTATGGTTCTCCATTACTACGTTTTCCAGCTACAATATCTTTTACATACACTACCCTATTCTAAGCTCACATCGAGCTTAGCTTCCTTTCGAATAGCTTTGACTTCCCTAGTTTTCAGTATGGTATGATACGCATTAATCATATCCTGCTGTTTGAATTTTTCTTCTGATGTGGATTCTGTTTGCTCTGCTTGATATTGTGCCGCAATAAGCGTGAGTTTCTCATTGATACCTTTTGCAAATGGGGAATATCTGAAATTGGATGGCAAAGGCAATTAACACTTGTAACATGATATCGGTAAATAATTAGAGAGAATCTTGTTTGATATCCCAGTAATATTTCCAGTATTCTGAGCTTAGCATATATTTTCAGCATTAAGTGCAACGACTGACCAAAGTCATAATCATTTTTGACAACTACACAGCAAAAGATGACGTGTAATAATTCGAATGCTAAAATTATATTCGCGATTCAATCAGTTCAATGATCACTTTCTGAGCTATCTTCGGGTTCGTCTTCTAACAAGAGTTCAAAATTTGACATTATATCTGCGGGTTAATAATTAATAGTCAATACTCCTCACTTACATGAATAACACCCCAAGTAATCCAATGCCTGCAGTAACAGCAGCAGTGATTTGTAGTCGTAGTTTAAAAAATGGTGTACCTTTAGCTCTACGAGGCTTTCGATTTGTAATATCTATTGAGTCCTTCTGCCTCATCGATACTGAATATTAGGTAATTTAGGTTGCAGATAGTTTAAATTCCGTCGACGATATTCCGTGCTGTGATGGTGATCGCAATCGCCAGCGGCAAACATAACCCAAATAACCTAAAAGACCTACGAATTCAGACCATCCGACCGTTGAGTGTAGATAGGGTATACACTCAACGATCCGAAAAGCTCTGGTGTTGTGGCCGCAATTATTGCGCTTCCATGTTTGTTTGTGCGTCAGGTTAGAACCAGTAGTTGGAACGAAAATTTAGAACCCACCGTGGGAAACACAATCATGCAACAGAAATTTTTGAAGGCCTAGGTAATAAATACTTTTTTGTTTTGGCTTCAGAATTTTGTGTAACAATGCAAGAAACTTGATTAGCCCAATTTCGGTGGAACTGAGCATGTCTTCCTTACGTCTGAACAAATTGAAAAAAAAAAATTTGTCAGACCTCTCTGATAAGCCTAAAAAAAAAGTTGACAGATTCGAAGGACTTACAGAAGAAGATCTACAATCATGCAAGCTTCCGGATATACTCCAAGACCATTTAGATATGGTTTTTGTTGGCATTAATCCTAGCCTAACTGCAGCATACCGTGGACGCTATTACGCTGGTCCAGGGAATCACTTCTACAAGCTCTTATATGAATCTGGACTGACGCCACGACTGTTAACTCATGAAGAAGACTCTACCTTGCTAGAGTACAGTATAGGCTTGACAAATATTGTTGAAAGACCCTCCAGATCTTCATCAGATTTGAAGAAATCTGAGATCAAAGAAGGGGCCAAGAAAGTAGAGGAAAAGTTGATGCGATTTCAACCAAAGATAGCCATTTTCAATGGCAAGGGTATTTACGAAATTTTCTCTAACAAAACTGCCAAATCGGATTTTAGTTTTGGTTTACAGCCAGTACGAATAGGTAATACTGCTATTTGGGTTGTACCATCAAGCAGCGCTCGTTGTGCACATTTCCCCAGAATGGTTGATAAGCTACACTTTTATTCCGCGCTCAATAAGTACCTGCTTCATCTCAATGGAAAAATATCTGACATTGACGAGAGGGAGTTCTCATTTGAAGGTAAATGCAAGATATCTATTCCGACAACTTCTAAAATGTGGAGAAGAAAAGAAACATCTGCCTTCATGCATGGTGGAAGAGTTGCTAACAAAGATACACTTTTGAACATTTCTGAAACATCACTACCAAATGTAGATAGTCATGATGATAGTTCTGTGGAGTTAACAATTGCAAAAAATATGGGGACGATGGAGTGCGAGCTGTCATCTGTGAAAGATCTTAATGAACGCGCACAAAATCAGACAAAGGACACAACAGATCGTTTGAATGTACAGGCAGAACATTGTGAGGACCAAAGTGTAAAGGTTGAATGTGATCACCACAGTTGCTTACCACCAATGAACAGGATTGAACCTAACCATACAGTAGACTTTGTGGACTTGATTAAACAACGTCTTTCTCAAAACGATACCAGCAATGCAAATGATTGTGTTGAGTTTGAAGATCAATATTCCGACCATTCAAAATCAACAGTACAAAAAAAGCATGTAACAAAGCTAAAGTACTCCATGCTAAAACGGAATAGATCTAATTTTTTTGATTTTCAAAAATCCCGAACAAAATCCAATGACTCTGATACATAAATCAAAACGAGTGTTTTGAAATATTTACATCACATTTGTAATACAAGCTAGCACGATTTTTGTGCGTATGATGAAAATTCAATAGCATGAAGAAACCGATGTTGATGATGTTCCAAGAATAATCTAGTAGAAAAATTAATGGTACTATAAAGCAATTATGAAGATGGTTTGGACTTTAATGTAAAACTTTTAACGCTGCGTACTGATATCATAAGTGATGCTATGTGGCATTTACTTTTGTAACATTGATCCAGTAATGTAGTTGATATAAAACTTGTCACTTTTACATTAAATTTAAGGCGATTTCATGAATTCTTATCACATATTATGCTATCGTTGACCAACGATCGTATGTAATCATAAGAACCTTACCACCATATATTTTTACCAAATACGTTAAAATATTCGGAATGCTGTGCTTCAGTCAACGTTTAACTGCTGAAAAAACGCGGTAAAATCAAACGCGGAACATGCTTCGGTATCGATGCCCTAGAGGGCTTATGCGGCTTTGAATAAAGTTTGCATCTAATCTACCGCGCGTTGCTGCGTGAGAATTTAGGTTAAGCATAGACAAATTTCTGTTTTCAGGCAAAAAATGTTCAATCACACACGGAGATTATGTACCAAATCCTCTTTCAACATCTTAACTTGTAAGTCATTCCGCAATTATAAATAATACGTATGACTGCATTGCATGACTTCTAACTTTTGTTCAAGTTTAATATCGTACTTTCAAAACATTTATTTTACATACAATTCAGTAATTTCTCACTAAAACTGAACATAATCTTTTGATGCGGTGTCCCTCATTTGAAATTCACATCCAATAAAACATATATTATGTATATTCAATCTTATTATTCTATAGCCATTCTACGTCAGGATATTCAGTGTGTTTCTATAAGCAACAAATCAGTAGTAGAAACAACGGAAAAATGGGACTTGGTTAGCGCAGTGTGCCTGGAAAGACATCCAATTATCATAAAGCCTATGAATGAAATAGAGACTAAATTCCAACAATTACTTAACCAACTCGAATTTGAAAATAGTATGAAATCAGATCATGAGTTGAGAATTGAGAAAGACAAGAAGGAAGAGGAACTAATCAAGACGGGTGCCCTTGAAGTAGATATTGGTGTGGTTATTCAAACTGCCCAGGACTTTGAAGATGCCTCCTTAGATGAATTTAGAAAATTCCCGTTTGCACCAAGAATTACTGGTAATTGTTTAGTAATTATCATTCTCATCTTATGATGCAGATCATTTCAACCTGGATGTTAATATCCTAGAAAACTACTTGACATTCAACTAGCAAACTAATAAAAACTTGGACTCAAAGTTAATCTCAAGTATCCTGAAATTATTACTGTTATTATAGAAGCAGATAAAAAGAATGATGTAACATCCTTGGATCGAAAATTGGATAGGAATTTGGTATTGTTAGTTCACCAGAAACTTGGTGAACACAGTTATTGGATCCCCCCACAAGGAATTAGGAGAGATGGAGAAACACTGAGACAAGTAAGATCAGAATAATTTGGATTGAAAACTTACTTCAAGACAGAATCTGTTGAAATAAATACATAAATAAATGAGCACAAATGAAATATGAATATATTTGCTTCTTGATCAATTAATGCGTGTTATAGTTTTATTTTCACATTTTCAGACAGCTGAAAGAGTATTGAAAGAGGCCTGTGGTGCGGAACTAAAGGCGAAATTTTATGGAAATGCACCCTGTGGATTTTATAAGTATAAATATCCTAAAAGCATTAGAAAATCAGGTGCTGTTGGGGCAAAAGTGTTTTATTATCAAGCAAAGTATTTGAATGGTAGTTGGGCGTCTAAAGCAAAATATCAGTGGTTAGATCGTGAGGAATTAGATTCAACACTCCCGGATGCTGTCAAAAATAATATTTTCCAATTCCTTGTCGATGAAGACTAAATACAAATGTTCGGTATTTTTATGTCCATCCAACGAGAACGAGAGGAAATTTTTGCCATCTTTCAACGTCTTTTTGCTGTAAACGAACAATATACATAACAGTATTTTGCAGCGTGCGCAGTGCAAAAGCTGTGGTGGACCGAAAGACTTTCTCTAAATTTGATATGGAATAATTCATCAGTCAGCTTTCGTACCATTGTTTCTAGGCCGTACATTTAAGCGAAAGTTTAAGGTCTGATATAAGGTGTGAAGATTGAAGATAGAAGTTTTCAATGTTAGCTTATTGTTAGTATAATAAGTAATACTAAATGTGTTCCATGTTTGATTAGAGATCAGAGTCAATAGCTCAGTTCCAATAAAAACAATCAGCTTAATGCAAACCTATGAATTGTAGTGTTCACTACATTTTATAAATTGATTGAAATCACAGTGTTTTAGGAAAGTATAGTTTATTTAGTTTGAGTTATTAAAATTAGCTGGCATCTAGATTATTTACATATAATTATAGCTAATTTATAATAACACTTTTTAAAATCGACCACTTCGCTTTCGACCAGTGTATTTTGAATTATCTCTGACCTCTTTACCCTGTCTTTGCCTTCTCTCTTTTTTCTCCAAGATCCACTCTCTACTTTTTTTCAGAGGCTTTCCTCGGGACTTTTTGATTCGTTCTCTGTAATTTAGAAACGAATAAACTATTAACGTTTCTAATATTTAATGGCCATGTATTTTCAAAATTTAAAGATAGGTATACCACAGTGGTAATTTTGATTAGTAAATTAAAATATTGATTCCTGAAACAGAACTCACCTCTTAGACGTGTAAGTCACAACTGAATTATCGTTGCCGGATCCCAAGGCTCTAGGAAGAGGCATAGCACCTCCGGTCATTAAAACCAAGAAAAATTTCTTAGCCTTAGTACTGTTGGGATAATCAACAACTATTCCACCAAAAAAGCCAGCTTTAGTTGCCTGTGTCGTGACCAACTCAATTTGATCACTATTCTCTGGATAGAATTGGAAAACCGCTCTGGCTGTTCTTGATAAAGAAGCGAACAACGATGAAAAAAACTGATACAACCGTTTGACTGGATTATGCCAAGTTTTGTCAGCGTTACAAAGCCATTGTAATGCAGATATGCTCACAGCTCCATCAAAACTACCAGCTCTGAAAGGAACACCTTGGCCCATATCATTAAGAATTAAATCTCCTTCAACTTCTCTCTCTTTGGCTACATCTGAAATGAAAACTCATAGTTTGATCCAGATTCTTCCTGCTATTGAAGGGTATAATAATCAATGCTAATGCGGAATATCGACAGTTATCTGAATATCACATCAATCCAAACTTACTCAACATTGCAGAAGAGATATCTACACCAATCCATGTATGACCTTGGTCTTCTAACACACTTCCACTAAGTCCAGATCCACAGCCGATATCTAAAAGGAAGCACGGCTCATCCTCTGGTAACAACAACAATTCAATGGCTCTTTCACACATCTGGACTTGAATGTCCATCATACGTGAACTGGAAGATTAGAAGTAAAGAATAAAAACGTTCTAAATTTACATTCACTTAAAATTATTAAGAGAAATAACGTACTTCTGTGTGTACTTCTGGGCTTCTGTCTCATCGTAGAACTGTAATTTATTGCATAGAGGGGTTGAAAATAAGAGGAATAAATATCAACCATCAAATTACAGAAAGAAGTTATCAGTCTTACTAATTCTGGCGGCGCCAAATGCTCCGGACGTCGCGACATATCGCACGTTACAATCTGATTAGAATACCTTATTTAAAAATGACACACTACGAGCTACACAACTTCAACATAAAACGTGCTAAGTGGGGTTGTTCCCTAGAGGTTATGAACAACTTGAGACAACGCAACTACACAAGACCACACAAGCTTACATGCCCCAGCGAGGTAGTACGGCGCCAGTAGAGTCCCTAGATTACAGTCTTGCCACCGCAAGCAGTGATTGTTTTCCATTGGCAACCTGAAAATAAGAAAAAACATGACATATGATAGGAGTAAAAATACCACAAACATGAGTAGAACTCAGATGCAAATCACATATCAAACCCTTTATTGAAAAACAGATAACTGAGATGTATTACAAAATCCCGTTAGCATATTTATGCATATAAGGCCATTTCACGATCACTTTTATTCACCTTAAAAGATCGTTATCGTACGGTCCTCGATATCCAAACCTGTGACTTATGCCATGAGCGTTGAGTGGATATTGTACGGCACCGCAATAATTTATTTATCAGCCAATATTAATTTGTCCGGTTTTTTACAAAGCTGATAATTTGATTAATTTGGAAAAGCGCGTTGTGTAATGTATTTATTAAGTTTAGAATTAACCTAAGGCTTATACTCCCAGTTGTATTCCGTATCTCTTTCCTGTTAGACGTCCAATGAAGATATAGTTTGTACTGTTATTAAAGGAGTATTAATTTCACCGAAAGACATTACACGTTGTAAAATAACTAATGACATAGTTCTTGAAACATATATGGATAAAACATGTTTATAATATTTATCATAAGATAAATTCATGGAATAATAGTGTGTTCACATGATGTGAATGTATTGAATATTATATTACATTTATCAAGAAGGATTCCTGGGCTTAAGTTCGTCGTAACAGGATCTTAAGAAGATGTGATTCTTTTTCATTGGATTATGGAACTCGTGACCCTGCGCAATAATTAAAAGATAGAAAGAATAATGTTAGTACTAGATAACCAATGGCAGAAATATTGAAGCATAGACTCTATAATAATCGATAATTATTCACCTTAGCCCAATCGTAAGAGACGGCATAAGCGAAGATTTGGCCATTGTGATTGAAGCAACAACTTGTAATAGCTTGCTCCATTGGTTCAGAAGGCTTCAGTTTAGTTCTTGCATCTTTGTCCCAAAAACTGAAAGTCCCGTCACTGCCAACTGTTGCTAATGTGCCATGAACCGGATGGAATGCTATATCGTTCACCTATATAAACCAGTTACTCATCAGACGTGCAAACGTTGTATTTCTTTCAAAAATCTGCCTGAACTAATCAATTTTTTGACGTTTATACTTACCGCATAAATATCTTGATAGCCACTAGGCGCCCCATTGGATCTATGGCACTTGAAAGTGAAATTGTCTTTTGGATTTGCAGGATTTACATATTGAATAGCAACACGACCCTCAACGCTACCAAGGGCATAGCCTGTGGGTACTTTTTTTTTATCTCTGAATATGGCCAGGCAACGATGCTGATACTTCAACGGGGACTCGATCCGTTTGTATTCGTGTGGCCCCCCTTCCAGTTGATAAACGATCAGTCCTCGTCCTGCCGTCCCAACTACAGCCATTGGGTAGTCCTAAATAATCAGAAATATTTTTTTTCATCTTATTATAACAGCTTAGCATTTACAGAATCTTTATCATCATCATAGTGGTAATACTTATACACACCACATCTGCACAATAACATCTCTCAGGTAGATTGATGGTTGTCATTGGTTTCGAACTTCGAGTATCCCAGAACTGTAATAATATTAATCAAAAAATAGGAAATCAAATTGGTAGATGAATTCTTAACCTCATCTTGAAGTTGCAGTGAACACATGCAAGTTGTTGACATACTTTGAGAGTTTTGTCCCAAGACCCAGTCATAAGACAACTGTAATTGGAACCTTTGATCCAGTGACAAGTTTTGATTGGAGCATCATGAGCAGCAACCTGAATACATTGATTCGACCCCAAGTCCCAACATTTTGCCATTTTGTCACAAGCAGCCATGAATACTTTTGTGCCATCCTATAATGAGGAAAGCATACTGTAAAATGTCGGAATGACATAAAAATTGAAGGTTGAAGTTTTAAAATTAAATGGTATACATCACTCCAGCAAACATCAAGGACAGGCCCACCCATAGTTTGCATAGATTTTGGTACAGTTTTTCCAGATTGTTCTATTTCCCAGCATCGAACATTACAGTCCCAGGAACCAGCAACCAGAAAATTTTGGGAGATTGTTGCGGGACTAAATGCTAAACTTGAAACGGAGTCATCGGGTGGTGAAAAAACATCAAAATCTTTCATAGGATTAACGGTCGTCCCACCGCCTCCGAGCGCTCCGGTTTGATTGAACATCTTAGACGTTCGAGTTTCGTTCTGCGTAAAATTGAAATCGGTGAGAATAGCGAATAATTTGTAATTAGAAGCCGACGAATAAACGTAACCTAAAATATCCAAGTACTCACACAAACGTAATATTAACAGGAATTGTGTGAATGATTTCGGCAGGCACTCACACAAATAAGTCGCTTCGAGAGAGTTCACTGGTCGAATGACATCTTATTAATACTGAACAAATCTCGAGGTCCATTCACCGAATTAAAACGGACACAAAAATGCTACTAACGGAAGTTCCTACCAAAGAGATACTAGTTGTAATCATAGGTTGTAATTGTAAACGGTATGAAACTGAAATACGTGCTTTCTGAAACCCACTGAAAGCAAACGAACTGTTTCGAACACTGATTGTCAGTTCGACTGTTGATTAGCGACCGTGCGTGGCTCGATGGTGATGGCGGTTTTCCACAGATGTATTACTAGCAGACTCGGCCACGCGTTGCTGTGGCTAAGGTTTTTATTATATTACAAGTAGTAAATTATGTGAAACGTTGGTACTTTCAACACAGCGCCATCTGTTAGAATACTTACTCAATTCAGTCAACAGATACCGCCATCTGTTAGAATCGTTTGGAACTGACAGATAATTGTGACTGTCAAATAATAAACAAATAATTTGCAATAAAATAATATTGTGGCTATAAATTGAGATGAAGGCTATCCTAACTTTTAAGTTAGATCAAACTGCACACGGTGCGCAAATTTGATTGAAATCGGTTAAGTAGTTCAGGAGTCCATAGCGGACAAACAACGTGACGCGTAATTTATATATATTAAGAAAGAAGAAAGATTAAGAAGATATATAATATATCATCCAGGACTTTGCTCGGCGCACGCTTTTTTACTCATCTCTGTTGTTTGACCCAAGTTTGACCGGTGAAAAACGTTGAGTAGAGAGTGGATAGTGTCTAGATCTACTCTCAACGGGTCGATTGGATGGCGCGCATGTATTGCATGTTTACTGTCGGTTTGTCATTACCAACGAATTGAGAGCTACATTACTGTACAATAATATAAAGTTCCTGGGAATCTAATCTTTGATTGACGTGTCAAGTAATCAAAGCCGTGTTCAAATAGAAGTGCAATTATAACCTACTTGCTACAGCTAATGATCATAGCTGCACATGCGGAATCTTCATAATTCAAAAATAAAGATTTCGGTGAAAAATGTTGAAAGCAGTGATATTAATCGGTGGCCCATTGAAAGGTTTACTTATTATTCTATCTTTCTCTTAATTATATTCAGAGTCTATTGTGAAAACTTCACATTGTTGCATTACATTGTTGTAACGAACATCTCAGTTGCAAAAAAGAACATATACTTGCTGCATCAATATTTACTTTGAAACGAGTCTTACGTATTGCTTGGGATTCTGAATTTCTTCTGAATATTACATGAACTTTTATGGTTGAACAGGGACTAGGTTTCGACCATTATCGCTCGATATTCCAAAGCCGCTGTTTCCAGTAGCGGGTCTACCAATGATTCAGCATCATATTGAAGCATGTGTCAGGGTCGCTAACCTCGGAGAGATCTTAATCATTGGATCTTATCCAGCCTCTGATTTGTACCAATTTGTACAAGAGATGACACAAATTTATGGGATTAATATTCGGTACCTGCAGGAGTTTACGGCACTAGGTACAGCGGGAGGAATGTACCACTTCAGAGATCAAATTCGTTCCGGTAGTCCAGAGTCTGTCTTCATTATGAACGGAGATGTGTGCGCGGACTTTCCTCTGCAAGAGATGGTCAAATTCCATACAAGCAAACAATCATTAATTACTGTGATGGCTACAGAAGCCACTCGCCAACAATCGTTGAATTATGGCTGCATGGTTCTAAAAAAAGGAGGTGAAGTCGATCATTACGTAGAAAAACCCTCCACCTTTGTCTCAACTCTTATCAACTGTGGAGTGTACATCGCTTCTCCAGAAATATTTCAGACTATGGCTGATACATTTTACACTAATCAGCAGAGGGCAAATCTCCTGTATGTATACTTTGGTGCTGGTAATATTTTTTGCAAGAAACAGAACTAATTTGCTTAGACTGATAATGATTTTGGATTATCATGTTTTTTTTTGTATATTTCAGACACTTGAACGGCAATGGAAAAGACCCAGCATACATGTCCTTGGAACAAGACATCCTGATGCGACTGGCAGGAAGTAATCGATTTTTTGCTATTCCTGTAACTAACTGGTGGTCTCAACTGAAAAGTGCTGGTTCAGCGATATATGCAAATAGACATTATCTTGTTCTATATCGCCATAGTCAACCAACAAGGCTCAGTGTCGCATTACGTGGCAAGTGTCACATTATCGGTGATGTTTATATTCACGCTTCAGCAACTGTTCACCCCACTGCTGTGGTGAGAAAAATTTAGTATGAGAAACTTATTTGCCTTTGTACTTATTCAAATGAAATATGCATAACAATGTAGTGGTCATCATTATAGTTAGGCCCAAACGTCAGTGTTGGAGCAAATGCAATGGTGGGCCCAGGTGTTCGAATTCGAGAGTCGATTGTCCTGGCTGAAGCACAGATTCAGGCTCATTCTATTATCCTACACAGTATCGTAGGCAGAGGCAGTAGAGTTGGAGAATGGGCTAGAGTGGAAGGCACTCCATGTGACCCTAATCCTGACAAACCATTTGCTAAAATGGAAAATCCACCGCTGTTTAATACTAATGGAAAACTTAATCCATCTATCACCATACTTGGTAAACATCATTCATATGTCTTGATCAAGTCACTTTAATTATTATTATTATTTTTGGTGATGTTGCTTTAATTATTATTATGATAAACCAGAGTATCATCATTATGAAAATTCTCGTCTCATCCAGGTACCTGTGTGTCTCTGTCGGCGGAGAAAATATTACTGAACTCTATTGTCTTACCACACAAAGATCTCACACGAAGTTTCAAGAACGAAATTATCTTATAATACTCCTATGGGTCCGAAATTTCTGAGTGTCAAGTGCAATAATGATTGATGAACGTCATAGTAAGCAACCACATCAAGTTCAAGTATAAGTCTGATCAGAGACATTCCAAAATCAAATTTTCATTGAGATGATGCTTTTTACCATCCTTTTTGAAGTACAGATTCCAGTGTTCACTCAACCCTGTCAACCACGCGCAATATTTTTTCATTTCTAAAAATTATAAATAGAGTAAGTTGTATATGAATATATCTAGTTATATACGAAATACTATATACATTATAATATATTGTACTTGTGATGTACAATTGAATGAAACATAATATTTTGCAAGATACTCATATTCGTTTACATCAATTTATACATTTTTTTTTTTATTATAAGGTAGTACAATACCAATCTTCAGTCAACCGTACAAGGTAGTCGGATTATTGAATAGATCTCACGTTATCAACTTGCTCGCGTTTAGCACTTGTAAATTATCAGCGTTTCTTCTAGTGAACTGCTTTATCGATGATTTGTTAAGTTAAGAACGCGAGTTCCCACATTCCTCGTAACAAGCGCTACAGTGAGCCCTGTTGTAGCCCTGTTGTTACTTTTGATTTGTGAATCAACAGCAATAGCTCAACAGGTAGATCGTAGATCCGAACGATTTCTTTTTGGATTTCGATCAATCTACAGCGATCGTAGATCTACCAATTTGTGAACAACTTGTAAGAATCAGAAGACAAACGGAAAATGTGAAAAGCAGAGGCGTGTATTTGACGTAAATTAGAAAGCAGATGTGTGGACAAAGATAAGTGGAAGTTAGGACAGAGATAAAGGGATACATTCCACGCATTCCAAAGCTGGACCAGGTTAATCAGAATCTACGTTGAAAATGATATTTACGCGCACATATACGAATGATACTTACGGAATATGGTGAGTTTATAGAATTGAAGGAAATAATTTCCATAGACGAATTCTTAAGTTTTAGTACATTTGCACGAGATTGTTTATAATGACAGAAGTACATTTATTATTTACAAAAAATGACTGAATAAACATCAACACTGTATTAGAAAAAAAAATTCTTATCTGCTCTAATACTTCAGTTTGATTCCAATTCAGTTGTTGGCATACAATTCACACAATCCCCATTCAGTGTTTTATGGTAGCTACAGCTTCCATGCAACTATCAAACTTTTGCCATGTGCATCACACACACTATTGTCAGCTATTGTTCTATGAGTCTGATCTATCATGTTAATATATACATCGTATTTTTGGGAAAATCTGATTTTAACAGATTTTGTGATACTAAACTCAGTGAAGTCGTTTAGAACTTATTGTATTATGGATAAGTAGCAAGAAGTTGACCAATTTCGAACTTACTTCGTGTCTCTTAGATTTGTGTCATGAATTTGATAAAAATGGTGGGTCTGTTTGCAGTTAATTGTCATTGTTCGTGTGCCATGCAGAGCCAAGTGAAGAAATCGTGAGAGAGGGGTACAAATGGGCAAGGAAGGCCGATTATGGCCCAGCAGCAGCAACAGCATCAGCACGAGTTTCTGCCACTATGTGACGTCCTATTTAACATAATTTCTTTGGCCTCTTACTTCTGTGACGTGGTGTTCGACCTAGCAATGGGCTATGCCTTGGCCCACCATCCTGCTGCCCCATCCTGTTTTTTCCCTCTCAGTCTTACTTTTGTTATTACCTCCCTTGTGGTCTCTCAGGTTTGTGTGAAATTTTTCCTTCTCTCAAAGATCACAGCATATTTCTACTTTACTTTGATTCAGTAATATTTTCATGTCACGAATTGACCATATTGATCTACTGAATATTCCTCTATAGCTTCTCGTATATTTGCAATGAAGAGCATCTTTTTATTTTTCATTTCCAACATGTGCCAATAAATAATTTTTCAGGTCATCAGTGTTCGATGGTACTTATGGGGTGCTCGTGGTCGACTGCGAACTTCTGATACCAGAAGTGTTGATAGCGGCGGCATCCAAAGAAAAGACGGTTGCATAATGGGTTGCGTATTGATGCTACATTCCATGCAGGTTGGCGTTCTCTGGCGATACTTTAAGCTCTTCATTCCAGTTGACCTGACATATGTTAAGCATGAGGTATTTCTTAGACGATATTATTTTACAAATATTTACTTCTTTATTGAAACGTACAAGTTCAACTCAAAGGTTATTCAGCTTCCACAATTAGGAATATTCTTGTTTATGATAACAAGAAATGACTGCAAAGATATACGTGTATTTTTCGACTAGGTACGGGAACTCTGTGTACTACGACTGATCCATGCCTTCTGCGAGGCAGCTCCCATGCTGTTGCTACAATTATACTTACTGTCAACTGGTATTACTAGAGAGAATGAGACAAAAGTAGAAGATGAAACAGAAACTGGTGGGAAATTGGCTGAATTAACAGCAGTGTCAGCTGGGATGTCATTGTGGAGTGTTTGTTGGGCAGTTGCTAGTTTCAGCAAAGGTGCTGCCCGCCTACGTAACCTGGAAAGACTCGTCCTTACGTGGCTCGGAGTTTTAGCACAACTTGCCTGGAGGCTCGGAACAGTTAGTGCTCGTGTTGGAGCACTCGTTGCATATGCTTCACTTTATGGAGGTCAATGGCTACTAGTTGTTCTAGCTCTCCACTGGCTTTCAATGCTCACTTGGCTCTTGCTTACTCCAGATGGTTTATTCCATGGTGGTGAGCGTTTACCTCTTTCACGTAAGGCTTTCCTTGCAACTCTACTAGCATTTGTGTACGTCTTCGCATACGTCAATCTACATGAAACTAATCATCGACAAAAAATGGTATGTCAGAGGATTCAGACAAACGAGGTTCAAAATCTTGATATGATTTGCCAAAATTTAATTGTCAAATTTTTTATTTAGGTAATTTTTTACACGGTCATGTTTTTGGAAAACAGTTTACTGGTGGGAGTGTGGGCGGCTGGTGTTCACCGGAGCAGTTTTCATCCCCATCCTATCACTCTTGCCCTCACCTTGCTTGCGCTATTTTTCGGTGGTTTATTCTTCATGGCACTTTACTACAGGTAAGTTTTCTACTACTTCGGTTGAATTGATATTTTCAGTAATTATAATGTACAATGATATCCAGTGAATCATTTTTACAAATTCATTGGAAATATTTTATTCACTCTCACCTACAGATTCTTCCATGTGCGAAGACTCAGGTATGAAGCTGGTGGACGCATGAATAGAATGAATGGTGTTACCACTCTTTGTAAACAGGTCTGTGTTACGTTGTATTATCACCAAACTCCGAACGAACTTTGACCATATTGAATCTGTGAATCGATCCTGTAACAAAAATCTATACAACCCTGTAATTATGATTCACCCTGTATTTATATCATGTTATTCCCAGGATGCAAGCGAGGCTAAGCATATGAGTTACATGGACGAAAAAAAAAATGGAGTCGAAATTGGGATGAGACGAATGAAATTAAGTAATGGTGGAATTCCTGGAGTATTTAATTGTCGTTTTGCAAATCCCAATGTGGCTAATCTAAATCGCAAGAAGAAGAAACCTACCACTTTTGTGCCTCCACCTCCTCCACCTCCACAACCATCATCGCTGATTTCAAATACTGTCGGTGAAGCACGCCCCAGACTAAATGGCAGTGGCGGATCTCGTCAGTTAATTCCTTTTTGGAGAAAGCCGTTAAATACGGCGACAACCCAGAGTCACAGCCATCAGGTAAACATCATTCTTGGTCTGTTTAAAATCCTATAATTTTTCCGGGCACTAAAATAAGATTGATTTTCATATAGGATGGGTCCCAAATTGAAAAGCATGAAGCAGATGCTACTGTCGGGTCAGGGAGTTCACTGAGCGTGAATCTCATAAGAGAGAAATTGCAGGAAAAGAAACAGCAGCAGCTACGCGAGTTGAGAGCAATACAAGAAGAAATCAGATCTGGGAAGTTAGTGCCACCGCCGTCAGCTTCGGCATCTGCATCTTCATCGTCTCCTCTGGCCGCCAATCAGCAGCCACCGCCAAATGCCAAGCTACATTCGTCTCCCAGGTCACTTTCTCCACAATCTCCACCAGACATAAATGAAGGTGCAACGTTATCCTCGTGGCCACCTGTCAAAATGCATTGTTTGTCAGCCCCTCCGCCATCCTCGTCCATTTACCATCCATCCAATCTTTGGAAAGTTCCTCAACGAGAGAGGGCTGACACACCAGAGATTTTACTTGCACCGCGATGCCTACCTCATCATTATCCACATTGGACACCACCGGGGCACCTTAGTCTCAGGTAGCATATTTTGAATTTAATTAGGTAAATTAAGAAGCATTGAATAAAATATAATGCGAAAAATACTTTCAACCAATTTTTTAGATTGTGTTCGACCCAAAACAATGAAGAAGAAGAGACCTCTAAGGAAGATGGCGAAGGCGTTGTCGAAGGTGAAGGAGACAGTGACGTTGAGGGTAGTCAAGTCTCGTTGCCCAGAAGTTATACGCTTCCTAGGGAATTCAAGTACAATAATTCTACCAGTGTTGTCAAGGATCGAGTAGAGAGAGATCAAGAAAATGACAAGGGGACCAATCGATTGCCCCAATCTCGTTTTTATCTTCCTTCTACGAACAGTTCCGACGATGGTAACTTTGAGTTTTATTTTTATTTTTACATTACGAGTAGCTATTCTGATTTTGAATTACGTATGATAAACACGTATTTTATTATTCTACAGGCGATGTGGATAGTGCGGATAACGAAGAAGAGACAGATTCTGAGCTGCGTGTTCATGGGAACCATAAACACACTCATAACAACAATCGACAACGTCGTTATACATCAGATAGAAACGACGCTGTAGAACCCCCTACTCCTATTCCTGCGACTACCATTAATATTTCGAATTGTTACTTGAGCAGTACATATGGTGCTCCTAGACTAAATCAACTGATCAGAGCTAAAGTTAAGCATGAGACTAAGTTGTAAATTATAGAATTTTCATAATATTTAAATAACATAACATGACGGACATTTGTTAGTGTCTACAAATATTGTAATTCGGTGTTTACGATCAAGACTGATAAATGGACATCGACTGTATTTAAAAAATTATTATACCTGAAACTCATTTCGGGAAAACAAAGTAATAATAAATAACGAATGTAATTTAGTTTTTAAAGAAACATTTATCAGTCGATGTACCATGACTTGCATAGCTATATCAATGAATGAATTTTATAGATTTATAAAAATCGACAATATCACTGGTCAATGACCATGTCAATTATACAACTTAAGCATCATCATAACAAATAATTTCGAACATTCCAATTTCAAAGTCTTGCTTGTTTCCGGAGATACGTGTCATCTAGGATTTTCACTAAAATTTTTTTTAACGAACCTCTTTCCACGTGAAATTATCTATCTACCATGTAGTTTTACACACACTATGTTATTTAAATAAGCTATACGTACTCATATGTATCTTTGTAAATACATTTCACTAGTAGCAGCTGATTGAAAGAACTATTTCAGTGAAAAAGCACCCGACTACACAAGTTCTGTTGGAATTGAAAAAAGCAGATCCGACGACCTAAGTCACTCGTTCGCATTAATGTATTCCAACTTCAAAGGTGGAGAAAAATAGTCCAATCAACAGCAGTTTCTTTGAAAAAGTAGGAGTCGAGAAGCGTTTCTTTCACTCACATTGTCGGTGATATATGGTAATGAGAAGTTGTAAATGCTGAGTAAAGTTGATCAGATTGTATATTTTGTTCTTATGACGAACGTCGTAGATTGCAAGGCGGTTGAACCTATAACAAATGCGGAGCAATCAGAGGAAATTCAGTGACTCTATCTCTGATAAAATCGACAAGATCAATCTGAATTCGTTCTCTTTGAAAAGAAACGTGTGATTTAGTAGGAGATGGAAAGCGTCGATAAGGTGGGTATCTTCCCAACCGCACCATAAGTATACGTCGATTCGCCTGTGGTTCGGATTCCCCGCACATGTGTCTGTTGACCATTGACTACTGAATATGACTATTGATTACAATCCCGTGCGAGACTAATCTTGGGGTACAGGACTTAAACGAGATTTATAGGCAATTGGGTGAGGACATCCCCATTCACTATTGTCAAGAGCAAGCATTGCACAATCTCAACTTACTGCCGTTTGTGTCACGGGCTTTCAACCGATAGCAATTTTTAATTTAGTAATTTACGATGAGGTCGAGTACGGTTACTGTGGGCGATAAACTTACGCGACTTCTTTAATTTTATGATCAATACAGTTGTTGTGGTTGAGACTGCATCGCATTGATCATGATACTTATGTATGGTATTACCCAATGTTATTTGTACTTTCGTCTTTATCGTCATACTTTAAAGTGCTTGACTAACGATTTTTTTTTTTTCGTATTTTTATGACGATTCCTTTGTAGTAGTTCAATCTCGTTTTTACGGTTTACAACAATTAAAGCTACTTTTAAGAATTTCTTTTTTCTGCCGTTGATTGGAAGTAGAGAGTTTTTCAAATTTAGTACTGTATAAGTTATAAGCACACCTCGGAACACAAAAGTTTTTATTCAATCACTTTTGACTGGACTGAAAATGTTCGGCAATTTATCAGAATATTAAATGTAACTAAACCCTTGCGATTTTTTGTTATTTTTTGCTTATTTGTTTATTTATTTTTTTTTTTGCAGACGCTTGACCGACAAACAACTTGTCCCTCGTGAAATTTATACACCAATTAATGCACCCGTATATGTATCCATAAAATATGTAGAAAATTATCTATGAAAAAAAAGTGAAGAGAAAAAAAGATAACCCTAGAACAACTTTTAATACGTTCAATGCAGACTCATGATTGATCTACGTTTGTAATATGCACATCATAATTCATATGAATAGAAATTATTTTTTTTCCATAGAGTTTGGTCAGCCGTGCGGTAATCGCAGTTTCTGTTTTTTTTTTTTTTTCATAAACTTGTATACAATTTTATTTATCTTTATTTTTCATCTCGTATTCATACAATCTATATGTAAGTATATGTCGGCGTTCGATACTCTGGTGCCGGGGACGAAGGATGATATTCATAATTCGAACGTAGTCACGATCTTTGAAATTTTAGTGAAGAAATGAATCTTGAGTTACATAGCAACGTCTTGCAATTTGAAAATAAGAACAGAGAGTTTTGAATTGAAACTTGACAGCTTGGTGATTCGTTGGTCTTCAAACGCGTGCGAAATATATGAAATATCATTGTTGACTGACATTCTATAAAAGTGACAGAAATATAAATAAACGAAAATAGTATATGGAATACGAGATTTGACGTATCAAAATCAATACAAACTGTACGCGTCAGAAAATACTTGTCAGCTGTGCAGGTTCAAATTTTATTTTTCCTCATTCTTTCACGTGAACAATGCAGTGAAATTTGCATTTTCACGCAAGGATGAACTCAAGAGTTTCGTTGATATAATATACGTAAGTCATTTATCAATTACTGAAGAATTAATTCATATCTCGTAATATTCTTCGTCGTTGCTGAAGAGATGATCGATGATTCTAAAAATATATAAACTCTCAAAAACTCTTAGACTCTGATGGAAATGAAATAAATAAATAAATAAACAAATAACTCCGACCGAGTACGTTACACATGACCCATAATTTGTGACTCGAATAATACAAAGTGGTTAAGGAATACGAGAAAGATTAATAAGAAGAAAAAATATATGTGTATCGCGAGCTGTTTGATAAACAGACCGTATCGCGCGTAATATTATTCAACTTAGCGTGAATGTGTGTGAATCAATGATAGATGTAAATAGTATATGTATATAGAGAAGCGTAGACGTTTGCCGGTTATTAACTTTAACGTCGAATACCGAATATACTTCGAGTTATGTGTGTAAGTCGAGTCGCATGATATTCATTGATACATCAAGAATATGGTGTTTTATTCGATTATTTTCACCCCCGAAATAGATATCAATTCCTCGTATATGTATACGCACCTTGAAACTTCGAACCCTCATTCACACCGCAAGTTCGGATGATCGTTCAAATGAAATACATTCGTCTACAAATTTTTTATCGTTTGTTTATATCTTAATTTTATTTATCGCACCATACAAAGGAAGCTAACTGTTTCGGTATAACAATTATGAATTGAATCCCCTCGAGCTGTGTGCAATATGCATATGCAAACTACACGCGCAGAGTTGAGGTAATTGGCTGTGTGTTCGCAAGGGAGAAATAAATACTAAAATAAAGGAGTTCTCTCTTCGTTGGAAAGAAATTTAAATTCATAGAATAGACGAACTATATGTATATAGGTATCCAGTTACCCGAAGGTATGGTGCATGTACGTTATGGTCATCTATTATTTTAATAATGACAACGATGAAAGCACCAGCAACAAAAATAATAATAATAATACTAACAATAATGAGAGCGCCGTGTGAAACAATTTCTCGAGCATACTACATCAATGCTTATCTTCGAGATACACCAAATCTAATATTTGTACCCTCTCAAATTTGGGGTCTTATATTTACAGATCGGGCCTTCCGCCCGTTGATGTCGCCTCTCCGTATTTTCGAATATCTTATCTAATCATTCTAACACGTCAGATGAGTGATCACATCGCAATGGGAACCGCTTCTGTTACTTTCTGAATATATTGATTGGGTGTCCCTACTCTCGTTACCAACTTACTCGCCAACTTCTATGTATATGCCATGCATACGTGTACCTATGTGATATGAAGGATACGCATGAATCGGTGTAATAGTTATACAAAAGAATTACATACCTGAACTATTAACGACGGTACAAATGAAAATTATCATAGTTTCCGATATACTTGAGCGCATATTTTTTCGAAATTGAAAAATCGGGTTCTTCTGACTCAGAACGGATACGTGAACATCTACCGTATAAAATGTGAACAGAAAAAATGACCGGTCAAGATTTCGGTTTCTTGGAATCATCAACTTTCGTTGACTGTCTTCTCTTCATACTTAGGTATACCTAATACGTAATGTATTTAAATGTATTTAGTCATCCGAATAGTACCAGAGAAAACATTGATCGACTCCAGAAAGCATAAATATCGAGAAAAAGATGCTTACAAGTTTCAACTTATCTGTAAAAAATCGTGATTAAATTCTCTCCAGAGATTGAAGAAAAACAAAAATCAAAGCAGAAAAAGAAATATTACCGTGCCCATCGGATGACATGGATTTTCCTCTTCGCTAAAATAAACACCTAGAGCAATGTTTAGTTATCGAAGCATGAATCCGTCCAGCGCCTGTGAGCAAGCTACTTGCAATTCGTCGATTCGTCTTTGGCGGGCAGGTGGGCGCCTCCGTTTACAGTATTCTCGGCCGGGTATGTTGTCTGTGTCGGTTCTTCGTTGCACGCATGCGTTCGGGGAATGGAAACCCAGCGCAGTAGTGGCTGCTGGCTGTTATACGACAGAAAGAGTATAGTGTAGGTATATCCATAGTGAAGAGTATAAGCCGGTGTGGTGTGGCATTGGCAGCCATGCAGCACGTATCCTCATATATTTGTAGGGTAGACCGCGTCACTGCGCGAGTGTCTCGAACGGACGCGGTCCACGCGATGACGCGACTTAAGAACGTGTAATTCAAACCGGGCGTCGTTATTTGCCGACCATACATCGCACGAGATGTCAACGCGTAAATGCGTTAATTCTCCGTTCGCATACTGCACGAGTAGATTGTTTTTTTTAAATTTTTTTCTCGTTTCATTATTCAATTTATTTCATCGATGATACGATGAAGTGTACAAAGTGAGTGGCCCCTTTTACTTTGTGGGCGAGACCACTTCTGGTCGAGCTGCGCGTGTACAAACCCCATCTATCTACGTATGTAATGTGTATGTAATGCATACCTGTACGTACATATTATACAGCGATACGTGTTGGCCGGGGATCGCCCGGCGCCTCTGCCGTACATTGAGAATGAACGTATAAAATATTCTTCGAAGATGGATCATTTCCACCGCTATCCCGCAACGAAGGATTTAATGAAAAAATAATTTCACCACCTCCCCCCTCGCTCTCGTCATGTATAGGCCCATTCCGCCGGTTGTGTCGCTCGATACATTACCAGGATTTAAAACACCGAGGCGCAAACATCCCACCGTTCCGTCCGGCGTCTGGTCCCGTTTTATGGAAGGAGAAAAAAAAGTTATGCAAAGCATCCACGCGTGGTCAGAGATAGATGAGATGGTTAGCCATAAGCTAGGCGCACAACGTCGGCTGAGAGCACGTTGAGTCAGTCCATTGAGCAAAATGAAATGAACTGGCACAGTCGCGCCCCCACGACTCACAAGTTGCAAGGTTAGTTACGGTTCAGTCGTACCGGGTCCAAACGATTTTCAGCGGAAATACACGAACCTGCAACGTTGCACCCAGGGGTAATCGGGAGCCGTCGGGAAGTTTCGAGGATACGGAAAAAGGGGTTGGGAACGTCGACCTCGTACTTTTAGGGTAGGAAAACCTCGAGGCATCCCCTACACCATCCCCGTCGTCTTATCACTACGACGCAACCCCTCGGGACTCCTCTTTGTGAATGGGATACGTGTCTTGGTTTTACGTTCCTTGTAATGTACTTATAGGCTTCCCACCTACAACGACGTGTCAGTATGGTTGTAACATGCTCATCGAGTTATGAGAGTAACTTTTAATTTACACCAAAACGAACGCTGTTCAAAAAACCAACAGCAGCGACGCATACACGTCGATTAGTTACGAGCCAATCAATCAGTTGTCGAATCTACACCGATCTCTTGATATCTAGTGTGCATGCCCCGAGCTTGCAACTCTAATTTTTCCGTCCCCAAAATTTCGCTCCGTTTCTGTCTTACGAAGACTTGAGAAACCGCAGTCCGATTTCCCAAAGATTTTCTGTAACATTCGCCAAATTGATGAAATATCGATATTTTTCTTCCCCCTTCTCGCCGCTTTTCATCGTACGTACAAATTATTTTCTAACGGAACCCGTGCGTACCCAGAATCTTTACACGTTTTCCCGAGTATCTTCATCGTCGGTACAGGTTCTCGACGTGTCGGAGCAGAAGCTCGTTATCTATCTCTCTCGTTCGATCTCTCTACCTATGAATAGTGCGGTGCGTCGGTGTTGATGCCACGAGAAGGTACGAACATTTGCGAAGGCTCGACCGCCGAGGGCGAGGAAAGGAGGGGAGGAGTATTGCATCGTCCTCGACGGCGGTAGCGTCGCAAAGTGGGGAGGAGAGGGAGTAGCTCAGTGGTGGGGGGTGGGACAGAGCGTAGCCGGCTGGCGTTTCATTTTACTCGGCGCAGCTTCAGTTGTAACGAGGCAGTAGCGGTAGCGAGTCGGTCAGAAAAAGGCGGGCGATGAGACAACGGATAGAATTAAGGGTGGACGGATGGAAGTCGGGCGGGAGGGCGCGCGCGGTGACGACGATTAGGGTATGCATATAAGCATGCCTCCCGGAAGATTACCAGGTTGTTAATTGTTGCCAATGCGGCTAGATGGTGGCTGGCCTCTCGTTTTTCTGTCTACCTGAAAAAAGCGAGAACGAAGCCGCCCACGCAATAGGAATAAAAAGGATTGTTGAATAAAGCGGCCGGTGGGGGTGGGTGGGGGGGATTCGGGGATTCATCTGTGTGGCGGTCGATCGAGTGTCGAGAAGAAAAACAAAGAAAATAAAAAAACACACCGCCTGACGGTTAGTGGTAGAAGTTTTAGATTCGCCGGTTATTTATAAGATGGTTAAACGCGGAACGGAAAAAAGGTAGGACGAAAAAAAGAAGGAAGAGGTGAAGATCAACGAACGAAAAATGCCGGCTGTATTTTCGGCTGATCTGTCGGTATTGTTCGTTGATTAACCGGATTTTATGCAGTCGCTGAGCTATGCATTTCATACTTACAGTCATTTGCGAATACGGAACTTTACGGCTGTAAATCGTTGACGGTTGTAAATAACAATCGTCCTACAACGTTTCAGGAATCTAAATAACGGGACTAGAAACTTTATCGGATAATAATCGTCGTAATCATGTAAAATTACAAACTGTGACATATTCGAGGATGAATTATACGCTGCTTCGAGGAGAAGCGCTGCTGGGCATATCGACGCTTTGAGTGTTCGGTATGGAAGGCGAAAACTTACCGGAACTATTTCCGGTTTTTCAGTGACTAAATACACATAACTAAAAGAAACACGAAACTAAAACCTACGAATAAAGTATGCAAAGAAATCTAACAACAATGGTAAAAAGAAGAATCCTTAAACTTGCAAAAGATTGAAGTAGATCTGTAAATAACTGTAAATCACAATTTTTCAAGTTCCACACACGACATTCAATTTACAACCTGTAATACAAAAATCTATTCAACATCAACGTTCTATAAACTTAAAAGATAATAATGCCATAACAGTAAATCTTAATACGATTAACAAGCTGTAATAAGAATGTGAAAAAATTGATCTCGATGAAAGGAAAATAATAAACAAAAACAATACAACAAAAATGGAACGATTCTCTGATACATACCTACGTCTCTGAAGGTCGGAAGGTGAAGTTTTAAAACTTGTACGTCGACGGCGTTGGGTGTAAACGTGTAAAATCATCTATTTTGGCCGAATGTACGCTTACTGAATGCACGTCCAAGTTGTTCCAAGAAAATTAAACCACAAAACTAGGAAAGGTAAAAACGAGAACAACCAGTGCCCACCTGCAATGGCGGTCGACGCAACACGGCGATCCATTAGATTCTAATCTTCTATAAGTTGGTGTCTAAAATTTACCGCGTGCAGTCTCCTTGACTAATTTATTCTTCGAGTATTAAAACGGCTACTGCAGAACTGCTCGTCTGACAAGCGGTAGCGTGTTTGGTCCTAATATCTGTCATCTTCGTTCCACCACCCGACGGCCGACACACAATGGGTCTATTTGCTTCCTATTCCCAACTAAGTCACTACTTTTTTATCGGCCTGACGTAACTCCTTGCATCGTAACAGAAACAGAACTGAAACGTAACGTAACGTGGGGGAACGGAACGGAACGCGGCACACATCGGACTTAAGAAGTAGTTAAACATTTTAATTACATGAATTGAGAAGAACTTTTAACGAACGTTACGTACTGCACGGGCACACAGGATACTGGGATACACGAAAACGTGTAATAAAATAAAATGAAATGAAATAAAATAGAATAATAATCTCCGTATATAGGTATATAAAATGATGTGTGATATGATACCCTGAGGTAATTTTTCTTGTGCTGTATTGTTATAAAATAGTGTGTGAAAATAATTAACCTAAACATAAAAACTCCGATACAGATGATACGACGATGATAAGAAAATCGTTTTTGTCTTACCTAATATAATAATTAAATAGAAAACAAAACAAAAACGAAAAATGGGAAAAAAATAAACAAACAAGAAACAATAATAATAAATTACTTACCTAATTAAAAAAAAAAAAAACAAAAACAGGAAAAAACAAAATTGTGGTGGCAGTATATTAAAGTAAAATTAGTGAACTATGCTGAAGTTTTTAACGCACAAACTACGAACTCATTCGCTGAACGAGGATCCGAATCAGGAGAAGGTTGGTTTTAACAATTTATTATTGAAACAATACGGGATATTATTTTCGTCGTTGAAAATATACGTTAAGAAGATAGAATATGTAGAAAGGCAGAGGACACATTTGTGATGCACATAAAGACGCGTGCGCGTACGAGAAGACTCGGGAGTGTGGTAACCTTTGCCTTGCGAAGGTCACTACCGGTGACTCGTGCCAAAATGGCCGCCGTATTTTAGTAAAGTTACGCGGCGCGGGGCAGGAAGGCGCAGCGGGGGGGGGGGGGGGACCAGGGAGTAAACGGGACAGGTTTACTCGTTGTTAAAGGTTGTATCATATGCGTACAGTTAATGGTAGTGGATTTTCATATCTATCGGGGAGCACACCCTACTATTTCTCGAATAATATGAGGATATTATTATGAATCAATAATCCAATTTGTTTCATACTCTCAAACGTGTAACACGTACGTACGTATACGTATTCATCACAAATGAACACACACATGGAAACATCTCTCCCCGGAGTTAACCGACCACCGGGGAGCCTTGAATAACCGTTCTCTCTGTCAAAATCAAACCATTATAATCGCATTACTTTGCTTACAGTATACATATTTATAATCATTTGGCATACATATATACGTACGGTACGCGTACAGATTCTCCAACACTGAAAAATATCTGAATACAAAAATATGCTTATTCAATGTATATATGCTAAAGTCGTAACTTAGCATGTAACCATTCCGCCATTCACTGTTGAACACAATCATTGATCACAGGAACAATATAATAATAATAATAATAATTACCGAAACAACAACAATCTGACGACATACATCTAGATTAGGATTATTTAAAGGTATATCGCGTAAGTCAGGTTGCCTTTTGTTTTTTTCTTCTTTCCTCTCTCGTTCGATTAGAAATTATGGCTTGAAGTTAAATCGTCGATCATTGTAGTAGCGAATAATAACGGCTAATATCTTTTTTTTTTCTTTTTTTTCTTTTTCTTTAATTTTCAGACCGACGATGACCACGACTCAGGAACGGAGTCGGACGATGAGCTTCAGGTTGGCAGCGAGGATCCTCCCAGCTGTAAGTAGCCTCCCATCCAATTAAATTGAAATTCATGTTTATGTATATACATTGAAAATATATGCTGCATTCGTATATACACACGGTGACCCTCGCAATGACCACACCATACATACAGGCTTTTCGATGGGATTAGAAAAATTAAGAAGCGTTGTAAGGCATCCGGAGTATCACCAGTACCGTCACCTATGACTCTGTATGTTATAAGATGTTGGCGTTATTTCACCGTTTATTTATTTATTCATTTCTTTCATGAAAAATTTTTTACACGATAATTTTCTTCTGCGTCCTTGCAGCGCGGGTATTGCAATTATAATCATTGAGGCCTGCGAAAAGGTATCTAGATAAAAATAAATAGGGCGGAACAAAACGTTAGTTTCGCCTATAACTATAGGAAACGTTACGAGGTAAATTATCGATTTTATTAAGATAATTATCAACGAATTTCTCATAATTGATAATCGATAATCGAAGAATTTGAAACGTTTAAGCGTTCTCGGCGCGATGCCGATACGCTCGCATCGCAAGTTTGTCCAAGTTAACAACATTAAGTCTCTCAATTTTGCCATGCACGGTTATTGGTTTATTGACGTGATTCCGATAACGCTCGCATCGCAAGTTTGTCCACGTTAACAATATTAAGTCTCTTTATTTTGCCATGCATGGTTATTGGTTTATTGACGAAGCAATCGGCTTTTTTGCTTTTAACATCACCGTTCCAATACTTTCACGTTTCTCTCGCGCATTATCATTGAGGTATTTTACCTGATTTGTTGCAGTTTTATTTTTATCTCACCTCCCTCCCTTTCTCTTTATTTTATATCTCGTTTGTTTTCCCCCCTTTCTTCTTCCGCTTGGTCGACTTCGCACGTAATTGCATAAGCGTTATTGGTCGTGAGCAACATGTATACTATATATACGTAATACAAATGTATTATGTAAGGAATGTGTAGCATACATCTATCCGTAAAACAATATCTATCTTCGCGTGTAATATACATGAGCATACGTGGGCACGCTTGCAATCTCCGACGTGTCTCAACGTTCTGCTGTTTCTTCACCGGACAATTCGCGTTACGCTACAAACATTCACAATTCCACATGTATGCGTACAACATATTCCCACATCATAGATACGTGTATATTTTCTATGAAACATTTTTAACATACCTCCCCGTTAGAATATATTTATTTCTTAAGTTTTTTTGTTCCACAATCTTCGTGGTAAACTAAAAAAAACTTGTAGGTCGCATTTCTACGTATACATATATGTACTATAAGCAGAAAACTTGATGTCACCGTAAAAATATAAATAAAAAAAAAAAAACAAAGCGAATTAGTGCAAAAAAAAAAGGAAAAGAAAAGGGAAAAGAGAAAAGAAAGAGATAATATAACGGAGAGTATTATTACATTAGTACTATGTATGTTGTATGCACATGTTGTGCATGATATACGTGCACGAAAAGATAAGAGCGGCACGAGCTAACCGCGAGTAATCTTATCTATCGGTGGCTCAAACGACTAAGTGTAGAAATGAAGTGAGAGAAAAAAGAAAATTGAAAAAAAAAGCTCGACGTAACTCTCGCGACCGAATATTCGCGGATCTTTTATCGACTATCATTATACAACTCGTATTTATTTTCATATTACATTCGCGTTTCTAGAAATATTATATATGTATAATAAAACTGTCGATAATTTGTTTTGCGACAATTCCAAAAACTATATTACATCGTATCATAGTATATCGGAATCCTGGGATATATTTTTTTTTTATCCAATCATGTCTATTTTTTTGTTACCACTGTTTCAACTCCAACATTACGCGCAGCAGTCGCGGAATTCCGCGACGGTCTGAATTCGCCGCGCGATGTTACAAATCACCGCTATTATAAATTACCGTAACATGCAGCTGCAGGCGTGGTTTTCATTTTGTTTTCATTTTCATCCATTTTCTCGGGTTTTCTTCCCCGTCTCTTCTCTCTTTTAACCATATTGTCCTGACATACGGTGTGCGGTGCACGAACAAAATTTTTCCAAGAAGAAAAAGATGCATCAACGAACTATAGCTATGTTATTTAACGTACGCGGTATACTTAGCAAAATTATGTCGGTTAGATATAGGTATGTAATTATC
Source organism: Athalia circularis (assembly GCA_963978495.1). Classification (NCBI taxonomy): domain Eukaryota; kingdom Metazoa; phylum Arthropoda; class Insecta; order Hymenoptera; family Athaliidae; genus Athalia; species Athalia circularis. The sequence continues at coordinate 16,839,669 of OZ021700.1, read as the reverse complement.
TATCTTAATCCAACATTTAATTCAGATTAATCGCGGTTTGGAAAATACGTAATAAAATCGGGGGGGAAAAGAAAGATTAACGATGCGCTGATTACATATAGAATTATTATTATTAAAATCATTTTTTTTTAGTTTTTTTTTTTTTCTTCCTTCTGCTTTTGATTGCGAAATTCATGTCACGTAACACCCAATAGCGTATAAAATTTCTATCGTACCAACTAAAGTAATTTAACATTCTTATAATATCAGATTGCAAACGACAGAAAATAAATAGATCCATAAACAAATAAAACAATAATAAAACAAGAAAAAAAAAAAAACGAGGTTTTTTCAGTGATTGATAAAGATTAATGCGACTCGGTGTTCGCCATATAAAAATTTATTCAATATTATTTCAAAGTTTTACGTTTTATTTAAGTTTCGTATAATATATATATATGTATATCACCGTATTACCAGACTTCATCAAAACCGCGCGTATACATATACAAAAATCGTTATATTCATTACAAGCTCCGGAGTCTTTTTCTTTAAATTCAATTCTCATATTCACGGAATGTATACATTTTTGTTTTTCCAATTCATCGATCGCGTCGTACGAGATTTTCTTTTTTTTTGGTTTGTCCTAATTTGGTCGAAGAGGGGGGGGGGGGGGGGGGGAAGGAGTTACTCGAATAATCTACACAGATTTTGTGTGTATTACTGTATTATCTTGCGAAGCTGAATGAGTATTTTACGTTGGTAAAATCAACCGATTTTCTCCACTTCGTTCTCCTCATTGTCCTCAAGTTCTGCAGTCCCTTCAGACTCGCTTCAGAGGCTTGATTCGCGCACATCTTCTTGCTGCGGAGGACTTGAGATACGACGAGAAAGACGGACCGGCAGACGGATGGAATCTCCCGACGGGGGCGAAGAAGGGAAACGGGGAAGACGCGGCAATTGCCGCACCCAAGGTCAAGGGCGGTTGCACGATGCTTCGTACACGAACAACTAGTACTTGTAGAGTTTGCTGCTTCTTCCCCACTTATATAGGTATATCATGTGTGCATATATCTTTCGCTATTATATACCTACTATGGACTGCTAGTCGCTAACTTCAGGCGTGTAGCACAGATGTTGTCACGACACCGCACGACCTCTGTGAAGTTGGCCGGACGAAATGGATTCTCGATATTCTTTCTTCACCCAATCGATTGTTGGACGTTCGTGGGTGATTGTTGGAACAAGTCAAACGATTGTTGGATCTTGGTTTGCTTTTTATACGAGAAATAAATTTTCGTGTAAAGTTAGCCGGAAGACTTTTGATTTATTATGCATTTGAGTATTTAGAGGGTGCAATCGATGCAGAATCGTTTGTGGGTTAAGAATAACGCAACAACAATGTTTGTTGGATCTTAGTTTGCTTTTTATACGCAAAATAAATTTTTGCGTAAACTTAGTCGGATAAAACTTTTGATTTTCCATGCATTTGAGTATTTAGGGGGTGAAATCGATCCGTAATCGTTTGTGGGTCAAGAATAACGCAACAGAAATGTTTGTTGGATCTTAGTTTGCTTTTTATACGAAAAATAAATTTTTGCGTAAAGTTAGTCGGATAACTTTTGATTTTTGGCAGTAGACTTCTTCGGTCGTGTGCGTCGCACAGGTGTGAAGCAGAATATTGAAAAAAGGTATCCCTATGAAATCTAATTTCCGTGTTTTTTTTTTTCTTTAATTTCCTTCACTCTTCGAAGGATGTGTACATTTCTGGTTCAATATTTTTTTCCTTTCTCCACCTTCCTCCTCGAGAGGTAGGAGTTTTATTTGTATATTTGTATGTAAAATTTTTTTTTTGGTACCGTATCTTGTACCGCGCGAGGTAATATGATGTAACAATTTTTTTCTGATCTCATTTTTGTAATTAGTTTTATTTTCTATCCGGTTTCATAGAGTAGAGTTCTTTCTTACCGGCTTTTGTCATAGACTACGATAATACGTATGTACGATAGAGATGAAAAAAAAATTGAACAAAGAAGTTATATTCGCTGGTCGCTCGTAGGTGATGTCTCGTGTTTTTATAGACTCAAGCCTAAGGGCGAAGGGCGGATGAACGGCATTGAGGGCGGGGATGAAGTTAAGCGACTTTGTCTTGTCGCAAATAACTTGAACAAATTTCCTAGTGAAACGTGAGGCGTAAAGTTTACATGCTACATAGCGTATCCCACGCGTCGCGACACTACGGACGTTATTCGACGTTGCGAGATAAAGGAGACCGGCAAATCGAAATATGAGATGATGCTCTGGATGGCGAAATGAAGAAAGCGCAGGGAAATAAAGGGAGGAAGACCGAAAGCCGAAAGAGATACATGAGATAGGGGTTGTGGAAGAATTGGTGAGTGAGATGTGGATGGAATTTTAGGGTGAGAGTTTGTTATTGCCGAGGATCTCGTCGCGGCGGTGGTCGATTGAACCGAGAAATACCAGGCTTCGAATCAAAAAGGATTCTGACCATGAGGGTCACGTGATGTCCGCGCCTTGCCTCGTATCCATAGGTATATCTTACGGCGAAGCTTCATTACAAGATGTGAAGGACAGAAGATTGCGCGTGGTCAGTGTTTGAAAACCTCTTTCGGTTCGGTGTCTCGTAAAATGTTGTATTCATTCCCAAACATGTGTGCGAAGTGAAACTCAAAAATTAATTTTTCTAAAAATTAGAAACGAGGGGAAGAAGCTAAGATTTTCCAACGATATTTTCTTCAATGTTCCTTGTATTATTTCACCAGTTTTTTTTATCCTTACAACCTACTGAGGATATCGTCCCAAAAATCATCCGATTGTACTTCAATATACCGCGCCTCCAAAATATTCATACTTGAGATATTCTGAAACAAATGATAGACGTGAAATTTCTAATTAAAAGACTAATTATAAGAACTGTCCAATTTACCTGCACACTCGATCTCGAGATCCGAATATTTTTCAACGACGAAGGGAAATCAAGAAGAACAAGTTATACCGCAACTAATTATGAAGATTAAGATTACAAGATCGAGAAGAAGTAGAAGAGAGGGAAAAAAGGCGATGATCTTTTTTCTTCAGCTATATGTGTGCAGCGTATGAAAAGTTTCGAGTCGGTGAATCTTTAAATCTGAAAATCTCTGAATCCTCGAAATCTTTCAAGCGTCAAGTTAAAGTCTCCCTTGATGGTGGCGGGAGCGGTTTCAAGAAGGAGGAACAGGGGGAGAGAGAGATTGTCGGCGATGTCAAACAGCCGAGAAACACCCAGCTATGCAAATTAGTAAGAAGAGCTCGACTAAGGAGTGTTTCAACGAGAGACTGTACCCCCCGTACCAGATTACAATGCCGGTTCAATTTTTTTTCCCTTTTACTCTTATTTCATCTTTTTTTTACTCTGCTATATTTGAATGTCGTAATATTTTTATACATCTATATATATATATTTTTGTTCAACATCTCTCCTCTTCGCGGTGAGAATTTATTGATTCCAAGTAAATTTCCGTCATTTACCCTTGACTTTTATGATAAAAATCGTTGCCGCCGCGCGTCGAGTAAAATTTCTCAGCTTTTCCCGCGCGTTCGTTCGTTTGCCGGTTTCGGATTACAAAGCGGTGTACAGAGCTCGGTTGTAAAACGTGAAAGGAAATCTCGCCGCGTTACGCTGTGGGATTGCTGCCTATGCGCGATAAGTAAATTTGAAATATCTAAGGCGAAGAGTCGAAGAAGAAGAAAAAATTACGTTGTCTAACTAAAAGGAACGAGAGAAAAAAAACGAAAGATTTACGTTGAGTGCGCAGGAATTATTATTGCTGTGTAATGATATTTCTAGGATTTTTGAAATTCCACGCATCCAATTGCGTAATATTACAGATTAAATAATGAGAAAAAAAAAAGAGAGAGACGAAGCGGACCAGAAATAAAATGGGACTCCCGCAAGTACGGCTAGCTTTTTCTGAACTTTAATGCAGAGTCCTTAGGTACACGTGTAGGTATGTGCAATATACACAGGTGAGAAGCACGACAATTTATAACGGTTTTGAAATCAGCGCTCCGTGAACCCAGACGAGAGAACCCGGGTGACGAGAGAAACGAGACCGCGGCGTCCTTCTGCCGAGGCGTCGCGACGAAACTCCTCTCCTCTATTATTGTATAGCTGCATGGGAGAGCCAGCAGCTCATCTCTCTTATTTTTCATTTCGCATTACTTATTTCATTTTTCTTTTCTCTTTTTCCTTACTCTCCTTCTCTCCTCGATCCAACGCTATATTCGCCGTATAGTATAGTATTTTTCATATGCAACATACACGTACTATACAAAGTTTATGTTTTTTTATTTTCGCAACGTTCATTTAACATTTCCGATGTTTTTTTTTTTTACGAAGATGTAAAAATATTTTCATTAACAATACTTTTATCACTACTCGTATAATAATATCGTATCGTTACATATGCGTGTATATATATATATATATGTGTGTGTGTGTGTGTATATATTATTTAGCAATTATACATGCAATGGACTGCGAAGGTATTATTTTGTTAATTGTTCGCGAACACGAATGAGTGGAAGAATCAACTATACAAACTCAACGTTGTGCGAATGTGTTTCCCATTTTATCTCTCTGCATATTATTATATAATACATACACATACACCTATACAGTACATAAAATACATGACGGGTTCATTAACTCGCCGCGGCCGCAGAGTCAACTCTCTACTCGTAATTATAACATTATCATCATAGCGCGGTGTACGATTAATTAACTTTGAACAAATAGTTCCGAGATCTGAATTGATTCTTTTTCTTTCTCCTTTTTTCTTTCTCTCCTCTCCAACTTGTGTTACTTACTCTTCTCCTGTATGTATAGGTATACACACTACGTACGATTTCGTCCAATGGATTGGGGATGATTTTCAAAGTTATGCTTTGCTCTTACCTTCGTCCATTTTATCCCGATATTTCCTAATTTGGTTATTTATTCTGAAATTATTACAATGGTACGTATTGAGTTTGAATGAAAAATCGTATCGTAATGAATATAGATGAATAAATAAATGAATGTCGGGAGGACGTGTGGAATATATGGATGTCGAAGTTTGAAGATGGTAGACTTTTGCTACTCTGCTGTGCAACGAATAGATAAGTCGGCGGAGAAATCCGAGGCTCAAGTGCCGATTAAAGACCCGTTTGAGTAGAAATCCACACCTTGATAATGTATATGTATACCTTTATACCTATAATGCCGTTCGTTATATCCCAGCTCGAAGAACTATAAGCTCACCTGAGTAGATAAAGTTATACCTTGCGTTCATACATTTGTGTACAGAAACACGTTCGAGAAACTTGAATGACATCGGATGTACGTATTAAATATTAAAAAAAAACAAAAAAACAAAAAAGAAATCAAATCATTTGTACGCAAAAGTTGTCGGAATATTGTTAATCGAGCCAATTTTTTTTTTCTTTTCTTTTCTTTTATAATTAAAATAAAACAAAGAATCGTGATTATTTATTGAAAATTAATTTTCCTAATCGAACGATACGTTCTTTTTTTTTCTGTACTTTGTGATGCTTGACATCGGATGAATTATCGTACGTACATATTTGGGTACAGAATTTCTTTAAAAATTGTAAAAACAACAGTAGCAGATGGTTGTATTTGTAGAATTAATATTCGTATAGCTGTGTACATACATACAATATGAGTTGTGTGTAATTTGCGGATAATTAATTAGCAAGGAACATATTCACTGAGGGAATATTTCATTTCATCTGTACCATAATTTGTACGTGTATTTCTTACTGTACTACACCAATGTATTTGTGGGAAGAAAAAAAATGATTGACATTTAAAAAACAGTTGAATAGAAAGACGGAAGGTATCAAAGTCTAATAAAATATCTTATTATGATCGATTGAAAACAGATTGTTGATTGATATATTTGATGAAGAAAGCTTTTGTTCTTAAATTCAATAAAGTCTACTTCCTTTCAAATATGTTCCGATTGTCGTAATCAACACATTTGCAACGTGAAAATCCTCTGCAAGGATCTTCGCGGTGCAAGTCGGAAATGCTTTGTATGTATCATCGGGATAATTACGACTGTAGATGAGACAAAAGCGATTTGTACAATAATCATAATCATAACGATGATCATGTGTAACTATAGACGGAGAGATATTCTAAGATTATACGGGTTGTATATCCCATTGTCGGTTTTCCACACGTTTCTAGTTCTCCGATCTGCGGTGTATTACAGTCTGGTAATGGGATGTATATCTGGAAGGGAGAATCCAATATCGTAGGATGATCGAAATCGCAGTAACATGTTACTCGGCATTAGTATCTATGTTATCGTAGATTATACCAGATCTTACGACTGGCAACTGGTAAAGTGTAGATGTGGGTACAACACAATAGTCCGTAACCTATGCCGCGTAAGTAGCTACCATGGTTTTCCATAGTGTCTATACTCATGGACTCTATGGTATCGCCTATATTCTAACTTGCACGCTATACGGAATAATGTATCACTCGATATCGGTTACTCCCTTTTTCGAGATCCACATCTATGTGTATCTCCAGAATACACCCAACAACTAACAATTACAATAAGGAATTCGTAGGTACGTAGGGCTAAGGATGAGGATGAGGATGATGTTCTCATTGAGATAATTATTACTCTAGTTATCTGCTACTTTCGTTGTCGTGCAACACTGGTTACATTACACAAACACTATAGACACCATTTTTTTACGAAAAGTATTTTTTTTTTCTCACATTTTTTCTTCATCTTCTCATTGAAGACGGGGATTGGAATGACAGGAGAAAGTGAATTATCAGTTTTTTTTTTTATTCCTCCAGAAAATCGTGATTTCAAATGACGTCGAAATGACAGAATGCACTTCTATACCCTGTTTGCGACAACCCCTTCATTTGCATGTTATAATCGTATAAACTGGAGAAATTTCTCGTTGCTGATGGTATATTAAATGGATAGCAACTCTATGCGCCATCGTTCCGTCAGGTTAGGTAGAAACATTGGATGGTTAGGTGGGGGAAAACCTTACTATACAATAATTTAGATTAGCTAGATAATTTTATTTCGTAACAAACGTCGAAGTGCCAAACTGATTGTAACAGCTGTTATATACCGGGTGTGTCTGTGTGTGTGGAACGAAACGTCGTTAGGTAGACGAACATTATGGAAACACGTCCTTTTGTAATATCTTTGAGTGAGTTACAAGTTGCGTTTTATTGTTCGAACCCAAAACTTACGATTCGATACACGAACGGTGCAACATGTATAGACTTGCGTCGTTATGCCTCTCTACGTGTCAATCACATTTACATATTATGCGGACAAGGGATAGGGTAGGCATCATTGGTCTGTATGTAATAATACACGCTCCAACTAACCAATCTCTATAGTTATAGGAACAGAACAATTTCTGACGTTTTACGCTGCGAAAGATTTGGTGTTGAATCGAACACAGATTTAACGCAGCTCACAGATTCTATGGCAGTCCACTCCGTTCTGTGTGGCCTACTGTCAATCATGCAGTGTCGAGATGGTGTAAAATCGAGTGTAAAATACTCCATTCGATGCATCAATAAATGTAACACCGGAACGTGGTTCGTTACAATGACACCATAATGGCGCGATGATGTGATCGCGTGTAAACAGTGTCGTACATTTGTAACACTTGGCGCGAGACTCTGCCGACTCTCTTCGTGTATACACCATGTAATATCAAGAGACTCTGTAGAGTCTCGCGCCAAGTACATTCAAAAGAACGGGCCCACTACAGAGTATCTTTACCGCGACGGGAGCTCAGAAGCGGAGTGGGGATTCGCGTTTTATCAAATAGCTCCCATATTAATAATGTTACAGCAAATGTGAAATCACTTTTACTATATAAATCGGGGGCAAGCTTCCATTTGAGCCTAATTTCAATGAAATCAGTAGTCGGAGAGTTGAGATACGATGATCTCTGATCACCGGCAGGCTCGTTTCATCAGTTTCGTCACCGTCGTCATCAACATAGCTCTCAGAATCCAAAACCATTCCAACAAAAATTGTGTAGAAGAGAAGCTGCGGTGTGGTTACTAGCCATATTCCTGCCGAGTAGGAAAAAAGTCGTAATTCCCGCACGCCTAGTAGATGGCGTTAGCGTAGTCACGTCTCATTTCTTACAGAGTTTGCCGCCGCACAGCGATTCCTTTTCATCGGGCCTCAGAAAAGCGGCGCTCTCATGGCTACCGTTCGAAAAATTTTCTTAACCCGTCAAGCATCTTACAACAATAGTACACCAAAGAAACCATAACTAATGCTGCAATATCCTTCAACAACATACAAAAAGTTATGAAATCCCCCCAAAAGGCACCTACGGTGCAAAAAAGTTCGCTAAGTATATTAAATGTTTAAAAAATTCATTAATAATAAGAAAAAAAGGATCCAAATTAATTGTTGTGCCAAGTACATGTAACTTTGCATCATGTAAGAATATAGAATTGGGAAGTAAATCAATGAAAATTAATTCAAACAATCAAAAAAATCAAAGAAATAAATTAAATTAATTAAAAAAAAATAAATAAAAGAAAAAAAATTGGAGTACGTGGTTCTTGGCGAGCTAATGTTATAATGCCATACAAGAGTTCTAGATTTTTTTTTCGAAAAAGCCCGCCAAGTCCCACTACCTGCAATTTTTTTGTATTTATTTTTTTTTAATTAATTTAATTTATTTCTTTAATTGTTTGAATTAATTTTCATTGATTTACTTCCCAATTCTATATCCTTACATGATGCAAAGTTACATGTACTTGGCACAATAATTGATTTGGATCCTTTTTTTTCTTATTATTAATGAATTTTTTAAACATTTAATGTACTCGGCGAACTTTTTTTCACCGTAGGTGCCTTTTGGGGGGATTTTTGTAATCTAAAGAAACCGCGCTTATGCATATCTACGAAGCGCGATGCACGGATGATATCGAAGTGGGTGTACGTCAGATACGGAGGACATTGGTTCAAAGTACACCCATACACCAATATTCATGTAATCTATGGTGCCGTTGCGCCGCTACAGCAAAGTTGGATTTCATTGTTATCGCTCTTGTTGTTGTTATTGTTCTTATTACTGTTATTTTGATTGTGGTTTTTTTCATTTTGTCGCGACGCTACCCGCGGTGCGGTACGGAGCAAACGCGACGTGAAATTAAACGGGGCTGGTAGGTAGTGCGGGTACTGACGTATATAACACGTATGTATTATGTATCATGTGCCTATGTATATGTATTGGGTAATATGTCCATGTGTATCTTGTGGCTTTTCATACAACGTGTGCTATACTATGTACACTTGGCGAGGACATAACTGGCGTAGTTAGACAGAACGCGATGAGATTTAGGTTGGTATTAAATCCTAGTCTAGGCAGCGAGTGCAAAAACGGGGGTTTGGGTTTTCGCAAATATCTCAAGAACTAATTGAGATTTTCGAAATTTAAAAAAAGATTCGAAAAGAGGAAGAAATTTTTTTCAAAAAACTTCTACATGCTGTGCCGAATCGAATGACACCTCGTTCATATTTTTCCGAGACTGCTGAAAAATGTGGACCTAAAAAGCACTTGCTGCCTAGACTAGGATATTCGATACCAACCCACAGCTCATCGCGTTCTGTCTAACTACGCCAGTTATGTCCTCGCCAAGTGTACCTATACATATATATCGTACATCTCATATACAGAGGTTGTATGAAAGCACAGGCACGTGTGTATTTTGTCGCGGTCCACAAACTACCGCGGATACGTGCTTTGCAAGCGAGTTGTTCCTCTGTATAGTACAGCAGCTCCATGCATGCTTCGTATTGCATCGCATCGCATCGTATCGCATCGGTACGATTAACACCTGCTGCCCATGCCATGCTAGCGGTGTATTCTTCCTGCTAGTAGTGGTGGTGGTGGTGGTGGTGGTGGCGGTGCCAGTACCGGTACTATACTCGTTGGTGAATTTCATTAGCGACAAATGCGACCACTTTCCTTTTCTATGTTTAATGTATGTAGTATATGAATACATCTATACCAGCGTGTACACACAGGTTTACCATAAACTGTGCATACATATATGCTACCTGTGCAGCACACTGCAGGTATAACTGCACCGTTTCGTAACAGTAATGTGCACACCTATGTAGCGAGGAATCAATAATTATGCATGCCTCCGATTGTTGTTATTATTATTATTTTTCATCGGATCGGTCGAATCAACATAATATTCAGATTATCAAAAATTCGCGAAACTTTTTTTTCTTCTGACTCACCAAGTACGAAAATTTTTCAAGAGAAGAATGTATTCTTCATCAAGCTGCAACTCCGAAATTATGATGGCTAAAAATCGATAAAAATTCCGGGGGATACGTCGTATTAGTGTGGGTCGATTTTTTGTCTTTTCTGCTTTCTCAGCTCGAGGGGTTTTTTTTTTTTCAACATTTTGAGGTGGCCCACTAATTTCGAAAATCATTGATGAATTGAAATTCACGATTTCAATTGAAAACATTAACATACAGTGTGCAACAATATGTTTGGTGCAGCGAGAACGTGTACAGGGTGATTCACGAGAGGTTTCCGAATAAGCGGAGACCAACGCCTCGCTCTATAGCCAATGAACAGCGAGATAATCCACAGAAGAAAATAGCAACGCGATAGACCGGCCATCGCAGTCGTTGTCGCGCTCGCATCACGTCGTTTAGTCTCCGCCTATTCGGACACCTCTGGTGACTCACCCTGTAATATATTATACAGTAATGCAGCGTATCTTTAGCATAACTCACACCTACAATACCATCATCATGAAGTTTGAGAAAATCTAAGATAACAGGTAATTGAAGAGAACTTTATAAAATAGGCAGACGTGCGGTCGTATTAAAAGCCAATGGCATGTACGTAGCTGCTAGTATCTATATGAATATGGTAGTGAGGCGTTGCAAATATATATATATATATATATATACACACACACACGTAAACATGTATAGAGATACGTAGGGATACGGAATATGAAATAGGATTGGTACCTCGGGGGAAATCAGGATCCATCCTAAGTTGCTGCATGAATTATGATTGCCCGCGCGAACTAACCAACGTAATGCAACACGACCAACCGCCATAGCTGCTAACTATCCCGCACGGCGTAAATACCTTCCTACAAATAACCTCAACCTCAAAATAATAGGAATGTATGTAGTTTACATACCTGAATCATCTCCATTTTTAGTCGTATTGAACTATTTCTACATTTCAACGTATATTAATGCGAATAGTTTCGATAACTGTACAGGGTGAATTCATTCGATAACGTGAATAAAAGCTCGACGAGTAAACTGTTGATTTTTTCTTTTTTTTTTGTTTTTCCAATTTCTCTCATGTCATGAATATGGTGAAATTGGATATTTCTGGAATGCACGTGTCGATTACGAACAATCGATGAAATTTTCGAATGCAATTCAATACGATTCGGTATATGTTTTTTCTTTTTTTCCAATATTTTTAGCCACTAAATTTTGTGAAATTGAGTTGAAAAAACTTGAATCTCAAAGAACGCCTTGGTGTGGAATTTTTCTTTTTTTTTCTCCAAATCCTATCCTATAGATCTTGTGTGGCACGAGGTAAAGGAAGAAAGAGAAAAAAACCGAAATTTGTTGCGGATTGAGATACACGGAAAGAGTAAGAAAAAAAGAAGAAATTTAATTCATCAAAAAAAACAACAAAAAAAAAACAGAAACGTGTACGGAAAATTGGAAAAGTTTTTATCATCGATCACATATCACTCGGGGCTTGTGTTAGCTTTGGGAAATAGAATTTAAGACCGATTTTTGATTTATACAATCAAAAGGACGTTACGTCGACTTTGATGAACTTTTTGGCACGTGCTGAGAGCAGGTGGATAGGAGAGTTGAAATTTCCGACTCGCGGGACAATCGTTGGCAGCATATATGCATTTTTACGGGTTAAAATGAGTTTTTCCGACAAGGTGTATAGCCGTACACTGATATCGTACGTGGTTTCAAATACGTGTAGCGTAGGTAGTGGGATTACTTTTTTTTTTTTTCTCCTTGTTCTTCAGTTCAGCTCCTTGACCGCGCGACGACCACTTGAAAGTCTCATCGTACAAGTTTATAGCACATGATGGCGTTATACGCGGCGAACACATGCTTTGTATATCAAAGCTCTTAGTTTTCAAGTATATAAAAATAAAAACAAAAATTACAGAAAAAAAATAAATAAAAAAAAAGACGAGGAGAGAGGAATCTAATAACGTAACGCAACGTCGCACCAGGAGCAATCTATCCCTGTATAGGAGTGTCAATCTAGATGGGACTAAAAAAATATTGCCTTATTATCTCAATTTACGGTGAAATTAATTAGGAGGAAATGAAAAAATTGGTAGTCAAGAACATAACGTATTTACCTTATTTTTGAAACTGTTTATTTCTTCAACAGTGGGTTACGTGTTAACTTTGCATGTCGTACCTTAGGAGTGATATACATTTTTTGTAGATATGAGATTTGTATGTCTTTTTTATTTTTTACATTGCGTTCAAGTTATATTCGATATCCAAAACTTCAAAGTGGGAGAGCTGACTCGAATACTGACACGAATGGCGTAGTATAGTTGCGTTGACGCGACGCGCCGAGGTGTTTTTTTCGTTTTTCTCAATCTTTTCCTTCCTTCGTTTGTTATATTTTTGCTTTTTCTTCTTCCACGTTTGGGATCGCTTCAGGCACCCCGTGAACCTTCGGCGAAGCCTCGCTCGGTGTAGTGGGTCTACGTAGCATAAAACATCGTATACACATGTGTGTCAGACACGTGATACTTGTAGTTGTTGCGATTTTTTTTTACTTCTAATTTTAATTTCGTTTCAAACTTATAAATTCAGTCCGCCTATAATTCCGATTTCCTTACTCTTCAACTTCTCGCTTCTCGTGAGCCTTGCGCTTGATATTTTCAATAAAATTTTTGCATCGCCTTTCGTCTCCCTCTCGCTCAATTCGAGACTAGTATTTCCGGTTTTGAAAGGAAATGCACGGTGTAGGTTTAACGGCAACACCAGCTAAACCAAGGCTTATGTAGTAGTTGTATACATATATTTAGAAGAAGTTTGAACATATGACGTGAGGCGTCCTCCGGTACGATGTTACGTAAGGTGAGTCGTCCGTCGAGTTAAACTTTTTGGCTACGGTGTCGCCTCTATCTGTCTTTCTATCCTCCCGCCACCCGCGTTGCGCTCGCTGCCGCCTCTGCCGACGACCCGTCTCTTCCATACCACCAATGCCGTGGCCGTAACCTTGCCTGCGTTCGACTCCCGGATCGCCTATTCCCTCCTTCATCACTCGCTCGCACCGCAAATGCATGTTCCGTCGCATACTTGGCCAGTTTTCACGTAGGTATCACGTATCTACTCGATAATAAATAGAATTCAATATAAATGTCGAGGGTTGAAAACCAGTTGGTCATAACCCACAAAAACGAAGAAAAATAAAAAGTGGAAAAAATGCCGCCTGCGTGAGGGTGGCGCCCCTGAAGAAACGAAGGGGAACGATTTGAAATTGATACGAAAATTGCGTCACTTTGGATTGAAATCGCTTCGGAAAATTGAATTTTTTAGATTCTTTTGATGTATTCTTTATTTCTGTAAATTCGAGAGAGATGCGGAGAGTGAGATACCAATTATATCGCTACACATCCCATTGTCGGAACAACGTCGTCAACCGGAAACTTTCTACAAATTCCACGAAACTGTGAAACAGTATACCTACCCCTAAAACCACCTCGACGTATCCATTGACCATATCCTTCTGGGCCACCTATCAGCTACCGCTATATATAATGCACCCTTCTCAATTTCTCCAAAAACTTTTGTCTTCGACGACCAACTAAGCAACCAAACGACCAACCCTCGTCCCATCTTCTGTTACTCGAGCCCAGCTTTAGCAGAACGAAAATGAAGTTCGCCTTCCTCTTGGTATATATATGAGCATGTTTATATGTATAGTAACTCGTATATACAGGGTGTCCAGCAATTCGCGCACTTCCTCGTAATTCACCGGTACGAGGAAGTGCACGAATTGCTGGACACCCTGTATAAACGTGTATATTTATAATATATAACACACATACATAGAAACGTACATCTACCGTCTCCTGTTTATGTACATAGACGCCATGGTACGCATGTTTACTTTTCAAGAAACAAGCCGCGGATATTTTACTTATACTATATAGGGTGATTCATTTCAATCTCCCCAGGCAGATTTCTCGAAAATGGCAAAAAATACCAGAATCTTCGACGGGGAAGAGAAGATAGCAAAGCCCGATTTGACCTAAGTGGCGTCGCCAAGGCCAGTTGAAGGTCATTTTCGGTTCACCTAACGATATCCTAATAGATTTTTTATTCCGGAAACTTAAACTTCAATCGATTCTTCAATCGAAACGAGAAAGTTTGTGAAAATAAAAAAAAATCCATACAGATTTTTTATTATTGCGAAAAATACAGAAATCAACTTACTCCGTACTAGAGGATCCGTCTGATTCAATCGATGGATGAAAAGTATGTATGATTTTATATAGTTGGGGTGAAATCAACCGACGAACGACAAATCAATGAGCATTACAATAATCGAATTAATGAATTGAATAAATACGTATAACACATATACAGGTACATATGACAAGTAAGTCTGGTATACATATATAGAGAGCAGGAGAATGAACACGAGGGAGGAACTAAAACCTCACGCGCGAGAATATAAAAACAAAAAAAAGAGAATAACAATAATAAAAGGATGTGACTGCGGCGTAGGTATAGCATGGTCTATATTATATATATATATAGTCGAATGGATGGATATAAAGATTGAAGAATAAATGGATGGATGGATAAAAGAATGGTGAGACGACGGGAATTTTGGCGAAGGTGAAACGAAAAACTGACAAAGAAGCGCCTCTCCGTCACGTTGGTAAAAAAGAAGCGAAGAGAAAGAGATGAAAAAAGAAAGAATAAAAAGAGAAAAAAGAAAAAATGAGAGTGAGGGATGAAGGTGGAGGAGGTTGATACCAATGGGGGTGGTAGTGGTGTCGGTGGTGGTAAATGGCCTATACCACTACTAGGCGCAGGTTTTTTCACTCCGAGACGCGACAAACAAAGTTGGGGAGAGGGTGAGAGAAAGAGAGAGGAGAGAAAAATAGGAAAAAAAAGGCTAGGGAGGAAGCGAGGGGGGGAGGATAAGGAGGAAGAACTCTTCTGCATTGCCTGCAGGAGCCGAGGGAAAGGGACCTCTGAATCAAAGGACTTAGAGAACAACGACAGGGTGGTTTTAACGGGATGCAGGGGGCGCTGCGTCGCGCCGTCTTCAACAACGACCCTGTATTAACGTATAATGTGCTTTTTCTTATACTTGCTTCTGCCTCGTTGCAGCATCGCAATTAATTTAATCTCCTATTCAAATTATTCAATATTATATTCATATCACCTATATACAGGGTCTATTTTTTGTTTCTGCAAAAATTTCGAAGATGTGTAGGGGCTGCTTAGGCGAGCATTTTAATAGAATATACCCGGAAACAAATAATAACTTCAGCTCTTCTACACCGCTAACCTCTTGCAGGGTTAAGAAGAATTCATGCGTTATTTATTGATAATTGCTGTACCAAGAAGAAAATCTAAATTTTATAACTTGACACGCTTACACGTTTATAAGGCGAAGAAATTCGGATTATAAAAATCGTTTCGACAAAAATTTTTTTTGTTTTTTTTTTTGTCATTTTTTCTACAGTACTACAGTAATTAAATATCATGTATGATATACGTTTGAGTTGGAAAATTTTCACGTCGAACCCACGAGTTGTCAAGGATTACGATGTTGTAATACGACATTTGGTATGGAAACGATAAACGAGAAATGCGCTTTTCGCTTAGTACATACGCTTTGGGTGTACGTACATAAAATTAATTCGAATAATTGCTGTAAGTTCTGGTAATAAAAAAGTAGAGTGTAGTCTACTAAGTGTCTCATTAAAACATCTGTTTCGCGGTGAAAAAGAAATTTTTAGTTTCGTATGAAATTTGTAACATGCAGTTTTACGTGGGATTATAGAGGGTCTTCCCTACTGCTACTGCTGCTGCTGTTACCGTTGCACGTATGCGACAAGCTAATTGGATTTTCCTAATTATACGTAATATATAAACTATACATACACATATGTATATACATATATAAATTTCCTCTATTATTACTATTATTATTATCATTGTAATTTTCTTTCTTTGGATGTAACCGAACTTGTGTGCTATCGTTTCAAATTTTTTCCCTCTCTTCTTCTTCTTCTCGTAATATTTTCTACCCTCATTACTGCCACGGGGAGATTTTGCATGTCATCCATTTTTTCCACGTATTTTTGCGAGTAAAAAACACTTTCCGCGTACGATCTCGAATAATGAAGTTTCTAAAATAGTTGGTTGAATTGAAAAAGATCTGTAAGAAGAGAAAAGAAAAATATGTATTCGAAAACAACCGAATGACCGGAAAATCCTAGGTGGTCTTTCAAATATCGCGTATCCAAGAATGATTCTTCTTCCATGAAATGGAAAAAAACACGTATAGCTGCTACGATTCGTCTTGTTTGGTTGCGGCTAGTGAGCCGACGTTCTTAGCAAGGGTAGTACCTTCGGGGTGATGTGTATCGATCAGCTGATGGCTGGGTCACGAAGTAGGGCCTCGAGGTTCCGTATCCGCGCGTTGCTTGATGTTACGCTGCAGCGCGAGCGGGTAGCGACTTGCCTGCTCCGGTTGCTTCGTGTCGTAGCAAAAGCTTGCGAGTATATAGAGAGTTTTTGGTGCGCCTCACCTATCGGGGATCGTGACTACTATCGGCGCGTAAAATTAAGAGCCCTTGATTCGGAGGTTTGTAACTACGGCGAAAAAAAATGACGGAGTAGAAATTTGGAAAAGGTTGACAAGCTCGGAGTATTCTGCGTCTGATGACTCATTTTCGAATATCGAGACAAAAAACATGACAGTTATAATCACCGAGAGGTTGAATAGCGGTGCTTTTTCGGAGTTAACCGAAGTAGGTTAACTTTCAAACGTCGTCACTCGTTGGAAAAGCACTCGGAAAATAGGAAAAAATTCAGGGAGCTTCCCGGGAGATTTCTCAAAATGATGTCGTTGCAAAATCTCAAAAACATGCCGTCCAAGTGCAGAAAAGTACGAAGAGACGATCTTGGGGACGGTTTAAGCTAGACGGTCCTGCTTGGGTTGAAAATTTGTAGAAAAATATAAATTTTCTAATGCCGTGAATGGAAAATTGCTCGTATTGCTGGACTTTCTGTAATCGTCATCGACGTTTCAGGATATCATGGGCGATCACCCTCTACGCCTGCTTGGGTTTTTTTTTTTTTTTTTTTTTTTTTAATTAACTTTATCTCATTTATTTTATTTTTTTCGCGGTAGAACTGTTGAGCATGCGAGGTGCGTATGGTGTGAATTCTAATTCATTTTGTGTACAAGGTATTCACGGCCGTATATTTATCCGTGTAGCTCTCTGTTTCGTAGCCATAGCGGTCGCAGAACGACGTGAAGCTCCCTCTAATTCGGATTTGATACGTTTCGTTGGAATCCAGAGGACAGAGTCCGCCTTGCTTTCTTCGCCTCTCCACTTCCCCTCTGCCTTTTTACAGCCCTCCGGTATAATATCGTGGTAGACAGGACATACGTATATATACGTAGGAATGTACTTGGAAGTGGAAATACTCGCATCTCTTTTTCTTTCGCTTTCTCTCGCCTCGGTTGTATCTATTATGCTTATGCCGAGGTTTCTCGCTACTGCAAACCACAACGCAGAGATATTTATGCAAATTTAAACCAAAACTCCCATCCGCCTAATCACGAGATAATGAAACATCCACTGAAACTTTTTTCTCTTTTCTTTTCTTTTCTCTTCTCTTTTTTTTCGGTCTTTATTATTATTATTATTAGAACTTTGCTTCAAGTTTTAGAAGTTGCCTGGTGTTCGAGGTGTACCTCGGTGTAGATTGTTGTTCTTGTTTGTTTGTTTGTTTGTTTGCATGCTGGGGGTGGTTTTGTTTCGCGGTCTAGTATATACCTATGCGTCGTAATGTATTGTACGACAAAATATATTGTTTAACATAAATTTCAATTAATACGTATGCACACGTGGACTTGTAAAACTGCAGGGGTGTTTTTTTTTCATTCTTTTTTTCATTTTTTTTTTCCATTAATTTCGACCTCGGGCATTTTGAAATCAGTTAGAAAGAAGAAAAGATTTCAACAAATAGATGAAATCGAATAAGAATCTTTGCCTCTTACATTTTTACTCGTGCCAACACTTATTGTCCGTTCACTCGGATGTTGCGTATGTTTTATGTGCGTGTTGTATATTTATTTATCATCCCCCTTATGAAGCACCTCTGGTGGAAAATAATAATTTGTGAAGCACATGAAACGTTTGAAAATAACCACTGCTTAAAAACTCTAACATGAAAGACAAAAAATGCATCCCGCATGAGAAAAAAGGGATTCAAATCAATTAATTTGACAAGTTTTTATTGTTAGACGTTTGTTTATCCACTGTATGGTTCATACTAACCGCATATACATATGTAACATCCGCGGCATCGATGTAAAGTATATTACACGCGGTGGAGTAAAATTTTTATCCAAAACATTTTCCCGATCACCGGCACACTACTGTGCCAAAATTAAATCGCTCCGAAGACTTAGTACGTATATAGGTATATAGGTATAATATATACTCCACCCCCTGCACACAAATTTACATAATACCTACATCATCTTTTTCATTTGCCTATTCATTGTATATTATAGGTAGGTATATAAATAAAAAAAAAAAAACAACGAAAACAGAAAAACGAATTTCAGAAAATAAAAAAAAACAAAAAAAATGATCTCATATATCTTTGTACGTACCATGTATTATATGCGCGTGTATACATTTTTTTCTCTTGTTTGTTCCTGATCGGAAATTGATTTTTATGTACAATACGTACGTACATACTATTTTTTCATTTTTCTCGCTTTCTTTTTTTTCTATCATATTTATTTTTCGTCTACCATTCCCTCTATTTTATGTTATAACGAAAATTATCCGGAAAATTGAAACGAATCTTGAAGATCGAATTATTAAATATCCAATTCTCGGATGTAAGTAAGGAAGTGTTTTCCATCGAGCTGTACACATGTGAATTGACCAAGTGGAAAAAATTTTATAAATAAATATCCCTTCCGTAAGTAGTCCGTCAGGTAAATGTATTTCTAATTTGCTACGCTAGTAGGTAGGCGAATGTAAATAATATCTGCGTTTGCTGTGGTTGGTATACACGGGGTGACTCAGTGTCGGAGTGTAACGTACGGTACAACGCACGGCAAATTACCGGCGGCGAGTTCCGCATCACCCTCTACAGACGACGACGACGACGACTTTTTCTAGTTTGACGCATCCACGCTATCGCTCTCTTACCAGACTTTTTATACGCTTCAACATTTCTGTTTCCCTTCCAATCAGACCTTATTTCTCGTCCACCCTGTGTCTACATAGGCGTATCCGTACCTATATACCTTAGCTAGTTGGATATCTTCCCCGAGTAAACCTCGAACACACACGAATTATCTCGCCGAATTATAATAGTCGGACCTTTTTCGGATTCTTTGTCCATTTCTTTTTTCTTTTTATTTTATGTTATTCTTGCATCCGCTTCGACGATCGAATCGAGGGTTCGAAACGATGGAAGCGTAGCCGCACGGAATTGACAGAAATTGATGAGCAAAAAAAAAAAAAACCAAAAAAAAAAAGTTTGGCAATCAACTTTAATTAAAATGCAATAGTTTAGGAATTCAATTTTCTTAAGGAATCCATGCTTTCTCTGTATGGCATTATATTTGTGGTATTGCCTCAAAAACTAGACAAATACATGCGGATAGCCGGAATATATACCTAACGCTTTCATCGATAAAATGTCGAGGAATTTTCTACAAGAAAAATATTCATGAAGCAATTTATCTTGTTCAATCTTCGAGGAAAATTTGGAAGTGTGTAAACCAAGTGAAATTAAAGTTATTACGATGCATGGGATGGCAAAAAATTGCAAATTTGCCAAGTTCGCATAATATATACAGGGTGAGGTGTTTCCAAACTCCGAGATTGGGGGGAGCTCGAATCGGCAGATGTACGCTTGACCTTGACTCGATTTCCTCATTCATCGAGCATGCTATATTTTGAGTCGAATTTTCTCATTCCTCAAATTTTTTTCGTGCTCGGCGCGTTGATTGGGTAAGAAAATCCAACGAGGCTCCTCCCATTCTCGGAGTTTGCAACGACTCACCCTATATTTATGTAAAAGATCGGTGGAAGAACCTATTCCCGGTTGAAGTTCGACGTCAATATTGTATTATATTCCTTGGGTCATTCGATTTCCTTGAATTTCAACGGTTAGACTTCAGTCTCTCAAAAATTGAATATTGAAAGGACGAAACGGATGTTAATTTTTTTTTTTCTTCACCACCGGAGATGATTCAAATTTTCGCATTCAACGACGCAGATCAATGAAAAAAAAGAATAACCAAATTGAAGCGTCCGTCCATAAATTCGATTGCACACTCGATGCAACACCCCCATCTTCTTCTTGTGGTGTAGATACATAAAACGCCATGCGGTTCAATCTGGTCATCTAATCTCATCCTATCAATCTGTATGCTAATCAACGTGCTGCAGCGGACGAAGTCAGTCGAAAAGATGATATCTGCATGCGGATGGGAAACGACGATATCGCGAAGGGCGTACTCGGGTCTGCCCCTAGCCCTCCGTATCTATAAATATCGACGATTTTCACTGCAGCGCCGCAGAAAAGACGAACGAGATCTATGATCTGTGGAAACTGAGGGGGGAAACCTGCAGGTTGTCCCTTTTACAACTCGCATTTACTTTATATTTCTTCGATCTCGACGAATAGAGGCGATGCGATGCGATCGCAGCGAATTTCTTCCTCTGACGCGATTTTTCGTTTATTTTTTTCTCTTCTTTTTACTTATCTTTTAGTTTCTTTTTTTTTCTATCTTATTTTCTCTACGTTTTTATTTACCTCCATTTCTTCCCAGAGAGTCAGCAATCTCTGGGCACACATCCTTTTGAAATCTACTGGTCAAAGATTTGTTTTTTGTATTTTTTTTTTTTTTCTTCCCTACAATTATTTCATACGCGATAAATATTCGAATGGACTTATAGCGATAACCGCAGGCGCTTGTGCGGTCGCCAAAGGATGTGACGAAAACTATCTTATCACCTACTCTTGCCCGTTGAGGTGTAGAGTCTCTACAATATTCTGTCGCTATTTCACCATGATTTTAATTCACTTCCATTTATTACTTCTGAAAGGTTTTGGAGAGTGCTTACAATTTTATTATTTCAATGGGGGGTTTGTGAAAAGGATCATTGATGTAGCTTTTTATATTATACCGCATCAGAAAACCACGCAACTTTATAGTGCGGGCTGTAGTGGAGATGGGAATTGGTATTATAGGGAAAAAATAAAATGAGTTAGACTTAAAAGGTCGCATACTTTCATTAATATAAATTGACCTGCCACTCAATTCCGCGTTTCCCCTTCCGTCGCACGCAGGGCTTCTACCGCGGTAGTCATAGAGAATACGTCACCACCCGTATATTCATACATTACACACACACTACGTGTACCGATTGTGACTTACCGATACACGAATTGAAATTCGAATTAAAATGTGTTGGGCGCCAATTGATGGAAAATCAGAAAAATGAAAGAACTCCGGAATCTTATGGCGTTGATGAATATCTGGGTTGGGCAAAAGGACAAGTACGAGAAATGCACGATTGACGAAGGGAAAAGATTTACAATAAAGGACACACTTTTCACCTGTGAAAATATATCATGAAGATTTATTCAAGTTTCGAGGGATAATCTTTCACTGTGCGTTATCTTCTTTAATCCATCTATCGAGAGACATTGATATTCACATTGCAAGCGATTATTAAAACAAATGCAACTGATACGTTGTGTATTTGTCCAAACATGCGTGTGACATTAGCCTAATATTTAGATAATTACAAAATTATAGTGATATGAGGTGCTCGGGCCATGTTACAATATACATGTATGACTTACAAACTTCGGCAATAAATATTTGTTCATTTTTCCTAACGACCATGGAGAATTAACACCTTATAACAATATAGTATCAGTCGAACGCTCGTGGCGCACGAATAGAGTCACGCTAATGCGAGTATCCCTAACAATAAGTATTATGTTATCAGAAATAGATAGGATAGAATAGAATAGAAAATAAAATTAGAAGTGGAAAGGTATATGAGGAATGAAAAAGAAAATATATCACAAAAGAAAAAAACTTGACAAATGAGCGTGTAGAGTACGCTCTAACGGTAACACTATAAATATATGTATCTGTTATAATTTTTTGGAACAAATATTGAATAGTAATTTTATGGTATTTGTATACATGGAAGCGTGGAAGTCTGATGAGGATTTCGACTGACGATGAATCCAAAATTCCGAGGAATGATGAAAAAAACCATCCGAGAAGATGAGCAAGGACTAGACGATATTGTATCAAGAATTCGAATCTGCTAACTAAATTGATCGAGATATATCGCCAATTTGAAAAAAATCAACATAATTTTTTTACAGTATTTCGATACGTTCATATGAATTCGAAAGAAAAAGGATAACAAAAAAAAAAGAAGGATATCCGGGATTTGTGAACGTGTTTAGTTTTTTTTTAAAGGGGCTGCCATGTGTACTACGTAGTACATATGAAGATTTTAAAGCAGTGTTAATACCAATAGCTTGAGAATAAAAAGAAAATAAGTGTGACGCCGGAATTTTTTGCCACAGCAGAATGTCACGTGCATACGTTAGTTGGTAAGGCTAAGTACGTAATTCTGCCAAATGATTCCCCAGGTTGCATGAATATGCAACTTCACCCTGTCGTACCTTCCATGACGCGTGGCATCGAGGGAGGCGCCGTCGTCGTCGTCGTCGTCGTCGTCGTCGTCGTCGTCGTCGTAGTCGTTTTTCTCGTCCTTCTCATACTCCTCGTCGCGTCCAGGGCGCTCTACGTATTTACGTTGTCGTTCGCGTCAGCATGGTTTTGGGGAGGGAAACGCCTTCCCATTCTCTCTTATTCCTCCTGCGACCCCCCGTAAAGTAGGTACTACCGGTGTGTGGAGGCACGCCGGAAATTGAAGGGACGAACTGAACAAACATTGACCATTGTTCCGCGCCACTACCGGACGGTCTAACTCTTCCTCCTTCCCATACGTGGTCCACATATCGTACTGCATACCTACGTATATATGTGTGTACTTACATATATATACATATATACGGGACTAGCCGCTACGACTCGCTGGTTCTCCTATGAGGGACCTTCCGCGCGCAAGCACGGTATACATTGTAACATGACCCGAGAATAAGAATGTAATTCTCTAATTAATTAAATATTAATTAACGTTAAACACACGCGCATGGATGTCTCTACAAATAGACAACGTATCATTTGCATTACGAAGGTTCATACCCAAGTGCATTGTTTTTTCACCAGAAACTCGGTGTCGTTACAAACAATTTCCACAATTCGTTGGCTGATATTGAAATATTGCGAAGGCTTACGAACAACATTCAAATCATCACGGTCGGACTGCGATCTCGATACGGCTAGGTAAAACGATTTCGTAAATCAAACGTCCGGCAAAATCACATATCGATTTTCCAGATCAAAAGGTGGATGGTGGCACCTTCCGCGCAAAAGCACAATGTAGATATATTTTTACCTATATATATTTCATATGTGTACCCATAGATATTTATAATATTAACGTACAGTACACATGCAGTTGCACAAGGTAGACGTACGGTATGGTATGGCAGTGGCCGTGCATCCATCCCACCGTGTGCGCTTCGTCATGACTGTACAATGTACATCTGGTAATGATATAAGCCCCGGGCATGCTTTCCTGGTTTTCTGGTTTCCCTTACCTGCTGCTACTGCTACTGCTTTTGCTTGCCACTGTTCTACAGAGTCGACTCTACTGTGGCTGCTGCTTCTTCCTATATCAACACAACGTCTCTCCATACAAATTTCCGACGATTTTACTGCGAGAGAATGGAAGTACATCTAGTTTCACATGCTACTATGTATCGCCAGGCTGAAACATGAATATCTGAAATGCCGATCATGCATGAACACAAATCATGTGCATAATACATTTTCTTGGAACCGTCCATTGACCGTATGATGAAACGTTGCACGACACAATCCCGTTGCGATTCTGTAAAACGTATCACGGTGTGATGTGAATATCTAGTAAATTTTTTCATTTCTGCTCTCTCATCACCCCCTTTCCCCCGATGTGAATATTTCACATTTAATGGCGATATCGTATATAGTGCAACGTTGTACTGAGGTAGCAAAGCGAATGAATGGGTTGTGCACTTTGGCGCGTTGCTGTGCAGGGGGTTCTAGCGGAGGGTGTAAATTAATTGCATGATTCCTTTCGTTGGTTGGCGTCAACTCTAGACTCCTCTGCTCCCTATTTCTATATTCCACTGCGAACTAGTCTCATCTCTCCCTGCGCCACCCCCTCCACTTCTCAGTTCTCATCATTCCCTTTGAAAATGTCAGACAAACAGCTGCATAATAAACGGGAGGTAGAAACTAGCGGCATTGCTGGTTAAATCAAATCACCTGTCACATTAGTTTCTCTCCAGTTACCACCCTGCAGGCTCTCTCTAGTCTTGCACCGGCGGTAGCAGCGGCAGCCATTTCTACGCCCCCATCTACTGGTACGCGTATTCCGCCACGCTACGACGTCACCTGGGAACCGACAGCTAGCCTACCCGGCTCACTACCGAAGAGCTAATATGCTAATTGCATAATACAGCTAGCGGTCGCAAGATTATCTCGAAATTTCAGCAGAGCGGAACTTGACGTATCTCTAGATAGACATATACATATCTTCTGTCTTATTTCTCGGTGACAATCATCATTATCCCTGTTATACCTTTCTCGGTAGTTCCAACTCTCTACCTAGGTTAAAACCCTCCCAATGTTTTGTTGTGCAGTAGTAGCGGCGAATATTCCCTCACTACTTACCCCACACTGCTCACCACCTTCGCCTCTCTCTCTCTCTCTCTCCTTCTCTCTCATTCCTCTTCCTTCATTCGCTGGAGCTTTTCCTCGTCCATCGTAACAACGAACAATGGAATCCCCCTGTGAACAGAGAAAAAAGGGTTCCGATGGTGAGCGAAGTTCTACCAGTGGGGTATGTTGTACACTGGACGTAACGCGTGGAATAGACATCCGTGACGCTAGACAAAGTGAATATAGTTATATACAGACATAGATTCGGAGGGTAACAGCGATGCTGGCTGTATACCTCCTTTCTTTCCTATTTCGTTTGCTGGGCACTCGCCTCTCTACGAATCTCGATTATACCGGACCCCAGACTCGGGTCAAACTATGTGCTGTGTGTATCCCTCTCCTCACGAGAATAGACCATAAGTATAGAGTGTGAGAAAGGGTTGGCTCGTATCACGTTGACGTCGTGTCTGTAAATATTTGTTCTCTGCGACTTCTTCTCGCCGTTCAAAGTCAACCAACGCACGAATGAATGAACGGAGTATAGATGTACCTAGCCGAGACGTGCGATTGGAAAAGGGATTTTGACTTCCTTGAATTGTTAGTCGAATACATCTATATTTTATCGGACGCTTTCCATGCCTAATGATATGGGCTATGGTCCTGATCATTTGTAATTGTTATTATCATTATGATTTTTCATCTTTTTTCAATTTTTCTCATCAAGGTCATAGACCATAGCTAATTTGGCATGGAAAGCTCCATATTTCTACAACTATAGCCGTCCATCTCCGACACGGCCTCCTTCAATTTTTACAGTTCGATTTTTCAAACTCAATAAAGATGGACCGGAAGCTGTGCTTTCTGTACATTCCACTGTACATTATTTGAAACGGAAATTGAATCATTGAAAAGAAGAAAAGAAATAATCGAACACATGAAACTATTTGCATACTATAAGTTTTACGTGGTTTTTCATCTTCTGCACTTTTATAGTTTGTGACTCTCGCGACACCTTTGGAAACAATTTAACGTTATAGCTCGAGAGTTTCATCTTCGAGGAGAAGTTGACTTTACTGAAAATTGGTGAACCCAACCATCTATCCACTTTTGCAGCTGGAAAGTGCGAGGATCAGCAGATATTTTCTCCAAATGTGACGCGGCGCAGTGAAGGAACTAACACTGCCGTTGCTAGTGCTGCTCGCTACTGGCCTCTCCTAAGGGTGCTTTCACATTGATTAGTTAAGCCGTCGTCGACCAGCTCTCAACCCGATTGCACTACTAGCTACCTCACTACGCGAATGAGACGATGAGTTTTCGTCTCCGCTTTTCATCATCTATACGTTCACGTTTACGTCGCGGTATAATTCAGCAGCGATATAGCAACAGCAGTTGCATGAACGTAGGTAATCTAATGGATACGTGTTTTCTTTTCTCCGATCTTTTTTTTCTTCACCCTCCGTTCTAGTATCTTTTTCTAACCTTTTTTGTTTTTTTGTTTTCGGAAACTTTATTACACAGTTAGCCGGTGGTTGTACAACGTACGGCGGTACGTTTCGTCGTAATTAAATGGAATTACATACCTCAACAATTAATGGGAACAGAGTGAATATGACTCGTCATTTCGCGTCGTTTTTTCTCTTTGTCTATATACAGTAGACTGATTCAAAAAAATCGACTGCTTTTATTTTTCTTAAATATATCAAAAATATTGTTGAAAATGATGAAAAAAAAATCCTGTGAAAGCCACAGCTCTTAATATTAATATTAAGATATCCCGCATGATAAATTTCAATTTCCCATTTGATTAACATGGGAAAGCTTGTTTTTTTGAGTTTAGAATATTGTAACTCTTCAAAGGTTCATTGAAAAGGCTAGACCAAATCATTTTCTCGTATAAAATTGAACGCTCTACAAAAAAGCTCTCTTATAATGTTTCGATAAACCGACGGGTTTCCAAGTTATTCAACTTTAAAATATAATGTATAATATTTTATAATATTTTTCAATTTTTTGACAAAACTATCAAGTTTTACCAAAAATGAAGAACAATTGCAATACTTATTACTGATTATCAGTGAATACAGGAAAAAATTTCAGAATTGTAATAAAACTACTCTGATGTCACAAAGTTATGGAAAAAAAAATGAATAAAAAAAATTTTTAGTTGAAAAAAAACAATTTGAACTCATTGAAAAATTGAGATACGATAGTATAAGAAATTTGACAGTTAAATGAAAGCATCTGTGAAACCCAAAAAATTTTGAATACAAAAAATTTGACAAAATTTTTTGATAAACTTGATAGTTTCGTAAAAAAATTGGAAAAAAATGAGAAAATATTATAAATTATATTTCAAAGTTGAATAACTTCGAAACCCGTCGGTTTATCGAAAAATTATAAGAGAGCTTTTTTGTAGAGCGTTCAATTTTATACGAGAAAATGATTTGGTCTAGCCTTTTTGATGAACCATCAAAGAGTTACAAATTTCTAAACTCAAAAAAACAAGCTTTCCCATGTTAATCAAATGGGAAATTGAAATTTATCATGCGGGATATCTTAATATTAATATTAAGAGCTGTGGCTTTCACAGGATTTTTTTTTCATCATTTTCAACAATATTTTTGATATATTTGAGAAAAATAAAAATAGTCGATTTTTTGAATCAGTCTAATATACAGCCTTGGCCAAAAGTATCAGTCACCTTAGAAAATTAGCGATATCACGGAATCAGCCATCCACTATAATTGATATTTGGTTGGACACCCCTTGGCCCTTTTGACGGCAGCGATTCTTTTGGACAAAATTATAAGGCTGTTCAATACTTTTGGCCAAGGCTGTATAAAGTTCACTTACCCATATATCTAACAATACATAGATGGAAGTACGTGTACGTAGTACTACCCCATGCTTAAGGATATGGTCGTATATGACGTCGTCGTCAGTTTTAGTCCGGTTGTGCTGCTCGTCCTACCCCCTGCAGAACGCAGACTTCCTCCAACTCAGTACTGAATAATAGAATGGCTCTCCGACGACCGCGTCGCGGTGCAGCCATCTTGGATATATAGTATATCGTTTTTCTGGGCGACGAAGTTTGACGTTTTCCTCGGCCTTTACTTTGACTCCCGTCGAGACGAAGGTCATGAAAAGCATTCGAAGAGACCCCGCGCCATCTTGTTGTGTGTTAAAGATGAACGAGCTAAGATCAACTTCCCCCCAAGAAAAGAGGGAATTTGAACCGCCTGAATGTTTATTTTTTTTATTTTTTTCCTTTTTCCACATGAGCGTAAAATAGGAAGAAGAAAGATGAAAATGAGACCGAACTCGCGGTGAAAAGTAAAAACAAAGCAACTGACGACGTACTTGACGTCTTCAAATATCGGTTTAACGATTTGCGATTCTACCGGAGCGGTGATCGGTGGTAGAAAAAAATAAGACGAAAAGAATGGGTTAGGAGAAAAAAATGAAATGAAATGAGAAAAGAAAATCGAGAGACTTTCTTATATCAAATCAGGGGTGGATTGATCGTAACTCGTAAGTGGCCGCGGGATAAAATGTTTCAGCAATTTGCGGATGATCGTCTCTATTTCCAGTCTTTATATGAAAAAAGTTAGTGCACTACGATTTTTCAAGTCGATGGCTACCTTATACTATATCCATCTATATGTACGTACACAGTAGTAGGTTTTTTTGTTTGTTCTTAAATCTCTTTTTTATCGTCTAACTAATATCTGGTATACGTGTATGTATAGACATACGCGCAAACATATATTCACAGTAACTTATTATTATACTTAGCAGATTACCTCGAGCTTCGTCTCTATAATACATATATGAAAGGTTGAAGCGCTAGAGAATTTATTGTCCCGGTAGGTTTTTACGAGCAGTTTGTCCGTGGAAAAATGTTGGATCTCTGAACGCGATATAAAAATGTTGCTTCTTCATTTCTCTTCGCTTTTATTTTTGTTTTTCTCTTTTCGCATCACTTATGTTCCATGTATGTATAAATATATGTTTATTTATATGGTGAATTCCACGCCAAATCGTACACCGTTTAGCTTTTGCATTTCCGATTTTTTTCAAAAATATTTCTCTTCGTCTAATACCGATCGAAAGTAGTTCTCATGATTCTTCTTGTTGAACCGTTCGTTTCTCGAAAATTTCGATGATTTTTTTTTCAACTGAAATTGCTTAAGATATACCTAGGAGAAATGTAGAGCCACGGAATTCCTGTAGGTATTTACCTGTAGGTGATTTTGATACGAACGTTGAGATTATTAATTTTTGTTTCTTTCGTTTTTTATTTGTTTCTGCAGTACATTTTCATTATACAGATCACGTAAATAGGATATTGCTTTTCGATATGTAAAAGTACTTTTGTTTTTCTCTTATCGCCCACTTAAAGTTTTATTGCTTGAAATTTCCTAGAAGACACACGTGTAACGAATAAACGTGAAATGCAAAATGTGAAAATTTAAAATCTTTGACAGTCAAACTAAACACTCTAATTTTTTTTTCTCCATGTATACCTATTTACTTTCTAGAACTTATTCAATTTATGTATAGGTATACAAGCGGAAAAACTTTCAATACTGTACAGCTGAACAGCTATCAATTGTCAATTTTACTTCTCGACAACATAAAATTTTCAACTTATACGTGCCAATTTCACAGGTGATGCTGCTCCTGCTTTAGAGTTTTTACCGTACAGGTATTATATGGCGAATATATATGTATATATGCGTGTAAAGTGAAATGAAGCTCTATGTAAAATATTACTTGAAAAATTTTTCATTTCTTGAGACGTTGCGACTTTTTACAAGGTCCTTACCTCGCAATATTGCTAACTATCCTAAATTGTCGGAGGTAAATATCTGAGCCAAGGCGTTTGTAATATATGTAATTAAATACCGTACTCGAGTTGAAGCCATTTTATGAAATTCCCTTCCAAACCTGAACAAATCCTGTTTAATCCCCCTGTAAAATCAACCACCAGAGGTTAAAAATTAATTAACGACCGGTGATCACTCCGTCACTCATAATATACAGTACGTTGATATCAATTAAAGAAGAAAAAAAAAACAAACTGCGTCGAATTTTTCCAATCAGTTATTCATGTGTTGAAAAATAAAATTGTACAAATTCTGATCTTGTTGAAAGAAACACTTTTTCATTTTTTTTTTCTTTACTCTCTCACCACCCATGATGAACACATTACTTTTGAAGGGGAAAAATATGGTGGTATTCTCGTATTTAGCTTTAAAATTGAACCGTAAATTCGATATCGTTGATCACCGAACGCCCTTAGAATTTCCATTCAGACATCGACGGACTTTGAATTTTAAATCCGCATCGTTCTCCCCTCGGAAAAGTCTCCAATTACGATCAGAGTCGCGGTGCGATCTCATTGCCGATAACAAGGCGACTATAGTGACTGGTTTTGATCGAACCCCAGAGACCAATCAGCGACGAGTCAAGTGAGAGCATTTTATGCACGGCGCAGTTTATTCGATCGCTAATAGTATAATCTAAAGGTATATAGATATAATCTAAAGGTATATGGATAGAACTATAGGTACATACGGTCGATGGTGAAGCGCCTGTAAAGATTTACGGCATCTTAGTTTATACCAGGTTATGTCACAGTTATCGGAAAAGGAATATAACTGCGGTATACTGTTATCGCTGGCGACTGTACTTATTAGCTACGCACATAGGTAGGTAAATAATGAGAACTAGGTACGTATGCATACAGTGTATTTCTAGCCAGGCTCACTTTACAAGGATTTATTTAACACCGAAGTTCAAGTGTACAGTAGCGTTCAGAAGCTCGGGATCACTTCTCACATTTCTGATCCAGGAGAAAACCTATTGGGTTCTGTGAGTGGAAAAACTATTTCGCCATTTTCCAACCAACTGCACGTAATTTACGAAAGCACGAAAATTGCAACAAAACAGAACAGCCGTGTTCAAGCATACTTGGCGAGTGTGAAAAAAATCAGGAAAAATTCTTCACATGTTTCGGTACAGACACCCGGTGCCGTTTCGTTGTTCTGACATAAATGTACTTGGCGCGAAGCTCTACCGAGTTTCTTGATTGTTTTCGATATTCTATGGAACTCGTCGATGAATGGAATCTTTGGCGAACGCTCGGCATACCTTTGTGTACATATCTATGTTAAACCGTTGAAATGCTCAACTTCTGACGGTGATTTGATGCCCTTTCAGAAATTACAATTATAAACTTTCGAGCTATCCTTATACCTACGTCCACCATTGCATCAGCATCAACAGTAGCGGCAAGCGGCGAGCTTCCGTTAACTGTTGGTGCTAATTATAAATTGCAATTTTGATAGGAACACCACCACCCGACCACCTATACCTAGTTCGGAGAAAGCAATCGAAACTTTTCAAAGTACCTACTCCTCGTGTATGCTCAATTTATGGTCCCTAGTCCGTGCTACTATGGCTTCGATAGATCGATATAATCACTTCTAATGGCGATGTGGTCGATGATATGTCCAATCAAATGGTATTTTGAACATACCCACTTTCGAATTATGTGTAAGACTTTGAACCACCGATTTCATCCAATTGCAACCTGGACAAGTAGTTCGTTGCATTAGGTATGCGGGATACTAACTACCGGAATTACTCATGAGAATAGTTCTCTTTACTCGGTGTGTGGTATCTTCAGTATTCTCCTCCTTCCACTCGGACAAACCGGCTGTAGAAAAACGACGCCTCTTCGCTTTTACGTTTTTCTTATATTTTCTTCCTTATATATTTCGCACATCCCATTCCTTCGGGCCTCTTACATCCCCTTGGTACTTCACGACTTCCCTCACCTCCTGATTTTGCTTTTGCTTTTGCTTTTGCCTTTGATTTTTTTTGTTTACAGTGTTGTTATGTACTGCCCAGACCCCCAGTAATAAGGTCTATTTACAGTGTGCCTCCTTGGTAAAAATGCCATAGGAGCGGTGTAGTTACCGATAGTAAGATGGCGATGTAAACGCAGTAATCACGATAAAGCTGTTGCTGCTTCTGCGTTTCCTGCTGCCCATGAGGCGTTCGTTTACCGATCTATATACGAAATAACAGTTCAGCTAAAGCATGGAGTATATCATTTATTTTTTGCTGTATGCATGTTCCGATAACCTCACCGATGTTTGACCATCACACACCAGGTACGTTCGTTTCACAAAAATAAAAGCAATTCACTGTGCACGTCAGAGCAGGCATTTTACCAATCACCACCTCGAAACCATTCTCTGGGTGTTCGGTGCAATTTTGTAAAACGAACGAACGAACGAACGAACGGAATGATTGTTTAGTTGGGGTCTCTGATTCGCCGCACTTCATTCTCCGAATTGCAGTCCGGGATTCGATCATTTCTTTAGAAAATACTTTTATGTCTGTGTGTGTGTTGGTGTGAATGTTATACCACCGTTGAGATGCAGCTAGCTCACTTAAAGTTAGAAGCTGCTGCCGCTGCTAGTGCTAGAGCAGCTTTGAGGAGGAAACCGTTGGTAACGAGCAAGTCGGTTTTCTTCATCTGAGAGTCTGAACCAGCATCAGCAGTAGCAGCAGTGGTCGTAGCAGCAGCAGAACGGAGCTTGGGTAAAACTGTGAAAGCATTGCTCTTGTCCGTGAAAGTGCATTCTGGGAATTCCATATGACAAAAGGGAGTCGCCTGCTTGCCTCCCTGCCTTGCAGCAGCAGCAGCAGCAGTTCTAGAACCGTACGTGAGAACGAGACGCTCTCTCTTCTCGCCACGGTGAATTGCCTTCATTGATTATAGCTTTAGCGAGTCAATAGTTTTTGCAGAGTTCTCGATTCGGCCCTACGATCTATTTTATATATAGGTATAAATATCGATGGATAAGGAGCTTCGCTGCTCAGAGAAAAACAACAAATGAAAAGAAAAAAAAACGAGAAATTAACACCTTCGAAATAGAATCTCATCAGTAGTGTGTCTTCAGACTAAAGCGCAAACTAAGAAATGAACTTTCGAGTAGTTTTTCAAAAAAATTACTATTCTCTATGACGCACTATGCATAGAATGTACACTGGACCGATTCAAAAAGTATTCGGATTCAAGATTTTGTCACTCATCGTAATCTATTGTTTCAGTTATGGAGACCGTGGGGAGTCCTGGACCTCCGGACAGTGCGGTACCTTCGGACACCGATTTGGGTGCCCCGTGTATACCATCTAAAATCGGATTCGCGAATCGTGAGGATATCAAGGACGTTGTTAACGGCGATGGAATCGTATCGCTGCAAGCTCAAACTCAGTCTCAGCAGTCTGGTCCTGAAAGTAATCAGTTTCAGGCATCGAGTAGTAACGATGGTTGTATTACGGGTGCAACTGCTGCTGCATGTGGTAGTTCGGGTGTTTCGAATACGACAAGCCAATCAAGGAGAGCTGATCTCCTGTTACTGTTGAACTACAACGACCAACATAGTTCCGAAGAGGAACTCGAGGTAATCAACAGTCCCAGGACGATATCGAGCCAGTCGTGTCGGCCAGCCACGGCGCCTGAAAAAAGAAAATGGTCACAGGTCAGTTCTGGTTCGAATCACGCGAGGAGTCCGTCACAAATTCAACTACAATTGCTTCACCATTCTCAAACAACTTCTACAACGGTTGGAGGTGCCACGTCATCTGCACCGGCCAGTAGAGCAGGAAGAGAAGCTGCAGGGTCCGGATCCAGCGATGAAGAGGTAACGTTGACAATGGTTTTTTTTTAGCCATTTACAGTCACGTCCAAACATTTCATCATCGTAAACTCATGGCTGAATTCCGTTACACGCTAGCTTAGAAAACTCAACGAAAAAATTTGTAGGAAATAAAAAAAAAAAGAAATATAGAAATTCATTCGCTTCGCTTCGTCAATTATTACGCGTTCATCAGATGGGAAACACGCGTTATAACGTGCTGTTATAGTGGTCAAGCTTAAAATCTGACGGTTTTATTTTCATTATTTTTACTTTCCCCTCTTTTTTTTTTACCGTTGTTGTCGCTGCTACTGCTACTGGTAGTATCACTTCAAATGAGGATTTTTTTAATTCCAACCGCCATAAATTCTCGATTATCCAAGGTAATGGCGAAGCGGAACGACCAAACGCGTAAGGTATTAAAAGGAAAAAAAGAATTTCCTCTTTTATCAGACTCGTTTTTATCAAATTTATCTAAATAAAAAAATAAAGAAGAGAGACAATTCGTTGCTATTGAATATGTATAACGAATGAATACATCACGTTTAACAATAAGTATACATATTTTGATTCACATTGTTTCATTAATTCTTTTCATTTGCTAATTATTTTTCTATATATTTTACTCTACTTCGATTTTTGTTCCTCTTTTCATTATACATTATCGGATTATTGAAGACTCTTTGCGTAAAATCTGCGCGTAGTTGAAGATTAGCTCGGGAAACGAGGGAAAACCAACCAAACATGTGCACAGAGATCGTAAATAGGTTTTCTCATTAGCAAATACTGGCGCGCGCTCGCGTGAACGAAGTACTGCAGGTGTAGGGTTTATACGAGGGCGGGGTTTAATGATGAAAAAAGGTTCACCACTTTTCTCTTGGTTGTGCCGAGTATAGAAGGAAATGGTTGAAAAAGACAGTGGTATAGGTATAACCAACTATAACAGCTGGCTGTACCGCTACTGCCGTTGCGCTTGCAGATAATGGAGGAACGCTTTTAACTTAATTTCCATTTTCAATCCCCCGTCCTCTTCTCATCCGGGGGATTTCGAGGAAATAAAACGAAAAAAGTTGTTTGAATGGCGGGTTCGTCAACGATTTTTCAATTCAAAATCAAAATCCTCGAGGGATGGCCCGAAAAATGAATTCTGTTAATCTAATCTTACAATTACATGTATAGAGAGAAAGCGTGTGTTTACATATTCGCAAAAATCTCAAAAACTGCTCATCCAATCATCACAAACTTTGAACAGTAGCTTTATTACGTATTCCAAAGTGTCACAGACTATGAGAAGATGAGAAATTATTTATTAAAGTTCGTTGAAATGTGTGAATAAGTTGATAACATTTGGTTCCTGCTGTGCAGTTCTCATTTAAGCCACTAGGTAGCGAAGCTATAATTTTATGCTCATTCGAGCTGATTCAAACTTGCCACGTCAAATTTCAAGCTCCTGAAAAAGTTATCTAATTAAGCAGTAAAAAAAAAGAATGTTAGAAAGAAGTAGAACCAATGAGCCTAAAATTACATGGAATGGTTTGTTCGTCTCATCTTCGTTGAGCTGGTGTTGTTAATGGAACAGAGTTCGAGAAATGCCCTGACATGAGTGTGCAGCTCCATGTGGATCTGTGTATACATAGCTAGAAAACGACGGCGGCAGGCGTCGCGACGTCTAGAAGACGGATCGTCGTTACAAAACGATTAGCAAATGGGATCCCAGCAGCTATACAAAACTGAAGAACTTTGATTTCTCCTTATATATACTTACTTTCTCAAACTAGTATGAATACATACCTTTGTATAGCTATGAACAAGCTCATGTGAACATTTGTTACTTTGCATGATGGGTGTTCGATTTAAAAATCAATTCTAATCTCGCTATTCGGAATTTCAGAACTGAACAGCAGAAAGTAATTTCATAGTCGTATCCGGATACGTATGGTAATTGCATAAATTTTTGCATGGAGAAAAATCATTGTAACGTGCAAGAACTGTTCGATAACTATTCGTTGAAACGAAACTATGTACCTTATGCGTGCAAAACTGAAATAGTAGTATCTACCATATTTTTAGAGGACATCTTCCTGGGTGTGAAACTTCAAAGGGGAGGGTGAAAAAAATAACTCTTTCAGAATGTGTTCGGTATACTATTTTTATTGCGCGGTCCGTGGGGCAAACTTTCGAACGTCGTTTGCGTTCCGAAGATTTTCGTTTTTATCTTGGGACGACAGGGCTGTAATCGAAGAGAAGAGCTTATATATAGTCTTGTCAGATATCGACAGATTTGTTTCGACCTGAGGGCTTCTAGGTTCAGGTAAACTGTTGGCGGGTTACTGAAAAGAGTCGCGGTGAGGTTAGGTGAGGTGTAGTGGGATGAGGTGGGTTTGGTACAGAGTGCATTTTAATTGAAAGTTACGGTTTAGTCGTTGGTCGTATATGGAATAGAAACGAAGAGAAGAGAAGAGGAAGGTAGTAGCTATAACTATAGCTTTATAGGTAAAACGGTAGTCGTCGTTCGTATCTACATATATGTAATACCGCGAGTAGTTCTTACCGTAGGCATTTTGTTCGCAGGTGCAGGGTCTCCTGGGTAATTCCATGTCGCAGCCGGTGCAGTTTCGTACATCGCCTCCGGTCGACGCGCATAAACCTGGTCGATCCCTATCCCCACCTCCAAAATTATTCCATGCGTCTGTCAGAGATCCTCGACCACCACGTCCCAGATCACGTCCGAGGCCTCATCCCCTCATCGATCACCTCGACGCAGATCCGGACGCCCTCAGCGCATGCAGTCCCAGAAAACGACATCGACCACCGCATCGTCTGCCACGGCCATGTCTCGATTTTGAAAAAATGCAGCAGGTGAGTACGTTTGTCCGATAGTAACATAAATAAATAAACAATCCGTGAGTTGTACCGTGTGCAAAAACAACAAAAAGCACATTTTTATTTTCTAACTCGATATATTTATTCATTTCAATCTTCGATACGGAAATCACTGCCTACGATTAGTGTTGGTGAAAAAAAAAAATTTTTCCGATATTAAAGTTCGAGGCAACTTCTGAATTCAATTTTTTTTCGGCTAGAACTTTTCGAAGTAATTTTCTCCTCATACGAACGAAGTATTGATTTTTGGGCTGAGACTTGAAGTAAAAAAATAGAGTTCGATACGCTTGCCACCCCTATACTGTACACGCTAGGGTGTTTGAAAAATATAATTTTTACCAGCGGTGCAATTGAAATAACAAACTTTATAAAGGCGAATCACTTTAGTTGGTTCAAACGGGCCGGGGACACGGGTTGCAAGGGAGGAATCTTTTGAAAGCGAGTCGTGCGGAAATAAACTCTTGCTGATACCTATACGTGTAAAAAAGTTTTACCAACACATTAAATATACATACATACGAATGAAAGTCGTACTTTTTTTTTGTTTTTTTTTTCATTCTTCTTTTTTTATTCATCACTATCAGAACAGAGCGGAACCTAAGTGACAAGTTGATACCTTTCCCCTATGAATATCTATAAGGTATTCACATATGTATAAATGATTATTCGAAAGTAGCCCGACAAAAGTTGGATTCGAGGGAAAAAGCAATCAAATAATTTGGTCTAATAGAATAAATTATTGATCTACTATCCTGAAATCGAAGGATAAAATTGTCTTTCGTTATCCATATGGGGATATTTTCAAAATTGAGAATTTCATATAGTTCTAATTGTTGAGAAATCGAGAAAAAATCGAAACCCATATAAAACACGTTATTCATTGATCAATGAATGGGATACTTTGATGAAACCAATACCGATATCCGATTCACCCGGACTTACGTTGTAGGAAAAGTTCACGCCGTACGCTTCGTTCTCCTTGATATCAATGAAAGAGGTCAATAATAGTGAAAAAAGACTGCCAAGGCAGACACAATTGAAACGGCCCAAGTTACTACAAAGTCATCGTTGATCAATGCGACAGCATGAAATATAGCTGAGTTATCGTGATTATAAAAATGGTAACTCTATTCATATGCTTTTTGAACGGGAAGAAACTATAATACTCTGGTGGAAGTTCTCAAGAACTAAGAGCTGAAATTTTCAGGGAATTCATATTTCAGTACGAACAACAAAGTTCCGTGTGCGAGAGGGAAAAAAAAGTTCCTCGCGAACGAAACACCGTGGACAGTTACACTTCTCGTTCCTGTGAAAATTCTTTCCCATCCATACATTGATGTAGGATGACAAATTCATCCGTACACATTAGGGTGGACCAAAAAAAACTTTTAATTTTTTTTTCTTTAGTTACCATGACAATATCATCCAAGATGACGAAAAAAAAATCCTGGTAAAGTTTGCGCTCTTAATATTAATATTAAGAGGTCGCTCATCGTGATTTTTTATTTTCCATTTAAATAACACAGGAATTTTTTTTTTTTTTTTCATTTGGAATTTCATTGCGCTCGGACGAATTATCGGCCAGTGGAATCGAATACACATATTTGTAGGGAATTGAACGATCTACAAAAAAGATCTGATATGATTTTTTGCTTACTCGACTCGTTTAAAAGTTATTCGAGGTTAAAGTTCAACCTCAAATTATATATTTACAAAATATGATATTTTATGTTTTTGAGTTATTATTTTGCGATAGAGTATAACAAATTGTAAAAGTCATTATTACGATTTGAGGTTGAACTTCAACCTCGAATAACTTTTAAACGAGTCGAGTAAGCAAAAAATCATATCAAATCTCTTTTGTAGATCGTTAAATTCCCTACAAGTATGTGTATTTAATTCCACTGGCCGAAAATTCGTTCGAGCGCAATAAAATTCCAAATAAAACAAAAAAAATTGCCTGTGTTACTTAAATGTGAAATCAAAAATCACGATGAGCGACCTCTCAATATTAATATTAAGAGCTCAAACTTTACCAGAATTTGTTTTTCGTCATCTTGGATGATATTTTCATGGTAACTGGAAAAAAAAAATTTTAAGGTTTTTTTGGCCCACCCTAGTACACATCCATCCGGGATGATGATGATGATGATGATGATGATAACATGCAAGTTTGTGAGATAATGCAGGTTGTACAGCTCTGGTGGTGGCGGCGGAGGTTGTATAGGTAACGGACAGCCAACGGTAAGCTCCGTAATCCCTTGGGACGACGGGGACTGTATGCGCTTTCTATAACGTCTATCCGGGTGGGGTTTTACATACACGCATACACATATATAGCTAAATATATGTATCGGTGGCCGGTACCCCCAACGGCGTTGCAGGGATTGGGTATCGTATAGTTTTACCAGACGGCGAGTAGACTTGGTACCGGTATTAACGGAAATACGGGGGTAACCTACGGGAAAGTAGAGAGGGCGGCATCCAACTCCTACCGCAGCAACAACCAGGTAGAGGAATTCCGTATGAGGGGATGAGGAGAGAGGCGCGGCGTACGCGCGGGGATCACCAAACCTACCCCGTGAGTGAACCAAGGGTGCATCCAATGAATAAATTAACCTCAAGCTTAAATCCCCTACACCAGAGAGCCCATGGCGACAGACGTATAGGTATATCTATAGGTGTCTACGTGTGCAGTGCGGATATATAATATACACCTATAGGTACATTCATGTGGGTGTGATGTGATGCATAATATTATACTTGGAGGACGGTGCGAAGCAACTGAAATACCTGAATTTCTACCAGCTTCTTTTCAGACGAAGATATCTAAGATACCGATGTGTTTTTTTTCTTTTTCATATTTTTTTTCTTCTAACTTCGTCCTTCGTTTTGTTATTTCTTTTGATTTATATTCTACTCGGACGACGACCGAACTGCGAAAATGGATTATCAATTTATTTACGGTTATTTGAAAAGTCGCGAAATTATCTTTGATCCGATTTTACGAAGGGGAAATCTCGCTCTATCTGACTCAGCAGTTCCTCGCGGTGTGGTGTGGGGTAACGTAATTGTCGCGGGGAGAAAAACCTCCTTAGAAATTTTTATTACTTTATTTCCGCTTCATTTTTGCTAAATACTGTATATCGTGGGTACATCTGTGAAGTGACGGAAGACTGGGCTGATAAATCTGAATTTCCCATTAATCAGCGATGAAAAATTTTTCTTCATTTTTTTCATTCTCGAACTGCATCTACATTTTTTTTATTAAAAAAAATCGTTTATGTCGGAGGAAGATATTTCGAAAATAAAGAAGCAACCGCTAGATATATTTTTTTTTTTTTTTTCGACATGATCGACGAACCAGAAAAGTGCATTAAAAAAGTAAAGATGATGCGGTAGACGACGCATTCTTGATAAAACGAAGAAAATTCAAAGGCGCGGAAATAAATTACATCATTTTTGTATAATAACCGTCTTTTTATGGGCGTCAAAACGTAAACAACTTTTAGTGATCGAAAAAACTTTTGGTCCTTTAATCTTCCCGGAAGGAAGTGGCACGTACGTATAGTGCATGAATATCCAATGTTTCGACGGGTGCATCATGATGATACCGCGGTTTTAGTCGCGGGTGCCGCTGTGCCGCAGAACTTGCGGCGATGGAATTACGTGATTAGCCAAACCTGATTATGTTCCACTTGACCGCGCGTGAAATTGGGTGGCTACGCAGGTACCTACCTATATAACTATGTATACCTAATTTTATACCTATATCTTCCATATACTCTGACGGTAGTCAAAGGCAAAAACGGTCTCTATCTGCGATAACCCCCACGATATGGTACAACGTACATACGTATATGTGTGTAAACGTAAGCGGCGTACGTGTGGCACACGTAGGTATACGCCTCTAACACGTAGGACTTGTACACGGGGTGAATGTAGAGCGAATACCGTGTGGGTGGCGCAGGAGGAGGATTGTTATACGTCGCTAATCAGTACATTGCCTGCTGTATACCGTGCGGAGTGATTTATGGCCGACGGAGAGAGGAAACAAATTCCTCTGACTCGTACCTTTCGAAGCTTGGTTTTCCCTCGAGCACTTACTACACATATAACCCCTTATATCTACGCATTTATGTCTACACACGTACATTTTTACATAAATACATATCCCCCCAAAAGGCACCTACGGTGCAAAAAAGTTCGCCAAGTATATTGAATGTTTGAAAAATTCATTGATAATAAAAAAAAAAGAATCCAAAACAATTATTGTGCTAAGAACATGTAACTTTGCATCATGTAAGAATATAAAATTGGAAAGTGAATCAATTAGAATCAATTCAAAGAATCAAAATAAATCAACGAAATAAATTAAATGAAGAACAAAAAAAAAATGCAAAAAAATAAATTGGAGTACCTGGTTCTTGGCGGGCTAATGTTATATTGCCGTACAAGAGTTCTGGATTCTTTTCCGAAAAAGCCCGCCAAGCCCCACTACCTCCAATTTATTTTTTTGATTCTTTGAATTAATTCTCAGTGATTTACTTTTCAATTCTATATTCTTACATGATGCGAAGTTACATGTACTTGGCAAAATATTTAATTTGTATCCTTTTTTTCTTATTATCAATGAATTTTTTAAACATTCGATGTACTTGGCGAACATTTTTGCACCGTAGGTGCCTTTTGGGGGGATTTCATAACTTTTTCTACGTTGTTGGAGAATATTGCAGTATTAATTATGTTTTTTTGGGTGTACTATTGTCGTAAGATGTTTGACGGGTTAAGAAAAATTTTCGAACGGTAGCCATGATAGCGCCGCTTTTCTGGGGCCCAATGAAAAGGAATCGCTGTGCGGCGGCGAACTCGATAAGAAACCGGACCGGCTACTTTGACGCCACCTGCTAGGCGTGCGGGAACTACAACCTTTTTCCTACTTGACAGGAATATGGCTAGTAACCACACCGCGGCTTCTCTTCTATACAATTTATGTTGGAATGGTTTTGGATTCTGAGAGATATGTTGATGACGACGGTGACGAATCTGATAAAACGAGCCTGCCGGTGATCCGACTACCGATTTCATTGAAATTAAGCTTAAATGAAAGCTCGTCCCCGATTTATATAACGAAAGTGATTTTACATTTACTGTAACATTATTAATATGGGAGCTATTTGATAAAACGCGAATCACCACTCCGCTTCTGAGCTCCCGTCGCGGTAAAGATACTCGGTAGTGCGCCCGTTCTTCGAATGTACTTGGCGCGAGACTGTCGGCGCGTAAAGTTTAGAGCCCTCAGTTTGGAGGTTTATAACTACGAAGAAAAAAATGATAGAGCAGAAATTCAAAAAAGGTTCAAAAGCTTGGAGTATTCCGCGTCTGATGACTCATTTTCGAAAATCGAGAAAAAAACACAACGACAGTTATGACTACCGAAAGGTTGAAAAACGTTGTTTTTCGGAGTTAACCGAAGTAGGTTAACTTTGGAACGTCGCCACTCGTTAAAAAAGCACTCAAAAAATACGAAAAAATTCAGGAATATTACTGAAAGATTTTTCAGCATGATGCCGTTGGAAAATTTTAAAAATATTAAAAAACATGGCGCCCAAGTGCACCAAAGTACAAAAAGGCAATCTCGGGAACGGTTCAAGCTAGACGGACTTATGAGGGCTGTAAATTTGCAGAAAAATATACATTTTCTAATGCCGTGAACAGAAAATTGCTCGTATTGCTGAATTTTCGGTAATCGTCATTGACGTTTTGGGATATTATGGGCGCTCAGCGGGCGAACCAGCCGCTACAGCGTCGCTGCGTTCTCCCATCTCCTCC
This sequence comes from Athalia circularis, assembly GCA_963978495.1. Lineage (NCBI taxonomy): Eukaryota > Metazoa > Arthropoda > Insecta > Hymenoptera > Athaliidae > Athalia > Athalia circularis. Next base: position 16,797,013 of record OZ021700.1, on the reverse strand, counting down.
CAGCGCGCGTCACTACATTATAGTAGTTTCTCTTATAAAAACGTAGATTGCTATCGAAATTTGCAGCGACGTCTAACGGCTGGTTCGCCCGCTGAGCGCCCATAATATCCCAAAACGTGAATGACAATTACCGAAAATTCAGCAATTCAAGTAATTTTCTGTTCACGGTATTAGAAAACGTATATTTTTTCTGCAAATTTTCAGCCCACGTAAGTCCGTCTAGCTTGAATCGTTCCCGAGATCGCCTCTTTGTATTTTGGTGCACTTGGGCGCCATGTTTTTCAATATTTTTTAAATTTTCCAACGGCATCATGCTGAAAAATCTTTCAGGAATCTCCCTGAATTTTTTCGTATTTTTTTCGTGCTCTTTTAACGAGTGGCGACGTTCCAAAGTTAACCTACTTCGGTTAACTCCGAAAAAACAACGTTTTTCAACCTTTCGGTAGTCATAACTGTCGTTGTGTTTTTTTCTCGATTTTCGAAAATGAGTCATCAGACGCGGAATACTCCAAGCTTTTGAACCTTTTTTGAATGTCTGCTCTATCATTTTTTCTTCGTAGTTATAAACCTCCAAACTGAGGGCTTTAAACTTTACGCGCCGACAGTAAGTCTCTTGATATACATATATACCCCCATGTAACGTATACCATAGATGCGACAAACGTAGAAAAGATCTACTAATTGACGATGGGGTATATGTATCATGTCCGATGAAATTATTCAACTTAGACGGAAGAAAAACAAAAATAAATAAATAAATAGAAAAAAAATAACGAATCGTGTAATTCTATAACCTGTTGGACTGGTAATCAATTATTTTTGTATCGTAGGATCATTAGTGTTGGGTCTTGGAAAAAGCTCGATGTTTAGAGTCTTCCATTTTATCTGAAAAGCGACCGTCTTATTTTAACATACTTGTTTTTCGATTCTCTATCTTTTCTTTTTTTTTTCATTCGAAATCGTACATAGCGGGATAGCTTCATCAATTAACTAAAATTGGAGATGTTGCGTTCGTTGTTGGGTCGATGGTTTTGTCTGCGCAGTGTGCGTCTTTTTCTCCCCTCTTCTCTTTGCTTTATTACTATTTTTAGGTTGTAACCATCACCGCGGGATGTGAAAGAGAAGTTTGAAAGGTTGAATGAAAGACGGGAGAGAGAAACCCCTCGGGAGAAAAAAAGGGCCGGTCGTGTTTCGTATGTATACGTATACATATTGTACAGGTATACGTATATACGTGTATAAAACGTCCGCGACTTGTTATATTGAATAACGATCCAAGTTCCAAAGATCCGTTGCTATGTATACCGTATATACCTACCAGTCTCCGATGCGCGTGTACCTCAAATATCCACCATATAGTTACGTATGACACACGATGGAATTAAATGGCACACTACTCACAGTATATCCCGTCTCCATATTTACTTCGATCACAAATCTACTACACAAAACCGAGTAGCTGCGCCAAGTTAGACAATTACTACATACCATGCATTTATTTTTCCATTCATATATCGCGATGCGATGGCAAGAATCGACTGCGAAACGATTTTCCCCCTATCAAACGTCTTCATGTATACCTTCAATTTAATATAAACAAGAGAAAGAAAAGAGTACGAACAGAGTAATGTTTGTTTTTCTCCCTTTTGTCTTATTTATGTGTTCAAAGAATTACTTTTCTTTTCATTGAATTGTTCTACTCCTATACGGATAGTAACCTATGGATAGTAATTTACTTTTTTCTTCTGTAAATCTAAAACACGGCATGTGTGTAGCGAATATACGGAATAAACGATTCCACTAGCTTCAAATTGTCCCAGGAGTGAAGTTGTCATGTCTGAAATTTATTAGTATTATTATTATTTGTCTTCAAATAAAGTTCACATTTTCCAATAATAAAACAATAATATAACCTCCAATTTGCAGGCAGAAAATTAAATACTGGCTGTATTCTTCTCGGTTATTATTTAGCAGAGATAGAGGGAGAAAGGGAAAAATATATGAGAATGGAATGGAAAATTCATATTGACAAAGTCTCATTTGTAAAACCTTGAGTTGGAAAGGTTTCAATTTTGTCTTATGCGGAGATTCGAACGTATATCCATGAGATTTCTCCTGGGAATTTATTTGACTGAAAACTCAGGACTGCCGCCGTTCGATGCCACGAACATTTGGTTGATTGCAGTGAGTAACGTACCGCAATGTAACGTAACGTATAAACAGACGAAAGCCTCGGAGTTATCAGAGTTGACAGAAGAGGTCGAAAATGCTTGGAAGCTATTTGTAGCTTACGTATTACCCCTTAGCTCACTTTCTCTCTTGCCAGTCCATCCGTCCATCCATCCATCCATTCATCCATCCATCCAACCATCCATCATTCGTTCGGCCAGCCGTCAGGTCGACGAAATTAAGACAAACCCCAAAATCTATTTTCAAAATTTAACCTGCAACCACTATAGTCCATGATGTACTAGTCCTTCGGTAAGTTGGCTAGTGACTAATTAGCTCCTTCTAATTAGCGTTTAATGAGACCTGTTAAAAGCTCAGCTCCTCCAATCTGTTTTCCTTACACGATGTTTACGATGTAAGGAAGTCTACCTAGCTCCTACCTAGTCATATACCATTCAAATCCAGACTGACTTGTAGTTCATGGTGTATGTATACCGTGACCCCGTGGAAACTACACACACATACTATGTGTACACGGAATGAACCGTGTACATCGACATCAGACAATATTACGAAAGAGAAAAAAAGAAAGACGAAAAGAAAAATAAAAAATGAAAAAAGATAGAGAGCTAAGCTCTGATGCGTGTCATGGCGACCCCTCGTTGGCCAAAACCTTCCGCCAAACCCTCCGTCGACGACATTATAGTCGCGCTATGCCAAACCCCTTTTCCCTGTAACCAGCATCAGAGTGGAAGTCAAAGTTGATGTGGGAGTGGAAGTATGGAACTCAATAATACTCTCCGACAACGCGCCAATTAGCCACTGCCGCGGGGATTCGAGCTTTCGAGCTTTCCAGCCTTAAGGCTGTTTTAACTTACACTTTTCTTTGGGCGACGCGCCAGGTTTTCCACGTAATCAAACTAAACGAAACGAAAACTAAACTCGATTGATACCAAAATGCAACGAACTCGTAAACCGAACGAAACCACCTCGCGGCTAACATTTATATCCCCATTTGCACACTCGTTGTCAGTCAGATTTGCCAGAGTTTAATTCTGAGAACTGCGTACGCCGTCACATGGATTGACAGGTAGGTAGTACCCACCCCTACTCGGCTTTCCTCCTTCCATTTTGGTTCAACCTCCACCCAACTTTTCCCTCCTCCATTTCACCCTGGTTCCACCCCGTATCTGCCTACCCTACCCGACGTTAAGTAAACCGCCCTGCGCTCGACAGCGAGAAGGTAGTCAAGCGGCTTGCTTTCGAATAATGCATATCTGCTAAGTGCAAGCGCCTATTATAAACTTGGCTCTGATCCGTAATTGCCAATTAGCAGATGTTTATTCTAAACTCTATACAGACGAAATCAGTGCGGACATTGCTTCATACGGGAACGTTAATTATACTTATTACAAACCTTTGCACCCTATTGAATCATTTCTTATACTCATCGACGCCATCTTACAGCTGAAGGATTTCTTGGCAGGTACACAAATCCCCACCGAATGGTGCAGATAGTTTACCAATTTTCATCTGATATTTGCTTCAGCTTCTTCACTCTTTCAAATTGACTCGAGAGATCCCATTGACGTCTGCATAGTACATTTCAACCTTTACGTGGCTATTGTATCGTTGTTAGATGTTAATGGGAAATCCGAGGGACTAATTGAAGTACAATTATACGAAATTGTGTTCAGACTATTAACGAATGATATTGTTCAGGGAGCTGTCAAAACTAATCTATGTATAAACCACTACATAGGATAATTGTATCGAACAGAGTTTCAGGTCGTTATTATGTCGTCGAGGGTGGATAGGTGGTTGTAGGTATTATAGTACATATAAAACACCGAAGAGATACGTGATCAGTCGGCGGTTATTTTCGAGGAGAAATTTTACCAGTTTCGCCGCAGAAAAACAGGGTGAGTTATTTTTAGTAGATGCCGCAGGTTGTTGTGTGCTCGTACATTTTTGTTTTGAAAGGGCGTGGTACGTGACCTGTTAGACTTTGGGTTAGTCGGTCCTTCGAAAAAGTTAAAAGATTGAATGGCAAATGATTTAAACAGTGGATAGTTGATTTCCAATATCAATGCGTGTGATTATTTCCATGACAGCAATAAGGTCACGGTTTGAACAAAATCAAAGTCATTTTGCTACACGAATTTTGTTGAAAAAATCATGTCTGTACCATATGAACCGAACGCGGTAGAGTGAAGCAACCATCATTGAGGAATCACACCGAGATTGATGAGGCTTCGTGACATTGGTAGGAAGATGAAATAATGCACGAATAACGATTCACCTTGCGCATCGCCATCCACATGTTCTAAAATGGTTCGGTCTATAACAATATCATACGTGAAATGCGCATGAATAGGTACGTAATTTCATGTGATGTTATATGATCACATATAGCTACCATTTTCTACTTAGACATGAACATAAATAAATGTACACCTATGTGTTTTACGTACGTAAATGAAAGGTAGCTGCACTACGTTGGCCATGTATAAATTCAAGCTTTTGCATACCGCCAAGACCACCGTGGGTATTGTCTCAGGATTCTGGCTAAAATTTATGGACAAGGTAAGGCTTTGAACGAAGACTTAACCGCGCGACGTTGTGTATGGGAAGGTGGTACACGCGTACCGAGGTTTTTGTGAGGTATTTTCACATCGGTCGTATCTGTGCATCTGGGTACACCATGTGTGTTCTGTATCTATGGAGCCATAGTTCCGTACAAAGTGTAGTAAAAGAAAAAAGTAAGAATTAAGCGAGCGAATGAATATATCTTGGCTACCTTTTTGTTTTCTGGGAAAACAGAAAAATTTTCAAAGTAACGGATGAAGTTTAGCCGATGAATCTTTAGACTACCCCGTTAGAATACCGCCAAAAATTACATCGATACACTGACGATCTTTCGGAGGTATTGGCACCTCCGTTCAGCGAACAAAGTTCATGTTGTACCAAATAAAATCCTATATCAGGTACTTCCACTGTTCTATTACATACACGACGCCGTGACACCAGACTGTTTCACCTGATGACCTGTCGCGCTGTGAAATTCTCATGTCACTCGTCCTGCAGTTGGGGCAAAAGTAGAAATAGAAGTGGTGCTATCTAGTGGAGAGGGAGAGAGAGAGAAGAGTAAGGGGTGATACCTACCATTACCGAATCCCTGTGTTCCCAGTTACTGGGCGAAACGTATCTGATACTTGTACTTACAAGTTTTGCTACCGGGTTAGGTATTTGAAATCTGCCATTAGCAGTAACCGCACGTAGGGCGGTAGTGTAGTCAAGCCTGGCACGGCCGATGGGATACAGGTAAGTGTGGGCGTATAGGTAGAAGGTATAAAGGGATACACGTGCATAGATGGGATAAGGGGCGTAGCGTAAGGTATGGAACGACGAAGCGAAGCAATGCCGAAGCTGTCGGAGACCGTCTGTTTCAACGCTAGCAGTGCAGTTATGCATGGACACTAATCCCACGATGCAGCACAAGACTCCGAAGGTCTCTAATACCACCACGTCACTATCCGGGGGGTGGAGACTGAGGGGGTGGTAGGTACCAGCTGCCGGCGGAAGTTGTCAGTGCTCTACGAAAGTTTACCGCAACTCGACATAGCTTATATATGTTACACCCACGCGACCACGGATAGGTAAACGTATTAAGTGAAATATACCTATTTATAATATACATATGTATGTACACTTGGCGAGGACATAACTGGCGTAGTTAGACAGAACGCGATGAGCTGTAGGTTGGTATTAAATATCCTAGTCTAGGCAGCACGTGCTTTTTAGGTCCACATTTTTCAGCAGTCTCGGAAAAATATGAACGAGGTGTCATTCGATTCGGGACAACATGTAGAAGTTTTTTTTAAAAAAAATCAAGTTTCGCTCGCAAAAATTCCAAAAGTTATAACGGGGATTTGGTTTTTCGCAAATATCTCAAGAACTAATTGAGATTTTCGAAATTAAAAAAAAGATTCGAAGTGTACAGTCCTCGTCAAGTGTACAGTGCTGTCACGGTGAAACCGGCGGGTCGGTAACGCGCAGGCGAGACCTACACGAATTTGTTAGCGTCAGCGTGGCTGACTATCCAGTCCCCCCCTAGCGCTGTCATGATCTTAAGGTTACCCTCGGTAGTTTTCGGGAAATCGTAGACAAATTTATTCGGAATACCTTTTGAAATGAGAATTTGATGTATGATGAAAAAAAGTTTCAGGTAAAAGTCTTTCGTTTGTTTGGAGTAAATTTTGAATCTGTGAATAAAAAGAGGGAGGGACTTTCGTTTGAAAAAACAAAGTTGATCTTCAAATGACCCTGACGAGTTCATCAAATGAATAGTACGATGGTATACATCATATATATCGCTCTTCGAACGATGAAACTTTTATCTGAATCATTTATTTTTGCAAGAATTCATTGTTCTTGGGATATTCTGGTGCTTCGAGTTAAATGGTCTACCCTATATAGTATTCGTATGAATCTACACGAATATGAAAACGCCTCTGGCTCTCCAATTCAGGTGATGCTTCATTAATTATAACCACGTTACAGTTTGAACTTGTGTAATTTGAACCTCACGCATGTATTTTACGCGGAAAATTATTTACGACAAACTGTTTGATAACTGGAATAATATTTCTCTCTTTCCCCCTCCCCCCGCTACCCCTTATTAGACTACTCGTAGTTTATGAAGTTTATTTTAAATGCAACTACATCAGCCTGGAAAAGGTCTCAGAAACCTTATTCCACACATGGTGCAAGCAAAAACTGAAATGAAGCCCAAGAAGAGAACGGTTTTTTTACGAGCTTTTCTAGACAATTGTCGCATACGTTTTGGTTTACTAATACTTTCCAGAGAATATCCTCATCGATAAATATGTATGGTACCCAATATCCATCCATTCATTCATCGTTCTCATTCTATTCGCGATATGTCACGTGGTGTATTTTATATCTAACTGTATTTTCTCTTCATGTCAAAAAATAATGACAAGGCGTTCGTTCGCCGGGGCCACGCAATACGCAACAATATCACATCTGCCCGAGTGAGCTCATGAATAAGCGTGTCATCTAGATTAATTATCAACCAGTTCTAGAAATGACACGTTTAGATACACGTCCTATCCATGTAGGAAGTTTCCAAGGCCTGATTAAAATATTGTCCACATAAATTGTGGGATTATTATTATTATTGGTATTAATATCGTTGTCATTCTTTATTTGGGGGGGGGGGGGGGGGTCAACGAGTAGATTATACCGATTGGATCGTCGTTACGGTTGATTCCGTAGAACAACGGGAGTAAAATGAAATCGATTTTGTTTCAAAAATATGCACGAGTCAAAGAATGGGAAAAAAATTTGCGCGTGTTTTCGTCACATATGTATGTACGTAGTGCATACGTATATTTGCTGCCGGTTCGTGGCATTACAAAAAAGTGCAAGTACAAGTCCCTCGTTCCTCTATATCCTTCGGGAGAGAAGAGCATATGAGGTACGTGGACGAAGGGGTGAAGGGGGTATGGCATGAGTGCAGAACTGGCAACGAAGGCAAGGTGGTCCCTGAAGCCATCTCATGAATCAGTAATGCGATCTGCGAAAATTGATTTTTTACGACCACGTTTGAATCGTATATTCTCGCCATGTATATCGCCCTCGCGCGCACCGATCGAGCTCGCCCTACCAAGTAAGGGGGGGGGGGGGGGGAATTAGGAACTGTACCTGTATACATACGTGCATGTGTATATATATATATATATATCAATTGTTCTACGGTCGAACGAAAGAATTGGATTTCGGAGAATCGGCTGCTGTAAAGGATGTAAAATTTCAATTCAACTATTTTTATTATATTCCAAAGAATAAGGTTGACCTGCACAAATAAATTCTGTTAATGAAAAAGTTTTTGGGATGAAAGGAGATGAAAATTTATTTCACGCATTCTCAACCCGCGCGCGATGCGTTTTGAACAGAGGTTCCGTGTTTATGCTGGAAAAAAGTGAAGTAATCTTTTTTTCACTTTCTTCGCTTTCTCGGCGCATACATTATATATACCATGTCATCAGCTGTGACATTCATTTTTTCCTTTTTTTTTTTTTGTTTTTTCGCGCGCGCGCTTTTCAGCGCGGCGTTAACCATCATTTTGAAACCGTTCAAATTTCAAGAGATTGCGCTGACGCGAACCGTGACGTGGGAAATCGGTTTAACGTTTCCGCAATATCACTCTAGGCAGCGGTGTGTATACATAGAATATATGGATATACGTACGTGCATCTTCCATAGCTTGCGCTACAGGCGGAACCACGTTGATCTTCCTTTTCCTTGCCGTCCGTCTATCTATCCGTTCGTCCTTCGCGTCCTTCTCTTCACCCCCACGACGACGACGACGTATTCTACGGTGAAGTATAAAAATTAAATTTGACGCCGAAATTGAATTTTCCAGTTTTGCAAGCCAATTTCCTTCAAGTCCTCCTCCCTTCGGCGTACTCTACCCCCATTCCCCCAGTTTCCAATCCCTTCTTCTTGTTCTTTTTCTTCTCCTTCTGTGCACTCCTCTATATCATACCCACCACGGATAACTTAACCGCGAGGTGGTGCTATCACTCGATATTATATAGCTCTTCGGCTACCAACTTCAGATCTGTAGGGAAATGCGAGACCCCTCCACGCTTAAATATACATACAGGTATATGTCGGTGATATACTGGGGTTTGTATGTACGTGATGCAGTCAGAGCTTGCGGATATGCAACCCGAAATCTATACAGTTTTATCAAACGAATTTTGTGAAATTTTCAAAGCAAAATCGACCCTCCACAGAATGCATCGAGATAAAAAAAAGTTAACAACTTGAAGTATTCTTTTTTTTTTTGTCACAACCGTTCGTAAACGGACTCCTGAGTCACATTGTTTGCAACTAACGCTGATTATCACGGGACGATTGATAATTTATCTCAGAATTTTCAGGACCCCCACAACTTCCGGTTTCATAATGGCGGGGTCGAATCACTTTTTCTGATTTGTAGTCCCATGTCTCGGTTCGACTGCGCCATTTTGTTTGTTTACTCTGAATCTCAATTTAGATGAGCTTTGCAATGGCGATAAATTGTGAACTGTAAGATCATTAATAGTGATTCTTCGCGAATTTTTAATAATTGCATCTCATGAAATTGAAATGGAAGACACATCTCTTGAGTATAGTAGATCTTTTGGAGTGAGGTTTCAAAGTCAAGAGATCACTCTACTCAGAATTCTGAGAGGGTTGTACGCCCAGACGCTCGTTGCCAGTCGAGCTCACTAACTCCTTTGTAGATCTATAAACGAAGAGGTGTTCAAACACACTACCATGCATATCTTCAACAGCAGCTGAGCCCCATTATTCATTAGATACTTAATTACCGTCGGATGGATTGAATTCTTGACAAAAAATTGCTCATCTCCGCCCAGCGTTAGGAATAACGAGGCAGCTGTTTACAACGCGCAAGATTCATTTGACAATTTAATTGAAACGTCGTTTACGCGGAATCTATTTTTCCATTTATTTATTCTTTTTTTCATTCAATTTCAATTTAATTTTCTTTTCGAATTTTACTCCAATTTATTTTCTCACGTAAACCTACACGATATTATACCGTTGAATATCGTGGCAGATATTATTAAGTCGATTGTTGTGATTTTTTTATCTTCATTATTTTTTGTAGAAAATATTTTTTAATCTCATAATTGCAGGCTTGATTTGAACAAAAAAAAAAATAATTTTCTTCATTGATTTTTTCCCTCCCACCGTTATACACCTAATTTAATTTCGAGTGGATTCCTCCTAGCTTTAAATTGCGCTCGCTTTACGCGATTCGCATGGTGTCAGGTATTTCTACTAAATTACGTTTTCTTCCTCTTCCTGCTGCCGCTGCCGTTACTGCATCTCTCCGAGCCCTCCCGCGAGGCCGCCTGCATCTGCTTTCTCTTTTATTTCTACTCACTTGATGCCCTCCTTCCTATAAAATTCGCGAGCGTTGTAATTTACATTCCTAGTCTCTTGTAGCTTGCCCCGGTTTTAAACGGCAACCTGCCCTTTGTACATCGCACGACTAATATTCAAATAGCCGTTGGTGCTCCGCTCCCTCTACTCGCTCGCCTTACTTACTCGGCTCTCGCTTCTTGTCTACTATTTACCATCTATGCGAGTTCAACGCCTTCGCCCACGTCTACCGTAAAGGCCGCGACTTGAATTGCACAGAGGCACGCGCTCACTCAAGTTTTCGGCTCCGCTCGCTCTACGCGATCCTGAAAATCCGAGGGAACGATAAGACACGCGCATGCCTTATACATTCATACCCACCTGTATGTGTATCGCTTTTTACAAAGAATATAACCGCGAGATACGAATGTGCGCAAGGCGATTCGATACTTATCATACCGCGATTTAAATTCCGAGTCGAATTTTTCCGATAGAATTTTGCCAAAAAAATAACCATATCGCATCTAGCGCTATCTGAAATATGAGAGACTATGGAAAAAATCGGCAGAATGAAGGATCAAAATTTCTGATTCTTTCTTTTCGGATTTTTTCTTTTTTTTTTTCTAATTGTAAGAAAAAGAAAATTCGTCGATTATTAAATATTGGTTTTACGCGAAAGGCAGAACTTCGGCGAGGATTGGGGATTGTTTGTTCGTAAGAAATCATCGATTTTTAGAGTGAGACTCGACGTCGGAAGATAAACATTTTAAAATACCGCCACCCTAGTCTAATATAATACACGATACATTTATTCAGAAACTCGAGTGTATTAGGGAGTAGAATTAAGGTCGTTAAGCCTGATGCAATTTCCTGTATTAGACGTCTTAGGGGATAATACATCGTGACATGGGTATATAGCCGCAGTACATAGAGACTATATAGATATAAGGTACGTGTATATATTTACGTACAACGTAGATACATATACGTCTTTATGCACCACACCGGCGCACGTACATACCTCTCTTATACCTGCCAAAGCTTCACTTCCGTATCTCTCATCTCGCGCCAATAGCATCATCTCTGGGGAAAAAGAAGCCGCGAGTTCGCCGGTCCAAGATTACACAACCCAGAAACACCTTCGCTCCTTCTTCCCTATTCTTTTTGTTTGTTCTTTTTCTCCTCTTTTTTTTCAACCTCGTCCGACGATAAAACGAACAGATTAGACCCTTACCTAATTCCTACCGTAATATCTCTCTTTCTCTTCTTCTCCTCTTCTTTATTACCCGATTTTCTTCCTTCCTCATTTCTTCTTACGATCATCCTTTTTTTCTCCTTCTTTCAGCGGTCTTCGTTCATTTGTCTCATAATTTATACACTTACGTAGATCCTTGATATTTTTTGTTCGTTTGAAAATTTTTGTTTTCACAAAGGACCGCTGTCAACAATTGTGACTCATCCGTCGTATATGTGAGTGTTACAACAATCGTGCGTGCTGCACGTGAAAATAACCGTACAATCTGATTAGACAGGCTTGATTATGAATTATAACCGTACGAAGAACAGAAAGAAAGGCGGGGAAAAAAACAAATGATAAAGAATATGAAGAAAGAAAAAAATGACTTATAAACTGAAATGTAATATATGTTTTCTATGAATCCTAATCAAAATTTAGATCAAATTAACTCGTGCGCACCGTGGTGTATATTTCTTTTCGATATACATCTCAACGACTCTATAGCGATTAATCAACTTATCCACCTTACAATATACCCGTTTATTACTAGTATAATAAATATGAGTTACGTATTCACTCGGGTGTTTTTCCCCCTTATTTTTTTTTAATTTTTTTTTTGATAACTTCATCCGCGTGGTTCATACTTTGTTTTTGATTCGTTCACGCGCAGTTAAAAAAAAAAAAATACAAATTTAGCGAAAGTCACGGTTTTTTCACGAATTTTGAATCGCTGTACATCGTAACCAAAAATTGAATAAGAATCTAAAACTTTACACAAACACTCGGAGGTAGTAAGGGAACAAGTTTGGCGAATTTTTTTTTTTTTTTTTTATTCCATCACACCTTCCAAATGGGGCATCGGGAGTCGAGGGTGAAGATGAGGACGAGTGTTGGTTATCGGTGTTTCTATATCGCCACGATCGTTTGAAGTATGTATATATATTTTTTGTTTTTTTTTGTTTTTCATTCTTCCAACAGGCGTGAACAACGCGTGCCGCGAAGTTGTACGTAATACGTACCTATTGTATATTTCTACGACGTTTATTAGAGAATAAAATTGTATAATAACAGCTTATAGTCCGTTCCATGAACTTCGTGTGCAACAAAACGTGTGTCTACCTCATGGGTAGTAGGTATATAAGGTATATTATTATACGCAAAACGCAATCGCGACTATGAATCAGCATCTGCTGCTGCTGCTGTTGCTGTTACTGCCGTAGAGCAGAGGCCATGAGGAGTGCAAGAGGGTAAAGGTTAGCCCGCGATAGACGAGCCTGCCTGCCTACCTACCTCGCGCATCGGTCGTACTTCTGCATACTGCAAATTCCATCTTCCATCCTTCCTTCCCTTCTCGGCTGCTTTCATACATCTCAGATGCAGGGGAACGCGCGCTTCGGCAGTTTCGCTCCATTGCTACTGCCGCGGCTGCTTGCATACCCCATCCCGATGTTATAGGACCGACTTGGGAGTAGTTCTATCCAAACGTTTGCAGGACCTACAGAGCTCGCCTATCCGATAGCTCTACTAAATTCAACGATGCTAGGAACCATGGTAAACTAATAAATCTTATTGCTTCGTGGCCTTTACTTTAATACCCTCGCAACCGAACCGGAGTACCGATTTAAAAGAGTGCTTGAATTTCAGATTGGTTCTTCTTTTTTTCGTTTCGTTTCGTTTCTTTTCCATTTCCTTATTTCAATTTTAGAAAAACAAAAATAACTACGATTCGGAAAAATGAAGGCACTATATCTGCCTGTTACCTATGTCATTGACTCTTTCATTTTCTCTTTATTCAAATCCCGATGGTTCGAAACTTTTAAATCTTAAACCAAGTACGTATAATACGGTACATACATCTGGGTGTGTTATTGTCATTATATATGTTTAATTACGCAAGGGCTCGAGGTAGCACGAACTCTCTATAATATCACGAGTTCCATGATGCCGCTACTGCAGTTACTGCCGTTGCACCGTCTGCAGGTTTCTCTCTAGATACCGTTCTACTTATGCTTTTGGTAGTATTGCCACTGCTGGTGAGGCGGTACCTACCAACTGCTGATGATATTCCCGTCGCCGACGACGATGGCAATGGCTCGTGATACGACGTAATATGAGCCAAAGCGCGACGCGACTGGGAACAGAAGCGAAGAGGGGAGGGAGAGATTCGAGCGGAATTATTTTCCCCTGTAATCTTCAGCGCGTTATTAGGTAGTGCACCAGCCACCAGCTACTTTATAGGGACATAGTTCTCCCAGATGTCGTATCATATGTATATATATCTCACCCTCGTTAAAAGACGACGACGTAAACTACTCTCATGCCGGCACACATCTTATATTCTATAACCACACACGTAGAATTTTAATATGCTATGTACACCCGGTTAGGTTGATCGTGAATCGCTTCGCGGCCGAGCTCGTTTGGACAAATTTTCGTAGCCGGTCGAGTTACACGAAAAAGTTGTCCAAACGCGCGCTTGGCCGCGGAGCGATCCAGAATCAACCTCACCGGGTGTACACAATATTAAGCATGCGCTCGCGGAGTTTTTGAGACTGTTGGAAAAGCAAAAGAACAAAACGATAAGGAAAAAGAGAGACAAAAAAAAAAGAAAGAAACCAACTTCGTCGTAATCTGGGTAGAAAATCTTTCGGCCGAAAGAAACCGTGACACGAACGAGCTCGGGGTGATTTTTTACTTCTCTTTTTTCCTTGGTACTACTTATGCAGGGCGTCAAGGAATCGTCGTTTCGCTTGGCGATGCTTAAACGTTCGGTTCACTGTGTAAGGTTATAAGGCGCAGCAAACTCTGATGCTCGGGGGGTTCTTCTTTGTCTCACGAAACCTTACCCTCCGCAACGAGCATTCTTCGCTCGTGATTAAGACGAGGTTTTCGCTTCACGCTTTTTAAACGGCTTGCCTCTTGTCGGCGTGGGTTTCGCGATTAAACCACTTTTCGCCCTCCGATATAACTTGTATAAATATAGGTATACCTCTTTACAATATTCATATAACTGTATACGCCCTTTAACCTTTTGGCCCCTCCCAAAATATCCCTTCCCTCCTCAGTATCGCACAGAAGGTATTAGTGGTACACGGGCAAAGCCAGACCGACTTTTCGATGACTTCTCTGTAGCAAGCTTCATTTTATCGTATCTCCCTTGCCTTGGGTCCCTCATGGAAACTAATTGTAAGCTAAGGGTAGGACTGAATTCGTGGTGAAATTTTCTTTGGGTACACGATACGTACCTGTATAAGTTGTTGGCACTACACCATTCTACGGGTGTCCCAGTAATGTAAGGTACACCAATACAATATGGAGGTTGGCGGAAGCATTCCCCAGAAGGAATCCTCGAATCGTAATAAATTTATCGTTTACTGGGCGAAAATGTATATCCAGAGGTATCGGTATAGTAGCATAGGTCCATGGGTTTAGGTGGACGTGGACGTGTGTTCCAAAATGGTTGGTTGGAAGTGTACCAATTGAATACTAAATTTGTACGTAGTACACTCGAAGCGTGTGAAGACAGAGCTTATTGTTGGGTACTTGTATGTATAGGAAGAGTGATTCCAAACTCTGAGAACGAAAGAAGCCTCATTCGGTTTCCTTGCCAACTCAATAAAAATGGGAAGAATTAGAAGACTCAATGAGAATGAGTAGACTCAGAAACATAGCATACCCAATGAATGAGTAAGTCGAGTCGAGTCGAGGTCAAGCGCATATCTGCCGAATCAAGCTCCTTCCAATCACGGAATTTGGAAAAACTCACCCTGTAGAGTAGTACAGTAACATAATGTACACTGTAATGGCGAAAGTATTTCCAAACGTCTGACGTTGGAGTCGCTGTAGGTTTTGGTTGTAGGAGGTTAGTGAGGGAGAGAGAGAAAGAGAATTCGAGAGAGAGAGAAGATTCCTGCAAGTTTAGGTGAAAGCTTTCTTCCGGAAAGTCGACTAATCGGTACTCTGCACTCGACAGTCGGAAGCACAAATGGGTACATTAGTCGAACGTCGAGCGCCAATTCCTATACGTCGCCAATCCCTTCTTCGCACGCACGTTCACGTATAGGTATATAGAGAGAAACTTTGCTTTTCTTCAGCAACACGCGTTCTATTTCAATACCCTTTCTCCATCTCACCTTCCCTTTCTTCTCCCCTTCAACCAACACCCACCGTGTTTCAGCCCTATAACCCCATCCTCTCTTCATTTTCTTCTTCCAATTCACCCCGTCCTCATTTTCCTTCAGGTCGTTTCACGGCCCCGACCACGATGCGAACGCGCCACAAGCGACCACCACCACTACCACCACCGCCACTTCTATACAACTCCTACGGCGTGTGACGTTATGGTGCCCGCCGGCCTCGTGTTGGTGCTTGCGTACAACTCATAGTACGCTCTCGTAGTATCTGTAGTATCCGTAGTATTCCCCCTTTTACCCTCCGTGTCTGCTGGTTGCCCTTCTCCTCTGCCTTCCCTCTCTCTCTCTCTCTCTCTTTCTCTCTCTCTCTCTCTCTCTCTTTCTCTCTCTCTCTCTCTCTCTCTCTCTCTCTTTCCTCCTTTACTCGGTTCCGCTGCTCCCCCACTGAATGGCAGAGCTCTTCCCTCCCCAACATCGCATAACCATTTCCCCTATAAAAGCTCCGCACTCACTATCCTTCTCCTTTCGCATCCCCTTCCGCCCCTTCCGCCCCTCACCCACCCCCACTTCCTCGCTCGCCGAAAGTTCGACGTCGCCAAAGCTTCGCCACGCCCACATGACGTCGGCCATCTTGGATTATGTAAACTGCTCTTCCTGTACTATAGGTCATGCTTTGCTACTACGCGCGCAGAATAAGAGAGAGAGAGAGAGAGAGAGAGAGAGAGAGAGAGAGATGGCAGAGTCGGTCACGGCGAGGAGAATGAGGCGGGTGACTGGCGAAAGAGAGGGAGACGGAGGAGACAGCGTGACGCGACCGAGCTTATATCTACCGTGTAGCGGAGCACGATGGTATAACCCAACTACAAATACAACCGCCATCGCCATGTTCTACCACTACTACCACACTACTACTACTACCACTACCACTACTTCTACTACTATTGGGTACACTACACCATTGCAGTCGTGTCTATACGTGCCACCCTATATAGCGTATAGTATAGTATTATACATCTATATAGTACTACGGGATAACATAGCGTAACTCGTAACGGTGGAAAGTGCCAACTATGCGACGATATAGTAAAACCGTGCGAAGGGGGAGAAGATGGCGGCCGCGACGGTGGGGGTAAGAGAAGGGAGTATCGGGAGGTGAAAAAGGGAATTCTACTATAGTATACTATGTATATCGACGACCATTCACACGCACGTGTTGTGTCGTGGCTCGTGTATACTTATTATATACGTGCTTCCAGGCAAAGCTTCTTACCCTGTAGGTGGGTATAGGAATACATATATATACGTTTCTTGCATTTTCCCAGATTGTCGATTACAATTTCCTCCGAATTTGATTACGACGAGTCTTTTTTTTCTTGTTAATTTGTTGTTTTTTTTCTTCATTTTTTGTCTCAATTTTTCTTGTTCCTCATTGTTATCTATACATTTACATAGGTTTACGTACGTCATCCATTTCTACGTCACAAATAAGATTTTTCAAATCTTTTTTTATCCGAATAGTGACCATTTTTTTTTATACCTATTACGAGACTCGATGTACAATATGCACTGTATTTTATTTAGAATCTCGATTCCTTTTCCGATTTTCCGTAAATTTTCTGCGTAAGTTAGTTTCAATTTATGGCACCATTGCGATTTCAAATACGTTAATCGTGTACGTACAAATCAGCGATATTCCTTTTTCTTTTTCTTCTTCTTCTTCTTCTTCTTATTTTACCGTCTAGCTGCTTATGATCGCGAATTCCGGAAGAAGTTAATGAGCGTAAATATATGCCGGATGCGGGGTTAAGGTTGGTTTGGAGTTTGGGGCGAGCTGACTGAGGTTTTCTATCTGGATTCATTATTACGCTGAGTTTGCTCCGCCGCTGCAGAGGTAGATGAGGTTGGAGGGCTGTTTTAAAAATCACAAACAGACTTGGAAGTTTAAACTCGTAGATTACAAGTTCCTTCGGGAGAGTTTCGCACCTGCAATGCCGGCTACGAGATACTGCTTGCTGCTGCTGCCCTCGCCCGGGAAAATTTTGGGCTCGATGAAGTGCCGCTGTTTCTTGCCTACGCTTATGTCTACAGGGTGAGTTTTCCAAACTCCGAGATTGGGAGGAGCTTGATTCGGCAGATATGCGCTTGACCTCGACTCGACTTCCTCATTCATTGAGCATGCTATATTTTTGAGTCGAATTTTCTCATTGTTCCTATTTTTCTCGGGTGCGGCGCGTTAACTGGGCGAGGAAACCGAAGGAGGCTCCTCCTGTTTTCAGTGTTTGGAATGACTCACCCTATACACATGTATTCACGCTTTACGCACCTCATGAAACTTTGCTGGGTCATCAATTAACGCTAAATACGACAGGGAGAAGCCACCCCAACGTTCAAACTTCCGTGCCGTCACTGTAGTACATAATACGTGTAGTGGCTAATAGTGTATACGTGTGTGTGACGTAAATTTAATTGCCCGTGTAATCGTTACACCTTTTTTTTTTGTAATCATTTTCATTCGGTGTGCACAGTTATGTCCTTGATTCATCCATTATATCGTACGGTGTATGTAACCGCGTGTGTATATCATTTACACATGGTGTAAGAATTTATTTTTCGAGACATTTTTTTTCGCGTTAGAAATTTTTTCATATTTTTTCGACGCGTTGCATCGTGTGCATCGAACGAAGCGGTATACTTCGAACACGAAGTATTTCAAATTTAAAAAAAAAAAAAAAGACGAATTCTGGTTGGCTTTAATTCTGGTTCATTTATTATCGAGTGCGATCGCGCCCGTCGACCTTATTGGTTGTCTCGTGAAAATTGAATTTGTTTTCCGTAATACTGTTAAGAAGGTTATATAATATGCAGTATTTAGCACGCGTCGAGAGAACGAAGACAAACGATCTGATGCAAAATGGCGTCGCCTTACGTCGATACGCGTTTCCCACCGGCTACTGTTTGGATAGATCAGAAAGCGACGAACGGGGAACCGGACGACGTATAGTACCGTATACATATATGCGTAATACATACCATATGTACATATGTGTATACCCCGTATACCCCCATAAAGGCATCGTAAATCTACGACTGCACCGATAAATCTACCTACCAGACATAAGTGGGACCACCTATGGTATACCCTTACGCGCCCACGCATCTACCTATCGGGTGAGGGTGGTAGGCTATTCTCTTTTCAAATTTTCACCCCCAGCCCTTTGAACGTTGTATTTTTTTTATCTATTAATTTTATTTTCTCTTCTTTTATCATTATATCTATCGCCTTTACACTAGGTCAGATCCGCACCTGCAAAGTGTGCAATTAAATCTTGGTATGGGTAGATACGATTAAGGCGATGCTATAATCAATTTTTACCATCCGAGTAAATGAAAAATAAGAAAATCCGAAACAGCGACTCCCAACCGATTATTCGTATAGCATTCGATGATTTATGAGGAATGTATACAATTTAGCGCAAAAAATGCATGTAAATCGAGAAAAATTACCTTTTTTACATCGTGAACTGTGGGCCTGTCACTTATTTTGACTCATGTCAAAGTCCACGCATCACTAATCCAAAAAGCAGGAACGTAGCGCCGTAGCGACTGAAATTCCGGACGTATTTATCTAAAAATATTCTTGATTCGGGCAAAAATGAGGACGAAATTTGAAAATCTCCTTTGCGGGATAATTGGCAATATTTCTCTCTGGCGATCACTGTGGAACCTACAAACCATCATGCTTTCTCAGCGAAATATGGCGAAATATGGCGAATTATTGCCAATTATCCCGCAAAGCAGATTTTCAAATTTCGTCCTCATTTTTGCCAGAATCAAGAATATTTGTAGATAAATACGATCGAAATTTCAGTCGCTACAGCGCTACGTTCCTGCTTTTTGGATTAGTGATGCGTGGACTTTGACATGAGTCGAAATAAGTGACAGGCCCACAGTTCACGATGTAAAAAAGGTAATTTTTCTCGATTTACATGCATTTTTTGCGCTAAATTGTATACATTCCTCATAAATCATCGAATGCCATACGAATAATCGGTTGGGAGTCGCTGTTTCGGATTTTCTTATTTTTCATTTACTCGCATGGTAAAAATCGAGTATAGCATCCCCTTAAATGAAAGAAATTTTCCAATAATTGGAAATCGATCGAATAAACTGAGCGAAACAATCGACAATCTATATTATCTTGTAGTTCGGATTTGAAGCGAATGAATTTTGATTTTTTTTTTTTTTACATCTTGTTTTTTTTTCCATATTCTTGTATCTTCTGTGTACTATATCGTATTTATATGCGTGTGCAGCGGACTGCAATTTTGTCGTTCTTCGTCGTATTTCTTAATACGTATCATATATATAAAGTACATATATATCTACACGTAGGAGTGTCACGGGATTATTTATGCTTTGTTTTCGTGATAATTCCGCTCGTAAAAGGGCTGGCACGCGAAACGCTGTCCCGACTTTTGCTAACTTTTGTGATTGGTCGTAAAAAACATTCACTTCAATTTTCTGCCGGACTATATATGTATGTGTATATACGAAGCAAGCTTTTGTATACTATATAGGTATATCACGTATGTATGCACATATATATACAATTCTACGTATATATTATGTCAAAACATACAATACCTGCGCATCCGATACAATCCGTACTCCCTTACACCGTCGTTTACTGCGCACGAATCGACGCGCATTTTATACGTACACTTACGTTTTTACGTATGTGTAGTTGAGTATTTACACACATATATTTTTCGTCCTTCGAAAATACGAGGGAAGAAACTAAACTCTTCGGAACATTACGTACACATCCAAAACTTTTAAGTACATTTATACACTTTGCCGTTGAGACATCGAATGATACGACATCTTACGATATGCTTCATGAAAACTTCTGATAACTTCTTCAGCCAAGGTCACGTCGCACGTTTCCAAACAAAGCTCACCAAAATGGCGACTTGCGGAATTGTTACATCTATCGCTGCAGGGTTGAAAAACATATCGTTTGAGGACATTGCATAAAAATTGAGCACGACCAAAACTATAATAGTTTCTTCTTTTCTACTTTCATCAAATGTTTTACGATAACATTTTGAATTGTCGAATTGCAGTGATTCGGATACGGATGATTACTCGGTTAAAAAAAAAAAAACAACGCACCTGCAGGATAAACCTTTCCACCCTACGACTATATGTTATTTTAAAATAACAAGCGCTGTTGTTGTACCCGTTCACTTCTCTCATTCTCTTTATCTCCCTCTCTTCTTGTTGGCATGTACAGTGAACTGTATAAACGAGAACGCAATTGTTTATATAAGGAAAGTATTGCTCGCATTCCCCGCACTGTTGTATCTAATGCAGAACAAATTGTTCCTGAATCATACATTTACTATAAACTGAACTGATAACTTCATTTTTCCAATATTCGCATAGGAAAAATAAAAAAAATAAAAAAATAAAATGAATAAATAAATAAATAACAACAAATTTGTTCAGGATTCGTTAACGCGTTCAGATTTTGTTAACGTTTGAAAATGTTTTTTTTCTTCCTCTTTCCTTTTCTTTCTTTCTTTCTTTTTTATCGTCTCAGCCGTGTACCCCGTATACCTATTTGTGTATAATATGAGAGAAAAACAAGTTTTGCCGTTAAAATAGACGGTGGATTTTCAGCGCGCGTTCGCGGAAATGTGCAGGACGCAATATACTATAAGGTATACCGTTGAACGTATATATGTATGTATGACACACGTGTATGAGATGGTACGTCGCTCTAGGTACGTACAACCAACGTTTGGTCCAAGATAACGAGCCATTATTATTTTCCCGGTTCACCATTCCTCCTATTCTCCTCTCCTCTCCTCTCTTCTCTTCTCTTCTTCCCTCCAATACTCTCGGCAGGTACGTACCACTGGCTTTATCCTCCCATCACTCCCTCCCCCTCACCGCCGATTCCCTTTACTCACGACTCCGATGCTGCAGCAGCTTCGTCCCTTTTAGCTCTACTCTTTTTCCTGTACCGCAATTTCTACCTCCTCTCTTGCGTTATTGCACACAGACCCTTCACTCTTATCGATTGTTGTTCGCATGATTTGATGGACTCCATATAACGCATACCTAACCTACCTACAGTCTCTCTTGTTACGTTTACAATGATGCGCATTGGAGTAAATTATAGATATATCTATTTTTATGTACGAAATATAAATATATTTTGTATTTTTTGTACATATAGGTTTATAATTATACGTACAATAATATTTCGTTGGATGATTATTTCCTCATTCGCAAAATAATTGTTGGAAGATTTTTGTAAATTTTTCTTACCGCACCATAGAATCATAGGAGTACATTGCCCTTATAAACACGATTTATGATCATTTTCTTTACAATCTAATCACGCAGTATAAATGGGGTTTCTCTTCATCGCGAGTTGGGCGCGTGAAAGGGGAGGTTTTTACGCTAGGTGCGAACTCTAATTGAGCGCAGTTAATTTAATGGGTTTTGTAACCGACCACGTATGTACCTACGTCGATCGAGTTGATTTCTAGCTATATTACGGTTACATGCTCCTACTTCTTTCTTTCATTTTAGGTAGCAGAAATTATTACAGACGATGTCTGTTCAGTTTGCGATGCTCCGTCGCGGTTCGCCCGCACTATTTTTGTGCCGCGCCATGTTTTTCAAAGAACTTGCCCGTAAGAAAGACCGTGGAGAGCTTGGCGGCTCGCCACCTAGTGGCATGAATGAGAACTGCACAGCAGGAACCAAATATCTACTTATTCACACATTTCAACGAACTTTAATGAATAATTTCTCATCTTTTCATAGTCTGTGACACTTCGGAATACGTAATAAAGCTACTGTTCGAAGTTTGTGATGATTGGATGAGTAGTTTTTAACGCTTTTGCAAATGTATTTATAAACATACGTTTCCTCTTTATATAATAGTAAGATGAGATAGGATGAGATGAGATGAATTGAGATTTTACGCATATTCAAAGCCGCTACGACAATCATTTATCCCGGCGACAACACGGTCGTGGCCCGCTACTTTTTACCGAGGAATTGAATTCTCGCATTTGTCATCGCGCTGAGTAGGTATACCCTTACATATGGTATATACATCTATATATGTATACACTCATTGTGTATGGTATATACAAAGCTGGCGAGAGTCGCACCTAGGTTAGGTTGAAATTAAAGTGGAAGTTGCGCGTTGCGCGCTTCTTTTTTTCCTCGTTGTTGTTGTTGGTTTTTTTTGTTTCAAATTTTTTGTTTCCGTTTTATTTCAGTTTTTTTTTTTTTTTCTTTGCGCTCGGTGTGATGAATATAAATACACATAAGTGCACTAGCCCGTACAAAATAAGCAGCGGCAGCAGCAGTCTTAGCGCGCATGTTATACAAAATTTAAAAACCTTGAAAACTACGTTTTCGTCCTTAAACTTCTCATTACTATGATCGAATACTCATGTCACCATTTCGTACGAAAAGTGAATCTAGCAACTATTCGATGTTGAAATTCAGATACACACACGTATGTATATGTAGAATACGTTTCAAGGTACATTAATATAGGATCATTCCCGTCTGGTTGATGCCGACCTCATTACGGAAACGAGAAAATATACGGGGAGGATCTTTACTGCATATTATACACGTAGAAGAATTTATATACTCTCTATTCTTCTCCTTCTTTTCCCACCTACAAAATTTTGTCGTCATTTTGTTCCGCATGTCCGGCAATGCACTGCAGCAGTTTAACAACTACTACCTACATAGATGTATACATATACATATACCTGTTTGGTACTTACCAACTTCGTGCACAAATTTCCTGCAGCTGTACACGGCATTGAAAAATTCCTTCGCACCCCACCAAGCACCATCATATCCCTGCACGTCCTTTCTACTTTTCATACCCGATATACATCTAAAAAAATTTCCTAACGAAAACTCCGTCGTACATGATGGGGTAATTAAAAAGAAAAAAGAAAAAAATGAAACGATCCAAAAGTTTGGAATTAAATTTTATTTTATTTTTCTTTATAGTTTTGAGTTGAGGAAAAAAAAATCCTTCGAACGACCTCACAGATACTTTCACCCAATGATGAATATAATAGCACATGTTGTGATTTTTCATTTCATTTTTTCACAATAATATTGACATTTTTTATGTTCAAATTATTATTCGCGTGTACCAACTTTAATGGCCCACCCTGTATGTATCTAGACAAGAAACGTGCGTCCGCGAGTGTTAAATTAATCGAGAAACATGCACAATTAGCTACCACGAGCAACGGTGTCAAGAAATTAGAGTCTACGGCTCGGAAGTTTCCTCGGTTTTTCTGAATCCTTCGTCCTGCGCCATCTTTTTCTTTTCAATGATATCCAGCGATTCGCTACTTGGAAAAAAAAAGGTTTTCGCTTTTCAAGTGGTTTCAAATCACAGAATATTTATTCCACTCACTTTTACGGCTATCATCCTCTAGGCATAATCAACATTTCATTGCTCAGCAACAAAGATGAATGTAAAACACAAATGGTTGCTGGAATTTTAGTTCCTTTTTAAATTGTTCAGTAATTTGTATTTTCATTATATTCCACCCGTCTCCAACCCGGTTCTACGTACCTCCAATTTGTGAGGGTAGACGAAAAATTTTCTCATAACAAAAGATTTTTCATCATAAAATTAGAGAGTAAGGTAATAAATAAAAAATTCCTCTCCAATTAGGCACGCATACCTATGCACAACATATATATTTCACTTATTATACATCGACGAAAAAGGTAAAAAATTTTCAAACACCTCCGGCGAGTTTTAAATATATTATATATATATATTTTTTTGTCAGTCTTCAACTTTGACGAGTTTATTAATTTTCTCCGTATAATATATATATACATATACTACGTATATAAAATAATAACCACGATGCGCGCCCATATAGTGTTTGCGAGACAATTGAAATTGAAAAATAATTTAACTAAAATAAATTATAGAAAACAAACACAGCAATATATATAGGGTATACACGTATCGACCTTAAACTCTGCGGTGGAAGTTTAAACCATAGAACTTTGGATAAACTTGAAGATTCTTTTCCCAAAATTCGTTGTATGTATAAGTAACTTGTGCATGCAGCGGTGTAAGGTAATGCTCTGCAAGAAGCAGCAGCAGCAGCATTAACTGGTTTATACGTGTTAGAGAAGCGCACGTCTATCTTTCGTTACGTACCATATTATACGTGGATATATATAGTTTATACCTCGTCCCAGACTTATTCCTGGCTAAAGGAAGTTTCTTCCATCTTCCTTAATAATGCATTATATTCCTGCTTCCTCTATCCGTCTAAGTGCTAAGCCAGGCGTTTATTCATGTACCTACCTAATAGCCGTCGTCTCACCTCCGCTTCCACCTTCGTCGTTCCCGCTAGTAATTCTCTCTATTCTCCGTCCCCTGCCACCCATATAATTCTGAGACTGAATTTAATCGTTCGTATCGTATCCGCGCACACGCACAAATGTGTCCGATTTTCATCCACCACATTATTCCATTGCTGAGAAGGCTATCGTCATATAATTAGAAAAAAATTAATCAAACACGTATTTACCCGATCAGAATCGAAATCGCAAAAAAAAGATTTTTTTCTTTTACCTCGAGTCAATGGTTACGGAGTAGAGAGAGAAACAAGAGATAGTTAACGCCAAGTTCTCCTACCTTTCGACCCTGAACTTACTTCCGTAAGAAACATTTTTTTTTCTCAGCCCCATAAGCTCTCGAGCGAGCGAAAAAAATGGTTCGTTTCAAATGTTACACCTTTTTTGTACACCGGACACACAAAGGCAACCAAATCTCCGGTGATCATATATTGCTGTGTCCTATGTATTATTTCGCGATCCTTTTCCATATAGAATATTACAATACATATATTATATTGCAATATCTCTGTATCTATATGTACCCGTACACATATACACACACAGATTACACAAAAAGCTTAGGTATATAGAGAATAAGATATGCAAAAGGGATGGAAATTCTGCAGTGCCATGCACGTATAGTACCTATAGAGTATACAATAAGGTGAAAAAGACGATATTTTTGTACGTATAGGTAAAAGCCCAAGGGGGTTGAAAAAGGGAAATAGGGGTAGGGAATAGTACTTGGTTCGTAAATCTAAAATCAAAGCTTACTTCCGCAGCGTTGGAACGATATCTCTGTACTTCCGGTCAGCGAGTGAATAGTACGTACATATATACGCTACCTACGTCATCTCCGTTTCCGCGTAGCTTCTACCCCCCCCCCCCCCCCCCCCCCCGCCGATCTCTGTTACCTTTTTCTGTCTTTTTTCCATCCACCCCTACCCCTCTGCTCTGAGTAATATCTTATATACATAGTTTCAAAATCAACGGTCCCGCGCTCAGGGGATCGCGCACTTTAAACTTTTAACTAAGTTTGCGTGAAAAATTCGAAGACTTGCGATCGCGTGTTACGTACATTTTTACATATGCATATTTACGGGGGTTGAAATCATCGTGTTCCACAGCATTGCAGGTATTATATGTATATACGTACGGTAGCACACATAGAAATGCAGCGATTACGCAGCTTATTCAATTCCGCAGGACTCTTTGGAATTCGCGCGCGCGCTAGGAATTCTAACGGTCTTGTTAACACTCTTTTTATAAGCTTTCTGAAAAGCGATTCGTTCTCGTAGATAACTACCCTGCCCTACCCTACGGATAAGCTCGCATGTATGTACGTTTTACTTACACGTGGCGGAAACGCGTATATAGAGCCACTACACGTCGTGTGCGTTACGTAACGTATTACAGTAGACGTTCTTATTATATTTATGCGACTCATAAACACCCTATGGCTTCTTCAACCACCGTTTACACCTTCTACTTTCACCGTCTCTCTCGCTTTTTTTCTCTCCCGAAACGACTTTCCCTTTTACATGTACATGTAACGATGTACACCCGGTTAAGTTGATTCTGGAATGCTTCGCGGCCAAGCTCGTTTGGACAACTTTTCGTAGCCGACCGAGCTACACGAAAAAGTTGTCCAAACGTGCGCTTGGCCGCGAAGCGATTCAGAATCAACCTAACCGGGCGTACATACGTATGCATATGGGCAATTCCACCTCAGACCGGACAAAAAATGACCGCCTATTTTTTAAATCAAACGAAACTTTTTTCGCGTATCATATACGCAAAAAGAGCCGATACGTATTCCGGCATTCGTCCGAAATATTTTTTTTTCAAAAGTTACAAAATATTGAATTTTTATGCAAAATAAGCGCACGGTAAGCTTCAAAAATTAAGATCTCCGGTTCTATTTGTCGGCTCTTTTTGCGTATATGATACGCGAAAAAAGTTTCGTTTGATTTAAAAAATAGGCGGTCATTTTTTGTCCGTTCTGACGTGGAATTGCCCATATACTTCGCCATCTTCTGCTCGAGCTCTTTACGAATAAATATATTCCCACATAGCTATATACATAGGTAGTACCTGTTATATAATCACTACTCTTTTACATCTCTTGTAACTTATCGCATTACAGAGTTACTGCCGTTTCCCATACAGATGCATACATACAAATATATATATGGTATATATGATATAAAATTGCATCAAACACACAGCCACGTGAATATGTATATCGTCACGTGGAGTGAAAATAAGGTAGTTGATACATAAAGCGTCCCCCCCCCCCCCACCCCCATTCACAGTACCTATATTAGCCGACTACCGTACTGAAGTTAACAAACTTTTGACGGTATTTCTGCATAATGAATTTCAGCAAAGTCAACCTACAAGTTGACGCCAACAAGTATATATAATATACACGGTATAAGTATAGTATATTCTAATTTTGCTCACGTTTCACATATATATACATACACATACATACTATAAGGAATCAGTCGCCCTCGCCTGACTCCTAATTAATTAGCCTTCACTTCGTTTCATCAATTACTTACACTGTATTACGCCTCCCCCCCCCCCCCCCCCCCCCGGACCCACCGTCTTCTCACTTATTTTCTACCCTGCACAATTCAACAAACAGGAAATTATATACATGTATCGATTTATAGTATGCATTGTATATACCTTGTGAGAAACATTCGCGACGCATTTCAAATTTTTATCTGAATTTTTTCCAAAGTTTTGATTTTTTTTTACAAGTTCCTGCATCTTCAAAAATTTCAAAAGCCTAACCTAACCCAGCAAAAAAACAAAAAAATGATATCGACAAAAACGAGTATATAGGTATGTACATAATTTTCTGTAGTTTTTTTATTTTGACTTTTGAAGTAACAAAAAGAACAAAACGCATTATTTTTAAACCGAACGACTGGTTTTGAAATTTTGAAAAAAAATCTTGAAAAAAAACCATCGCCAATTCGGAGATTTTTCAGCACAGTCCGATCGTGGACGTTCAATTCGGTCAATTATTTTTCCCATCAATGAGAAGATACAAAAAATTACATGAGGTAACCACGGGGTGCAGGCGTGTTCTCCGTCGGTCGCAGTTACAGATTTATGCAAAAATAAGATATGAAGCGCGTTGAGAGTTCTTTCAAGTTCTCGCGGGATCGTCGACGCGTTTCGGCTGTCGCTTAGGTAGTTTCGCTAGTTTTCGTGTACCACTGGGAGGTGGGGAATAAAATGCAACGTCAAAATATAGCATAAGATTTTGTGTATATCTCAGTGTGTATAGAGGTAGGTAATATTATACCGTTCAGTTTGTAACGAGCGAGCGCTTTTAAGCTCTTAAGAAGTTTGATCGTTTTACCTCGTTACGATGCGACGCGATGTCTTTGCTCTGAGTGAGCGCACAGTGCAGCGGTGCGGGTTGCCCCGACGTAATAGTCGCTGGCTAGCTGTTGCCGTTTGCTGCTCCTCCTGCTTTGTATATATATCTAAACATATATATGTGAGATTCTCGTTTTGAAACGACTCCCTTTCTCCCTCCCTTTCTCTTTCTCTCTCTTTTCATCTTACTCGATTTACGGAGGAAGATAAGGATCATCGCGCGTAATACCTTATACTTTGGTTGTATATACCTATGTATATTTATATATATGTATGTACGGTATACGTATGTATAATACTTAACCTACCTACCGACCTAACCCTGCGGCTGCTAGTTTTTTTCAGACTCTCTTTATCTCTTCGTTCGACCGCGTATTTAAGGGATGCGCTCTCCCGATTAATGGACACGTCGAATCGTAAATACTTCTATGTATATTAGGGCGATTTTTTTGTTTTTCGAATATATGTATTTTAATTTTTTTTTCAGTTCCCACCTGAAATTCAGTTGAATGTGTCGAACGTACAAAAAGTGCCCTAAAAATTTCAGCCCTTAAAATTGATTTTAACCACTTTCCCAGAGCATGGAAAGATTTTCCATTTAAAATAGGTACATGTGAATTGATTTTTTTTTTCGTCTTTCCAAAATTTCGCTCGCTCAAAAACGCTCCAAGTTTCGAGCAATCGAAAGTTGTACTTTCTCTAAAAAAAAACATGAGTAATTTACCCATCTACAAATGCTGGTATTGCGGAGACTTTGAGGCGGAAATCGAAAGTCGAAAATTTCGGCTGATACGATCGATAGGAAAATCGGAAGGGGACACCTGGGAAACCTTACTTGTGAGTTTTACTTTTTCGATTCTCACCTAGCTACCCTTTTTTTTTTTTCTTTCTCCTGCGATATCATATATATAACCTATGCCGTTTGGTTCGATTCGACTTTATTAGCACAAACTTCGTCCGGCTTCTGTGCCGAACGTTAAAAAAAAGGCGAAGAAAAATAAACCAAAATAACAATAACTAGAAAAAAAATAGAATAGAATAAAAAAATATCCTTTCTTTGTAGAAAAAAAAACTTACCACTCCGTCGAGGCCTTCAATTGTACGCGCAGTTGAGAAGTTATACTTTTTGGAACAAAAAGAAGAAACAAGAGAAAAGCAAGTTGAAAATGAAAAAAGGCATCGAGTTTATCTCATCTTTCACACATACCACTTTGTAAGCTCAGTATATAAATTTTATCTCCATCTGATGATTAATCGCGTATCTTGTGAAAATTATGTGAACTTGGTAATTGAGGGGAGGGGAGGGGGGCAGAGGAGAGAAGGCGTGCAATTATCTTTAAACATCTTGTATATAATTTGCGTGCGTTAATTAAAACTGCCGCGAACCATTGACTTTTCGTCGAGACATTTCACAGGCTGGGGAACCTGTGCAGACGAGAAGAAATATCGACATCAGGATAAACGGAACAGAAACATGGGACCGGGACCAGGAGCAAGAAAAGCGTAGCTGAAGGAAGAGAGAGAAAAGATGGATAGAAAAAGGAAGGTCCTGGGTACGGAAAAGAGAAGCAAAGAGGAAGGATCAGTTTTCCAATAGAAGGAAAGACAGAGGTTGGGATTGGGAGGCGGAGGCGGAGAGGTTTGGCTCAGCAAGACGCGGGTCAGGTTGGGTTGGGTTTCTCGACCGTTGGCTCTGAGGGATGAACCAGCGAAGGGACTCGAATAAGGGAGAAAGTCGATAATTATTTTCGGATTGGTCCAGACACTTCGGTTAACCAACCCGGTACAACGCCACCGTATGATACCTATGCGGTGGCGTCCCGCGGACATGGATCGAAAGAGAAATGAAAACAAAAATTGAAAGAAGATGAAAAGAAAAAAGTTGCACTTCTATTTCAAATAGATTATATCAATGTGTACCTCACGATACCATGTTCATTTGATTCTGAACTGCTTCGAAATATCTTTTTCATAAAAATTGTCCCAACCTTGTAGATATCTCGATTGGACTCATATCGCGATTGTCATCGTTTCTTTTGGATGTTTTAACTTGCAAAACCTTAACTCTGAAACTTGAGAATCGATGTTGTCGGCACGTATTTATATGGACGCGTAAGAAAAGCCTGTTTACCAGTCGAACAGTCGCGCTCGTCGTCGTCAGAACGTGATTACACCTCGTTACAGGCTCATCATCTTTTGCCTCTCAACGATTCCCATGGCTTATAGGTACACCTCCACCTATCCATCCATGAAACCAACCAGCCATTGATCGCGCGGTACACCAGCTAGCTAATATTAGCTCTCACCGCGTGCCCATTTATCCATGAATTTCGTCACTTTATTGGGATACGCAGACATCCATATGTATACATAGATATAGGTATGTCGTTGAACCAATACCCGAATATCTACCTACATGGAAATCAATACATCTCACCGTGTATCACGTATATGTATACATGTATTCTACTTACGTACAACCATATACGCGACCGTAATCTGTGCGTACATAAGAAATTCCGTGCCCTCAAATCACGCGGTGCGAAGGTAATACGTAACGTAAAGTGCGCACGAACGAACGGCCGGTTTCCAACTGAATTCTCTCTACATAACATGTGTAACTCGTGCACGGGGTGGTGCGGGTTAAACTGACCTCTCTATTGTATACATTGAATGAAAAGTAGATTGAAATTGTATGAAAATTGTACATAAATTATCAAAATTATATGATGATGATATGTTGTTGTGTACAATCAGATACCACGCAGAGAAACGAGATGTCTTTATATAACTTCATTTTTCCCATGGCAGTACAGACTACTAGCCCTCTGTACAGGTCCGCGTGCAATTTTTTATCCGTTTACCTGAAAGGAAGTCGAAGAGGATTTCGTTTCCTCATATCTTCGGGGGACGTCCGCGTACTTTTTTTTTCGTCAACGACGTCATCGCCCACTCGTACAACCTAACCTTATTACCGTATCGTGGTACGCTATAGTCACGCCCCTCTACACGGTTACCGACCCCATGATGTACCGCCCGGTTAGGTCGATTTGGAATCGCTTCGCGGCCAAACGCGCGTTTTGACAACTTTTTCGTGTAACTCGGCCAGCTACGAAAATTTGTCCAAACGAGCTTGGCCGCGAAGCGATTCACGATCGACCTAACCGGGTGTACACGTGTAAGCACATACGTATTACGTGCACACCGTGTATATCATGTATATCCGTGTGTGGTACGTCTTCTTTTGAATTTTATTAACAGTTTCATCGTATTTCATTGATGAAAATCGTGTTGGTAGGTCCTGCTTTGAATTCTATCAGTCGAAGGGTGTGCCTCGACCATACCTACCTGAGATGAGACTGTGCTTCGTTGGTTCCGGATTTTAACCTGACGCGGAGAGTCGGATCACAGGTATACCCGAACGGTGCTGAAATCAAGTCGTAATCCAGCAGCGTGATAGAATTTCTACCTACTTTATAATGCGTCTGTTTATTCTTCTTGCTTTGCCTCTCTGTTTCGCCCTAATTCAACGATGATTTCCGTCTCTTTGCCGCCTCCCTCATTTCAGTCCTGAATATTTGATGGACCTTTGATATCCTGAAACGTATGATTGCAAAAGTGGCGCGCGAAGCGGCAGGGTTCATCCTCCTCTATCTTTACTTCATCGCTTGGGTTCGAATGCTCCGCATATTTCGCCATAATCTGATTAAGTCTAAGGCCGATGGGTACGACCGGAGTTGCCAAGACGTCACCGCGAACGCCACCACGAAATCTACGGTCACATGCCGTCGAGCGCCACGGCCACATTGTCGCCGACGACGCCAGGCGCCACGGCGTCAACTTTGATCGAATTAATACTTTAGTGGAGCGGACGACCGTAAAGTTTCTACT
Source organism: Athalia circularis (assembly GCA_963978495.1). Lineage (NCBI taxonomy): Eukaryota > Metazoa > Arthropoda > Insecta > Hymenoptera > Athaliidae > Athalia > Athalia circularis. Next base: position 16,764,781 of record OZ021700.1, on the reverse strand, counting down.
GTGCGAAGGATGATGCCAAGACGATGTCCCCGATCTCCCGGCGGTGATGTCTGGAGCCCTACAGTTCCGCGAAGAAACCCAAGAGCCGTGCCAGCCCTCCGGATCCGTGGAAAACCCGGAAACCCGAACCCCTCGTTGCGCTTTCATGAGTCAAGAATCCGAAACCTCTTCCCGCGCTACGCTACGCAACGCCGTGCCGTGCACGTGGAGTAACCTACCTATAGGCGAGTCAAGGCTGTACAACTTAAATTTTCCCATTTCTCATCGAGCCCCGAGTTCTGGAGTCTTGAGTTTTGAATCCTGAGAAGCATACCTTTCAGCTCTACTTCCTTTGTAGTCTATGCCTCCTCTTTCCGCCCAAAACCTGTCAACCCATTTTATAATACATTGTACGCCGTACATACATGCCGAAAGTATTTTAGCTCTGTATTATGTATACCTGCTACCATTGTCGCAGGTGTATATGCCTCGTGTTTTTCGAACCTTCCACCCTTAATGTCCACATCACACGCCTATTTTTCATCCCTCTTTTTACAAACTCTTATGCCTTAGAACACCCTATAAACCAATTGAAAAATCGTATTCCACTTTCTTATCTTTCACATAATTTCCACGTGAACGAAAGGGAAAAATAATAACAAGAATAGAGCAAGAACTTGTGATACGAGGAAAAAAACACGACCGATTTTAATCGACACAAACAATTACGATATTTTTATACACCCTGTAGAGACGACTCGGACCCGTGTTAACAAACCTAATTAGGCGACACCGCAATCCTGATTCCTACTTTCTTCTCTCTTCCATTTTTCCACCGATACTCCAGACTCGTCGTATTTTCTCAGGGAACATAAAAATGTCATAAAAAGAAAATTAACAAATTATAAAACAAACTATCACTGTGACGGAAATTATGTGGCACGGTGTGGACAGAACCGTCTGTTATTCGTAATCCACCCGTGGCTGTGCGATAATGACTAAAAAAAATTGGGAAAAATAAATGTAAAATGTATAATATTTCGGGTCTCGCGGGGAAAAAAAGTTTCCCCCGGGGGGATGGAGGTAGGGGTTGGGTTTTCGAGGGTCGCTTCTCGTGATTTCTGCCTTATTTCAACTCAGTTACGGTTGAATCGCGTTAGATTTTGAGATACCTCGGTGCGTGTATACATACGATCACTGCAGACGGTTTCCCACCCTTTTTACCCATCCCTCTTTTACTCGCCCCTCTAGTTACTCTTTTTTTTTTTTTTTTGTTTTTGCGCTCGCGCTAACGAGCATCCCAAGAGGTTGGCTATAGCCTCGGCATTGGAGGCAAACTGCTCGCTAGCTGCTGCACCCGTGCAGTCTCCGACAAGGCTGTTGCGAGAATACGTGACTTTTTTTTTCTTTTTTCTTTTTTCTTTCTTATATTGGTATGACATTGTGTCGCTTGTTTTCAAAACGAGAGACGACCGTCGCGGCGAAAACGAAGCGCAGCGTTTTCATTTTGATAAAAGCCAAAAAGTGCGAACTGTTGGGTCAATTTATTAAATATCTGATGAATTTGTACCACAATTTCGTATGGAATTTTTCACCTCGGCGCTACTAGAAAAAAAAGGAGGAAAAATAATTGGAAGATTTTAGCAATTGGCTTTCTCTTTTTCATTTTTTATGTTTAGGGTAAAAGGCTTCGGCGGCATTACGATATAATTTTTTGATCAATTGAAAAGGATTCGATAAACTCCTTTCTACCCACGAATGTAATTTTTGATCCATGTCGATTTTTGTTCAACCTTTTTGTGATAATTATTTTCAAAAACGTGACGCGAGTCAAAGACTAACGATCGTCTTTTGTTACGCTCTCTCTGACTTGACTTTGCCGTAACGTTCATCAATTATATTCCCCTAAAAAGCACCTACGGTGCAAAAATATTCGCCAAGTACATCAAATGTTCAAAAATAACTATTACCCAAATATCTTGAACGTAAAATAAAAAGAAAAATTAAAATTTATTCAAAAAACTTATTAATGTTATATTGCGATATGAGAATGACATTCTGGTGCTTTTTTTTGCCTAAAAAAGCCCGCCAAGTTCTACTATCTCCAATGAAAAAAAAAAATTCCAAAAATTTTTTGAATCGATTTTAATATTTTTGTTTTCATCTTTCAATTTTTTATTTCTTCTAATTGTTCATCCGTTTTGTTTCCACCGTTCACTTGTGACGCATAAATAAATTTTTCGACGAAACCCTGAATGATTGTGAACCGAAACGATTCTTAGAAATTATTCGAGTGGCGCGTTGCAGCGTGTCTGATATTTTTATTGATATTTTTTATTTTTCGTTCAAACATTCCCCTCGGCCGACGTCTAATTGCGAGTATTAATTTTTTTCTGGATTGTCTGGATGATGCAGAATTCGCACTCCGCAGTACTTATACGCAACAAATATTCGTGTGTGTATATATATCGTACAGCGACGAACGCAAGTATCGAATGAAAAAGAAAAGAAAAAAATTAAATGATTAAATAAAAGAGAAGAGAAAGAAAAGTAGAAATAAATAAAAAGTGGGGGAAAAACAACAACCGGAGGTCTGTCCCCTTGGTACAGGGATTCTCTGAGTGGTGTATTAATTAAGCGCTAATGAACGGGGAAATACTCGAGTCATAAAACTCAATCGCCAATTATCGGTCTGGTTCGTCCGCGTACATTACAAGCGATATTATAGGTACATGCAGTATGTATATATATATCCCCAACAACGAATCCAGAAGGATATGCCCAAATTCGAAATGATTTGGAAGATATCGGATTTTCAAAATTTCATCAAAACCGCTCTGAGGCGCGCGGAGCCATCTTAATGCACATGGATCATCGGTTGCTTTGGCTAGAAATTAATTTTTCTATAGTGATTCTTGATCGTCAGAGAGTCACCTTTCAAGCTGTGGTGTCAAAAACAAAAAAAAAAAAATTCGAATCCGCCGTTTTGGATCTAGGCCGTTTTTTGATTTTCGACCAAAAGGGCATAAAATTTTTCGATCAAAAAAATCTTAAAATTTAGGGTTTAACATAACGAAGAATCCCTGAAATTTTCAGGAGGGTGTTCGGCTTCGTTTTTTTTTTATTAATGTTTTTGTTCATAAAAAATCTATTTTCGGTAAAAATTCACTTCTGCAGTCGAAATTGCTGTTTTTCAACCAGAAGGGCATCATATTTTGAAATGAAGAAATTATCAAAGAGTAGAGTTCGGTACACCCAATAACGCCTGGAATTTTCATAAGGGTGTAAATTTTTTTTTTTTTTTTTTCAAATGTTTTTATTCATGAAATAGTCGATTTTAAGTGAAAATTCACTTCTGCAGTCGAAATCGCTGTTTTTCAACCAGAAGGGCATCATATTATTAGATGAAAAAATCATCCCAACTAAGGATTGACCATACCCAAGACCCCCTGAAATTTCCATGAGGGTGTCCAACTTTGTTTTTTTTTGTATCAAGGTCTTTGTTCATGAAAAAGTCGAATATTCACGTGAAATCGACTTTTTCATGAACAAAAACCTTGATAAAAAAAAAGCAAAGTTGGACACCCTCATGGAAATTCCAGGCGTTATTGGGTGTACCGAACTCTACTCTTTGATAATTTCTTCATTTCAAAATATGATGCCCTTCTGGTTGAAAAACAGCAATTTCGACTGCAGAAGTGAATTTTTACCTAAAATAGATTTTTTATGGACACAAACATTAACAAAAAAAAAACGAAGCCGAACACCTTCCTGAAAATTTCAGGGATTCTTCGATATGTTAAACCCTAAATTTTAAGATTTTTTTGATCGAAAAATTTTATGCCCTTTTGGTCGAAAATCAAAAAACGGCCTAGATCCAAAACGGCGGATTCGAATTTTTTTTTTTTTTTTTTTTTACACCACAGCTTGAAAGGTGACTCTCTGACGATCAAGAATCACTATAGAAAAATTAATTTCTAGCCAAAGGAACCGATGATCCATGTGCATTAAGATGGCTCCGCGCGCCTCAGAGCGGTTTTGATGAAATTTTGAAAATCCGATATCTTCCAAATCATTTCGAATTTAAGCATATCCTTCTGGATTCGTTGTTGGGGGTCGGTAGAGAACAAGAATTTCGAAGGACATCAAAATCGGTGACCTACGCGCAGAAAGGTGGCCCGCTTGAGAGAGAACCCCCCTAATATATTAATTTGTACGTGGATTTAATACATTAGAAAAAAACAAAAAACCACAAAGAAAAAACTAAAGTTTCTAATAAAAGATCAATTTTAAAACAATCGAAAATTAAAACCATCACGACAACGCGGGGTGAACAATCCCAGTTTGTTAGTATTGATAGTCCCAGGCGTATTATTTTGTTATTAGTAAAAACAAGCACATCACGTGGTGTGTAAAAATTCAGAGATTATACAATTGACGCATATATTTTAATATCACTGGCATCGCACGCGCGTTATATCGTCGATTTCAAAATATATTAGAAAACGGTCGCTCAAACTATTCGAAAAATGCATAATTTTTGGCACCGAAAATCGCAAGAATTCTTGAGACTGCTTTGATTTCTTTCGATTTTCGAACCGAAAATACAAATCTATTTTTTACGACCGTGATCTAAATTGTGAACTTAATTGATCCCTCTTATACGTATACGTTATATGCGTCAGCTGCAGAAATAATTTTATGGTATATTCGCCGAAATTTACAGCAAACTAGGTATTTGTAAATGTATACATGTCCAAAAGCTCCATACCATGCGCGAGCCGACTTTCTCACGTCAGAATGGTTTGTTAAACGAACAAATCCAATTAACTCGCAATTACATTAATTTTAAGTTTTCCTATTATTGTTGGCCAACCAAGTTGTAGACTGCCCTAAGGCGGTGCACTAAACTCCTCCAAAGGCTATATCCACATTCACGATTCACCCACTACATTTCATACAACTATATATAATGTCCAACTATTCTCTCCAGTCTACTGGCATCATCCAACTATTTTAGCTATATACTATACATATATAATATGGGAAATTGAATTCATTATTCATATTATTACCGAATCGCTAACGTTATTATATTCGAGACGCTCGCGCCCTCTCCCACATCCGAATCTACTCTATAATTACAAGCTGGCTACATCGAAATTCCACGCTCCTTTTTTTCGCGATCACCATAATACACCGCTGAACTTCTATAGCGAACCTTCAATTTCTGGATTTATACATCCACAAATGAAGCAAAAGATAAGGAAAACAGACGCCAGCGTACGTTTCTATGATATCGTCAGTTGCATTACATGCATAATATGAAACCGTCGTTGGCGATATGCTAATGGCGAAGGCGGGATAAAGCACGTGGGGTTGAACACAACGCGATGGGCTTTTAGCAGGATCGTGTTTCCCGGGGCTTTGTAATCCAGCAGCAGCAGCAGCTTTCAACTGCACAAGCTTCGGTGGCTTGTCTTACGTTTTTCTCCCTTCCACTCTTCAACCCTACGTTATATTGTCACAGCGCATAACTACGTGTATACGGGGTGGTCCCGAAATAAGAAACCAATCATTAATTCCCACCGCACAAAAAATGAATAAAAGTCATTTATTTAATTGTGCAAATTTTTTCGTCTTGTTTCAGTTGAAGGCGAGGGCGATAACAGCGTGGAGACACAGCGGTGAGCACGGTAGTGAGCTTTCGGTATTTTGCTGGTGAAATAGCCCAGGGGAATCAAGAAGGGGCACCATTTGGTTGCCTCCGTCCACGCCAACCGACAGCCGCCAGATTATATTCTGCGGTCCCTGAGCTTTGATCCTGCGGTTGCGTCCCAGGGTGTTAAAAGTTTCAAGGTATCAAGGTTTCGCAGGGTTCCAAAGATTCCAGATTTGAAAAAAAAAAAAACAAACAGAAAAAAAATGAAAAGAAAAGAAAAAAAAATCGGACCCTTCTCGTTCCCGGGATCTATGTCGTTACCTTATCCCGCATACGGGGTGCACGTAAACCACCAACGTAATATAAATGTCTCGCTGAAAAAAAAAAACAAAAAAAAACAAATCTTACGCAAACGGTTCATTAAATATTAGACGATCATCCAATAAATATTGGATTAAAAGAAACCGCTGCTGATTTTAGCGACGACGAGGTGCGGAAAGCATGCGCTTTTAAAATGGGGGAGAAAAAAAAGAAAAGAAACAAAACAACAAACAGAAAAAAATAACGCTGAGAGGAGAAACGTAGAATCGAGATGAAAAGAAGCGGAGGAAGAAGATTGGGAGTGGAGAAGAAACAATGAGGGAGAAAGAAAAAAAAAAAAAAAATGTGCAGAGGGTGATTTGTTAGGGATCTAATGGAAAGGGGAAGTGAGAGAAAAAAAAAGAACGATGAATCGATTAAATCTCAAAAGCCAATACGAAAATGATCTAAAAAAAGCACCAAGAAAAAGAAAAGGCGAAGAAGAAGAAGAAGAAGATGAAAGAAAAAAAAGAATCAATAAATATTTTAAATTATTAAATAAATAAATCTAGTAGGAAAGAATTATTTGGAAGAAAAATTAAAAAAAAAAAAAAAAATTGATAAATAAATTACATGAAATGAAAGAGGCACTTGAGGATAAAGACAGACTTTTCTTTTGTAATTTTTTACCTGGAACGGAAGTAGCGTTATTTAGCATGCGGCGGAACGAAAAAAATGAAAAATAAAATAACGATATGTAAAAAAAAAGAAAACAAAAATTAAAAAAAAAACAAAAAAAAAACGAAAAAAAAAAAAAGGACAGCACGTATATTATGCTAGAGAAGTGTGTGGGTATAAAAGTCGTCGTGAGTCGTTGTGAAATCGTCAATCGAATGACGATAATTTTTAATTATAATGAATTTAATTAAGTGGATTTAGCGTATATATCTATATATATATATATATATATGATTATATATATTATTATAACGAAATAAACAATAATGAATTATATAAAATAAAATATATAGAAAATGCATATATCATATAATGTACACATAAATGGACGATGACAAATTGAATTATGAGAGAAAGAACTAATAGCGTTGGGAAAAAGAGGCAAATCAGAACGGAAAGAAATACATATATATATATATATAATTATTATGTATAATTGAAATATATGAATCATATTAATCGTACGATTGCTACACTCATACAATAGTATATATGTATGTACATATATATTTATATAAATAAATGTATCCACGTTATTTAAATGACGAAGGTACGATCTAAGATATAAACAATAAAACGTTACGAAGTACATGCGTAAGTAAATTTTTAATAACTATAATACCGTCAGTTTCTGTATACATAGAAATATGTATATATAAAACATACATATATACCAATAAACATCATAGAGAGTATGACATATTTCAAAAAATCTTATAACCTACACTTGCTGCTACAGTTAAAAAAAAGAGAAGGGAAGAAGAGAGATTGCGAGAAAGAGAGGGAGTAAGAGACGAGAGGAAAAATCTACTTACAAAAAAGAATCGATAAAAAACCGAATGAAGCTACAGCTACAGCCATTGATTAAAAAAAAAAAAACAAAAAAAAATTAAAAACGAAAAAAAAACAAAAACAGAAAACATAAATAATAATCTTAATAATAACACTAATAACACTAATATAATGATAATAATAGTAATTACAATAACAATAATAATAACAGAAATCAAAGAAGTAAACTACATATACATATTGATATGTGGATTGCTGCAGATGCAACCGAAACGAAAATTATTGTGATGAAAAAGTGAATGGACGTTGGAAATCTTATATGTATAGTTGTATTTCTGATAAATAGGCGATATATACATCTATATATATATATATATATATATTATTCATTATCACGAAAATTTCAGACACACGAGACAAAAGAAAAGTCCATTACATATACATAAAAGAAAACCGTCGCCCATTATTATCATTATTATTTAATTATACGTATTTCCTCTGTATCATTTCTTTTTTTTCTTTCATCCATTTTGTTTTTTCTTTTACCCATATGCATCTACGAGCACCCCAGCTGTTATCTTTGACAGATAGTACAGGGAGAAAAGAGAGTTGTGAAAAAAATTAAAGACACCCATGCTCGAACATACATCCCCCCCCCCCCCGCCCACGATTTTCCCGCAGGATATTTACTCATTTTATTCAAACTTTTTTCCTTCTATCATCTCACTCATTCGAATCGATCAGGACGAAATGTATTAAAAACTATATCTATGCTTCTTATTGCTAAAAAGAGCTAGAATATAAAAAAACAGAACAAAAGAAAGGAAAAAAAACCATCCCGAAATCGGCAATAGATACTTTTATCGGAATATCTCTAGCATCTGTTACTGTTACATGATATCGAACAAAGATAAAAGAAAAAAAGAAGGACAAACGAATCCCAACTATTCACTACACAAAATGAGAAACATAAACAAATAAACAAACTTTCTACCGTACTTATTATATTCATTGCGTGTATGTCTTATCATGATTTTTTAATGAAAGAAAGAAACAAATAAAAAGAAAATAAATGAATGGAAAAAAATAGAAATAGAAAAAGAAAAACGAAAACTAATTTTCAAAGAACTGTATGCGCAAAGTGTGCACGTAATATCTATTCATTAAGATACAGTAGTGTGGCAACAATTGTAAGTAAATAATACGTAGAGCCACCCAACTTTTCTCGTCGTCGTCGTCGTCGTCGTCGTCGTCGTCCATCGTCGTTTTAAGGGCGGTATGACGGTGGGGGTTGGAGGAGAAGGCGAATCTTTTGGAGGAAAGTATTCAAACGAAATATGAGTGTACATATATTATAAGGGTTTTATGTACACTCGTACATTATCCGCGTTCCACTCGCGTGTATAATTAAATATATGAAAGCAAGAATAAATTGGAAAAAATAAAATTGAGAAAGAACAAAAAAGAGATATTGTATTAGACGAAAAATTGGACGCATGAACCGAGAGTCCCAGGGTGTGTGCGCGCGTACATTGCATATATATATATATATATATATATATGTATATATATTTTATTATCTTCAATAATAATAATAATAATGATGATAACGATGATGATGATGATTATGAACATGATAACAATAATAATAAACAAGGTCGTTGGTTATACATGATAACATGGACAATGTAATAAGAACATTGCAGTTGTGAAATTATGTCGTGATTATTATTGTTGTGATAATTATCATTTTGATAGTAAATGAAATGAGATTCCGTAAAATCAATCGTAATCGAACGAAACTTCACTACGCTTTTGATGTCGATATTATTGTATAGTATAGGAACATGATTAGGGCTATCTCAATATAACTCAGTAGTTCAAGTCATCGTAATTAGGTACTTCTATATTCATAATATCTTAGACTTACGTTAGACGCAAGAAGAAAAGATAAATAAAAAATACTAAAGAAGGAAGGATAAATGTGTAATAATTTTGCAACAACTATGCGTCTCATTTTTACCGCAAAAACCTGCGAGACATGTGTGTATGTAATTAATGTTATATACATGTGTATTTACCTATACCGGTGAATACCAATTAAAGAATGTTCAAACAACATTTGATCCCGACCCTTGGGAAAACAATAATAATAAATAATTATGCAATATAAATTTCACTTTCACTTCAATTAAATTTGTAACGATTGTTCTTTTTTTTCAGTTTTTAATTTCTGATTCATTACCTTTTTTCTTCCCATACGTATGCGATACATTTACATGGCCTATAGATAGGTTTTTCAAGTGCGTGTGTAATTTTGACTTCAATGTAAATTCATGTGGTGTGAAATCTAATTAAATATTAGAAATCTTAAATACAGCTGCAACAGAGGAGCATTTCAGTCTTTTAAAAACAAAACAATTGACTTTGTTCTATTCAGAGCCAATTATAGGTAGTACATACCAGTCGGTTGAAAGAAAAAAAAAAAAAAAAAAAAAAAAACACGAAGAAAAATCAGAAAGCATTTTGATGTTTAACGGTGATACATTTCCATAATTAAATACCCTATTATAACTATAATAAAATTACATGTAGAATGAAAAATTTTCTCCACATATGAATGTCAATAAAATTCGACGTACCGTAGTATACATGCCGCTTAGACATAAAAGTATACTTGTGTGTCGTATTCGTTGTAATAGAAGAAAAAAAAAAAAAACATAAAATAAAATAACAAATAAAAAATGAAAAAAAAAAAAAAATAGTTTCGATCATAAAATTTATTTTATGTTTTCATTCAAATTTTTGAGAAAAATAAAAGCGCGTTAACGAGAACCACGTATTGTCAACGGACTCCGAATTAAATTTTTGGATTTGTTTCAAATTATTATTTCTCATTTTTTTTCATTTCTTCATTCTTATTTCCAAACTGATTCGACTGATTGCAAAATTTCACGCATTTATAATAAATACATAAACGTAGGTAAGCTCACCCGACCGTTTCTCATTCTTATTTTATTGATTTAATGACATTTTAATATGACATTGATGTGTATAAAAAATAAGAATAATAATGATAAAAAAAATCATTTCGCAAAGTAAATTAGTCATTCGAAGTGTATATATGTATTTGTATTATGATACATACAAACATTATACACTCATCCGTGATATTATGATCATATAATAAAATGCATACAAAGCTTTACATACATATATACATATATAAATACATATAGACTGTAGTTTTTTCAATAAACATAAATGTGAATTATTCGTATGAATTATAAAGTATGCGAGTGCAGAGAGAAGAGGAAAAAAAAAAAAAAAAAAAAGATACAAATAACTTTTTTTCATTCAACATTTAGCGGAAGTAAAAATTTGAAATAAAATTAACAAAAACAAACAAACAAACAAACGAGAAACGAGCAAAAAAAAAATTAATTAACAAAATTAAGATCAAGAGTTATTATCGATAATATGTTTTGTACCGTAGATATGGATTTACAATTTTCTCAACCGTACGCAAAAAAAAATACAAAAAAAAAATAAATAAATAAAAGTAAAAATAAATAAATAGGAAAAAAAAATTACTATCCCTTATGATATCGAGTCTTTACTGACTGTGACTAGGCATGGACTCTAGGGCACACCAGTCTCATCACCCACTGTGATAAGACTAATAATTTTTAGATTTTTCTAATTAATATTCTGAATATCCTAGCCGAATGGCTGGCTGGCTAGCTGATCGGCTAGTTTCATTGACTGCCGCAGACCCAATCGGTTCCACCCCTCCCTAATCTATCCGCCCTCTCTAATAAAGATTTTTCAAAGACGTAGGAAAACAAAACGACAACAACAAAAAAAAATGAAACCAACAAAAAGAAAAAACGAGAAAAAACAACAAAAAAAACGAATAAATAAGCAAGAAAGAAAAACAAAAATAACCAATTTTTAATCTATAAACTATGAATAGATTACGATAATTATTACTGACAGTTGATGAATTAATTATCGCGCCAATCCCTTTTTTATACACGACGGGCATTTCAGGTCAGTTTCACGAGGTCGTGACCCTCCATTATTCATGTTTTTTTTTTCTCTCAAAACACGATCCGATATTATACAGACTATACGACTGGTAGAAAATCTAGATTTGACAATTTAAAAAAAAAGCTTTAGTATTCACGATACAAAGACCCCCTCACGATAGAGAAAAAAAACGTAACGAAAAAAAAACTTAAAAAATTATCATTCCGGTAGAATTTATCAGAAATGCCTGATAAAATAATACACTTACAGAAAATGGCGTACGAATCGTGTAGAGCTGAGTATCTGACATGCAACTATAGTAATACGACTACTACTACTACTACTACTACTACTACTACTACTACTACTACTACTACTACTACTACTACTACTACCACTACTACTACTAGTTCTACTACTTTTAAACAATGATATAAAGATTCCGTGTAGTGATTAATTATAATGTTGATGAATAATTCGCTGTACCGATATATAAATAACGTAGTATATGCGGTGTAATAATAATTAAGGTGAGAATTAAGGAAAAGTCAAGGGAATTTCCCTCGCCACCCCTATTTCTTCTCCTTACCCGCCCCTGCTCTGGCACACCCGTCCCCGTATCACGATTATCGTATACCTATCCTTATAGTGTGTACTCCTAAATTTAGACTAATATCCATAGATAGGTAGATTACATTAAATACCATGTTACTAAATCCTCCCCTCTTAGATTTCCTTTTTGACCCCCCCCCCCCGAGATAAAATGTTATCAACTTAGCACACGTACTGCAGGCATCTTTGCCTATATTTACTTTGCAAAAAAAAAACTAAAGAAAAACAGTGTAACGAAACTAAAAATTTTCAAAATAAAAAAGAATTTCCTGGAATACTATTAACATGATGTGTATCACATGCCAATCGCCATTCGTCGTTGCGTGTGGACAAATGGAAAAAAAAAAAATAAAAAGAAGAAGAAATTTTTTTTCAATTTCAAACAACGGTGTCGTCCCTCCCTCCCCCTCGCCATCTCTTTCTCACCATGCGATAAATACCTGTAACACCGAACTGCGATAAAGCGTAACTTTGCAATTGCCAACGCATGATTATTATTAATTAACAAAAATTTCGAAGGCTCAAATGACACGCTGATAGATTATTAATATTATACGATAAATAGAGATAATTATGTGTACGCATACGATATACATTCATTAATGTACATTTACACTGCGATTCACATAGCTATACATCGTACATAATATATACCTATATGTATACCTTGATTCAAATGTGCATGTGTATGATTATAAAATTGATTCTTGCTGCGTTGATTCCATGGAATCATTTATGATGTATATTAATTAGATACTGATTGAGCGAACGAAGCATAGAGACGTTGGCAAATACTTATCACGAAATTAACAAAAAACAGTCCGTTCTTATCACACAATCCTCCTGAATGTATCAACATAGATATATTGGTATCAACTATTATTTTTTGTATTTATCGATTCGTATAATCGGTCGTTTCGTATAATCGGTCGTTTCGTATCATCTCGTATACATTTATCATCATCATCATCAACATTTTTATTATTGTTGTTGTCGTTGTTGTTGTTGTTATTATTGTTTACAATCACATTTTCAAATAACTTCAAGAAGTTGAAGAATATTACGAATTAAACGATCTGAAAAAACTGACAGAAACACGTTACAGGAGAAGAAAAAAGAGAATATTCAGAAATTACAGCTGCGAGGTAAACCAGAAGTCATCATATTATACACGCGGCGACATGTAATAATAATAACAATAATAATAATAATTACTAATAACAATCATAAATAATAACGGATAATTCATAACATTTAATGATAACGAGTATTTATATTAATAATAATAATAATAATAATAATAATAATAATAATAATAATAATTCTAATTGTAATGAATAATGAATAAATAACTATAATGAATGTAATTAATGGGAACGTAATGATATAATGATGATGATGACAACGCAACGTTGATGAAGACGGAGCGGAATGTAATGATGGTGATAATAAATAATAACATCGATAATAATGAATAATTACCGTCATAATTTTCAACCGGTATGTTTTTTTTTTTTTTTTATTTATTCGTCGTTTTATTTTTTCTAAGTTTCTCTTTCGATCGAAAAAAAATTATTTATGTAGCGACTGATGCAACGCAGCCTGTGATTCGTTCCGAGGAATTTTGGCAAAAAATAAAAAGACACCCAGTTGACGATACGCTTAAAATAAAATAAGCGATGGGAAAAAAGAAGATTATTTGGAAAGAAGTAACAACAAGAAATAACAACAATTACACACAATTACTTAGTCGTATAAAACAAATCAGCAAATACCATTTCCCCATTGTCTTCCTCTTTATTCCGTCTCTTATTTTGTTCTATTTCATTTTGTCTTATTTCTTTTCTATTTCTCTCAAACTTCTTTATACCCGTTGTGAATAATAAATCTGTATAAATTATAACTTGACTTATAGTGTCGTTGACAAATGAACAATAAATTGATGTAAAGAAAAAAAAAAAAAAAAGTAGTAGAACAAACGTGCGAGAAAAGGAGAAAAAGAAATGCGACTAATAACGAGCAAAGTAAAAATCAATTTACGAAAGATTGATAAGAATTAGAAAAAGAGCGAACAATGTACTGCGAATGAATTACGGAAAAATGAGAAGAAAATTGTCGATACTTCGAGTATGTCGAATATTATTTTTACTATTGTATAGTGGCGAATGAGAGTTACTGATTCAATTTAGTATTTAATTTATATTCGACGATATACCGCAGGCATCTATATATGTATAAAATAGCAACCGCATATAAACTCTACATTTATTTCGTACAGACGAAAATTGTTACGGCTGGCAATAAAACGCAATCGAATGATCTGTATGAAGAAAAGAAAAAGAAATTAAAATAAAATGAAATCGATAAATAAATGCATAAATGAGGCAGCGGGGGGCGGGGGCGGAATTCATCAAAATTCAATCAAATATAACGCTAAAATTTGATTAGAGGGATGCTGTAGGTACGTGCTAATTATTTTTATTCCTAAGTCTTTGGGCCTTAACTCTATTGGTATAAATTTGACGAAGAAAAGGAAGAAGAAAATCTCATAAGTTTTATGGCTAGCTGTGGAAACATTCGAATGTCCTGTATTTTCTTATCAATCTATCTATCTATCTATTTGTTGTCTTTGTTACCGGTGATGATGTGTGTTGACCCTCCTAATCTACGAATGTACGAATATTGCTAGAGAAGAAGATTCTCTTGTTGTCCACAGCGACACACGGAGACTAAATAAAAAATTACAAAAAAAATTGAAAAAAAAAACAAAAAGAAGGAAAAAAAAAATTAATAAACTAACAAATAAAATGCAGGATAATAAAAATATTGATAATAATAATAATGATAGTATGAAATAATAAGAAGCCAATCCTGAACGCTGCAGATTCGATAGAAATATTCCAACCTCATTTCACTTGTGTTAATTCTCATGCGAACGATTAGGAAAAATATGAAAATGTGAGAAGAAAAGAAAAGAAGAAAAAATTGAATCACCTATCGAATGAACTGAATAATTTGGATAAAAAATTTCAAAAATTTAATCTTATACGAATCTTGTATGGGAAAAAAGAGGAGAAGAAAAGAAGGAAGAAAAAAAATGATAGCACATATATTGAATTATTATATATTACATCGTTACATAAATTTTGATTTGAATAGAAATGTCGATAGAGTGTGATTACGCGGTCTAATCACACGTCTATCCGTCCAATCATTAATTCATCAAATAACAATAATGATCATAATAATAACGATGAACAATAACGTAGGTATTTCGATGTATATACAAATATACCTATATATATCATGTGTACATGTTTTACGTAAGTAAAATTATGTTATTTTTTTTCTTTTTCATTAAAAATCGTTACTACAATTTTTGAAATCTGCAGCAGTTCCGTATCACCTGCACATGTGTACCACAAATATACAATAAACATGATGACAAAAAAAAATACACATACTTTTAAATTCGCAGCACGCACCCTTTATCATTGCATTATACGTATCTTATGGTTGAGAACGAAAAAAAAAAGAAAGATGGAAAATCAGCGACGACGATAATGATGATGATGATGATGATGATGATGATGATGATCACGATGTGTGGGAGAAATTAACTGAATAATAAATTGATAAAATTGAAAACAAAAAGAAACAGAAAAAAATCATGTAAAAACTAGAAAAAAAAAAAAATGACAAGAAAAAAATGGACCATTGTACACGAGATAAACAATATACCTATGCGCAATTTTTGTACCGGGATTATTGACTTGAAAATTGATAGCTGTGATTGGCGGTAAAATTCTAGCGAATCACAGTCATCAAGTTTTAAGATGAATTCCCCGTATGGATTACAATAGATACTTATTACATACTTGAAACGATATTTAAGTGCATCCATTGGATTAATATATAATTGTGCAAGCCGCAAACACACCGTACTATTTTACTACTATATTATTAATAACCATAAAAACTAACTAAAACAACTACTATACTTATACACTATAATATGCTATATGATTAAATGTAAAGTGAAAGATAAAAACTGAGAATTTGAAAATAAAATGAAAATAAAATAAATGTATAAACTACATTATATGTATAATTTATCATCACTGATAATAAATCTATATGAGCAGCTGTATTTAAGAATTCAGTGCAACAGCAATGGGTAAGGCAACAGTTTACCAATAATTGAAAACAAAAAACAACACGAAACAAAAAAAATAAAAAAGAATAACGATAAATAAATGAATAAATAAATAAATAAAGAGACCACCATCATGTAACGACGCAACTATTCGACCTCAATCATTAATTTTATCTGCACTTATACATACTTATTAGATACACATAACGGACGGAATAAAAAAACAAATCATAATTCGAATCCAAAGTAAGTTTTTTGACCCATTATTGTAACGAAAACCAATAGCAAAATCAACCGATCCCCCCTCCAACCCTCAGAACTCTGTAGGTACGTATGTACGTTGTACAATCATACAATTATTATTAACAACTGTATTATCGGATAAATATATATATTACGTCATCATGAATATAACGGATTCTGTCGCCAATTAAAATTCAGTCCGCCAGTGAATGTACATATAAAAATTAATAATGGATGCCATCAATAATTCTGTTGTAATAATTAAGTAAAGAATAAACGTTACATACTGATCGAACACGATACATATCGATGAGTTTTTATGTATTGTATATATTTAGAATAATCATAAGAAAATGCTTTTTGATAAGCTTTATTTAATTCCTTGTCTTTTTATAAAGTATCCCCGTATTTTTCCTCGCATACCTATGGATGGAATCGAGGTAATAACGAGATTATTCGATCGAAAAATACGGAGGCGGAAAGGAAACTTCAACAACAACAACTACTGTGAACAAAAATTAGGACCAACTAGAGCCCGAACTAAAACCTTCTTTCGTTGAGTTGCCGGAATTTTTCCGTCCCCGAAATTTATAACTCCCAGTGAGACGTCTCAGTTCGCAAACAAGAGAATGATAACTGTTCGGGAATCTCGGAAAAAGTAAAAAAAAAAGTCGTAAAACGTTAAAAGGGATCTTCAATCTTGGCGATTCGATTCATTGACTTCCATCAACGTTTTAACGGTTCTTATAGGTTATGTGAGGAAGGTTCGGAAGAACGATTCGCAGAAAGTAAGGTTTGAAAACGTAAGTATGCGAGGGCAGTAACGACTTTGACGTCTTTTTAGGGTGTTGACAGTTTTATAAAAATTGATATTACGTATAGGTATAGTTTAAACATAATCCATCACGCGTACCACGGTGCTGCTGCATCGAGCGAATGGAGGCTGTAAAAGAAGAGAGAAAAAGAGACGGGGCAAAGAAAAGAAGAAGATGAAAAAGTTTGAATAATTTGTTGGTTGCCTGAGGGAATATTGACCCTTTTCCTTGGCACTTGGTACCCCCTTTTCCCCCTTGAGGGTGTGCGTGTATAGATGGATGTCGTTCACGGTAGAAAACAATTTCAGCCCCGACGTTGCATTGTAAAAACATTCGAAGAACGCAACGCGCGGTAAGTGAACGTACGTATGTTACATATACTTATGTACCTACCATATAATATATCGAATATACAAGGTGAGTCACCACAAAGGTTCGATTCGGGAGGAGCTTCGATTGGCTGAGGCACCGTTTTCATCTATTCTTACATGTTATTTTGAAAACTCCTGCTGCCAATCAGCGATCAGATACAGATTGGCAACAGGAATTTTGAAAATAACAATTAAGAATGGATGAAAACGGAGCCTCGGCCGATCGAAGCTCCTCCCGAATCGGGCTTTTGCGGTGAGTCGCCCTGTATACGTATGTGACGTATAACGTATAAATATATGTTTGTATATATGCGAAGAGTGCGCAAACAGGGAGAGAAAAAGGGGGTTAGAGTCGGTGGGTACGGTGCCGCCTGCAGTGGTAGTCTAGAAAAAGCAGACTACCTTTAATTTATAACTCAATTGTTAGTGACTTTGATCGAGTGTTATTGCCATCATCCTGCCATTCCGCCACGACTTGGGGGTACCTAGGGAACAAATGTTTGCCAACTGCCAATCGGTCGTACTGTTGTGTGTACTTGTTATTTGGCCGGATGCAAAAACCACGACCAAGGTATAAGGTACTGCGATACACGCAAAGATCTCCGCTACCTTATTATTCACTCTCTCAATAATCTTATCTACCGAGGGGCGTTCGCTGTATCAATCCACCAAATTATACAATCCTTCGAATTAAATATGTCCACCGCGACTTTATATGCACACCTACAGACCGTTGTGCCAAAACGAGGAAACGGACCGATGCTGATTTCTCATCTGATTTAAGATGTTTGCTAAATTATTTCTAGTTTCTTAACTTCCTGCTACAGCAAACTAACTTCATCATAATCAACCCCCAACGATGAAATGATGTTCAGTTTTTACCAGATCTCCATGTCATCGAGTCCAGGAAATCACCTCCGACATCTGCCCGTGTGCGAGTTATTGAAGTAAGAAGTTTTTTCATTCCCATTTATTACATATGCCAATGATATATCTAGAATGGCTCATCGAATCTCAATGATTTTTTTCCAAACTTAGAATACTGTAACTAATCAAATACAAGATTTTTTTATCACTCAATTTCGAAAATGTTAAAAATCATAGCAGGAGCCGTCCTGATCTGACCTAACCTTTTTTTTTTTGCTTTCAAATTTTCAACACGTTTATTAAATTCCCAATTTTATTTTTCACCGGCTTTAGACTTTTACGTATAAAGTGTAAACTTTTTTCCGCTATCGTAGCCAGAAGATTTAACTGCAGCTGTATAACGTAAACATAATAGTAAATGAAATGGGGGGAAGAAAAACAAACAAACGAATAAATAAAATAAAAATCATCATCAAAATATGAGCATATAAAAAGAAAAAGAAGAAAAGGGTAGTTTTTCGGAAACGGATACAATAGAATGTTCCATGAAAGAAAAAATGAATAAAAAAATTTCATATCGACATCGCGCAGGCGGCTTTTATGCTATACATATATTGACTTTCCGGTATATCTAATACAATTTATAGTCCTTTTCATCGCACACAACTGCGTTGCACGTAGGTTACACATACGGCTGTACTATCTGTGACATAAAATTCACCAGTTTAATCACTCAGATCAGCCAATTTCCCCATCGAATACAAAATATACCCCGCAGTCGAAATGGGTTTGTCCTGGTTGTTTGTTTCCCATTTTATATATATATGCAATGGACGAGGGTAGTAGGTGGGTATCGTATATGCGGTTGAAGTAGTAAAATCCAAAAGTGTCTTCAGAGATAAACGGACTGTGGCGATGCTTACAAACTGACATTTTCTGACCGTATAATATAGAAAATAACTAAAATGTCCATCTCCGATGAAATTGGGTATGGGGTATATATATGCGTCGTATATGTATTCCCGAGCGCGTCTCATTTCCGCGCATATGCAATACGTTGTACATGTATACCTAACACACACCTATACCCATGGCGCTTGTTCACCAATTTTTCTATGCATTTACAATACGTATGCTAATATATAAAAGTGTGTGTCTGTATATATATACGTGTGTATACGTAAAGATTCCGATCATCTATGCATCACGCGCGCTTTCCTTATACCACGAGATTCCATTTCCTGGGCATTCGAGTGAAACAATCGGCTATTTTCCAGACGATCGGACCAAGTAGGTAAGCGAGTAACTATGCTCACGTATAGGTATAGGTACGTATATAGCTATAGGTATTCACCTACCCTTTCGTATTTTCCTTATCGCCCCACACGGCGTAATTGACGCGTACTTTTATGAAGCTTGATATCCTCCTACAATGCTCATCTCTATTATGTTGCATGTATGTACGCCCGGTTAGGTTGATTCCGAAGCTCGCTTGGACAAATTTTCGTAGCCGGTCCAGCTACACGAAAAACTTGTCCAAACGCGCGCTTGGCCGCGAAGCGATTCAGAATCAACCTAACCGTGTGTACATATGTGGCAGAAAGTATTTTAAAAAGTAAAAGTCGGTATATAAGTATATTGCAAGAAAAGATGACTCTGTAGGAGATCTGAGAGAGAATTAGTTTCTCCATCTCTGTACCCATAGTAACCACGTAGTAGTTGGTCGTCTTTTACTCTGTTCCCAATTTGTCGTTTTTTTTTTTTTCTATTTTTTTCTCATCATCTCCGTTTTCTTATTTCACCATTTTTTTCTTTTCATCCGGTCATATTTTTCTACGATACATACCTATATATATTATAGTATAGTTTTATTGTCATTCTATTCGATTTCGTTCGTTTCTTTTGTCACTTTGCGTCGTAGCGAAGCACTTTGTACAATTCGATACTGTTCAAGTCACGCGGCATACCCGATATCGATCTTATTGTTTCTCCATAGTTTTTTTTTTTTTTTTTTTTTCTTCTCATCTCATCGTCGTGCACCTCTATTATAGACACTTATATATACCTCCGAGCGTCTCATCTTTTCTCTAAGTTTAGCGAGGCGCTGTTGCTGCTTCTGGTTTTGCACCTCAACGATGTATATATCTATACACCTATTATACGGGTGAAGTAAACCACTCGCAATTTTCCCCGTTCCCAAAAGCTCATAATCTTCGTAAGACTTGAGAATAGTCGAGGATTGCCCAGGTGCTTCGCGTGGTCGAGCCCAAATTTAATAATACCCAATACGTTGTATACGTGATGTATCTCGATCGAACTCTCCCCGACCCTTCTCTATATCCTTCTCTCTTTCTCTATAACTTTTTGTCCCCAACGTGTCCCGAGGCGTTCAGCTGTTTTAACCATAGATATATATGTACGTACGTACATACCTACATACTTTGGTTGTAGAGTCTGAAGTTAGTTGCTCCGGTGAATATAAAACTTTAAAACAAACCCATCATCAGAGGGGTTTGCATATATCGCGACTTCGTTCGCGTCGTCCATAAAAAAAAAAAAAATGAAGAAAATTAAGTTAGGTAAGGTTAGGACAAACTTGTAAATTTTTCTGTTTTTTAATGGTGAATAATTCGCTTCTCGAACGGGTGACTCGATTTGACGTTGAATTCCGTGAAAATCTCCTGAAATAGAAAAGAAAAGAGAAGCAAAAAAAAAAGAAAAAGATGGAAAGGAAAAGAAAAAGGTTCATGAATTTCAAATTCACGTAGAGTCGTTACTTGGAATGTGCATACACTCGTAGTTTATCGTTACTATTTCTAGAAACCTTATAACATGGTACATACGTGCGCACCAGGCCAACGTTTTACCGAACGTGTATTTGTAGATATAACCGCATATATAGTTGGAGGTGTGCCGCACATATACTATAGAAAAAAGAAGGTCTGTATAGCTAGGAAACTCGGTCTAGAAAACTTGGGGGAAAGCGGTGGAAAAATTTAGCAAATTGCACCCTCGATCAGTCACCTGCATGCGGTCGCATATCTAGAATTCTATGTACTCCACATACCGTACACTATGTAGGTAAATGCGAAATACCCGTATCGCCGTACATCATAAAAACACAATTGCTGCACCGTCTCGTCACTACCCTTATCACGCGTGTAGCCCGATTGCGTCCACGTATATGGTTGGACTGCGTTATTCATAATACGTACGACGTACCGCAGCTGCTATATATGTGGATAATATTCTCTACAGATGTAACGAATATAATCGAGATATAATCGCCACGCGAACGCTACGCACGGGGCGGACCGCTGCGGCGGTACGCGAATAGTACGCCAGATTCAAGTAAAATATGTAGACGTATAATAGTATTATTAGGTGTATAAGTGCAGGTCGCGTATATGCCGCATATTTGTATACCTATATCGAGTACATTTGAAGGCGGTGAGACGGTGAGGTACATCAAGTCGGAGCATTGACCCAACCGGGCCCTGCACAAGCTGGAAGTATTATGGTACTCCTAACTCCTGCACTCACTCGCGGCGACTCGCTAGAAACTCTGTCATTCTCTCGCCCACTTACGCCCTATGTTTCCGCGCTCGGCTACGATGACACGCAGCCATTAACCACGCGTCTTATAGTAGATGTATATTGCAATGGCACATGAATGTGCACCGTATATGTGCGTTGTATAACCGAATACATATAGAACACATAGAAGCCAAGGGTAATGTGCGAAGTTGTTTTGTTTGTGTAGAACCACGTATAGAGGGTGGAACGGAAATATCGGTGGCGCAGAAATTTTGAAAAGCGAGTCAAAAGCAAACGCGTTTAAATTACTTCCGTGTCATCCATTTTGAAGGGGAAACTAGGAGTGTGATAAATTTTGACTCTTCCAATCACGTGCTTTTTCACGGCGGGTCAAATTCTTTGAATTTTCGAACGTCGATCATTCGATCAAGGGGGTTTCGTTCGCCTATCGAGATTGGCTGGTTTTATTTCGGGCCACCCTTTGAATACGTTCTGTATTTCAGCCGTGAGGTATGCTGTGGATGCGTGTGTGTTGGGTGTGACGATAATACCATTACTCTTATACTATGCTCCATAGACATCTGGGAAACGCGTGTTTTCACACTAATTTGCACGCAACGACTCGCTAACGATCCGTCGTGTGCTCGAAATATACGTATATCGCTGCTCTCCGTTATTTGTTCAACGGGTTGTTCCTTTGTTTATTTTATAATACAGCCGAACTTACCCGCAAATGCAATAACGCCGTTCCAACGTTCTTTACGCGAATACATTTCACCTATAATTCATTTGTTTTACTACTTGTCTATGTTTAACCTACTCAAAAATATGGCACATCCACCGACACACATAGACTTCCAGTTACCCAATCTAGACTTTGTCAAAACTTGTATTATAGTCCTACCATTTGAAATTTAGAAACTTGAAAAGTTGTATCCAAGAATTCGGGGCACAGATTCTCGATTCATTTTTTTTTTAGTTTAAATTCCTAAAATCTTGGTACGCATGATTTTTATACGTCTCTTGATCGTTTCACATGGTTTCACGTTTTTTTATTTTATTTTATTTTTTTACTTATTATGACGTCACTTGTGGTCACAATATCTCGAGCCATAGAGGGGTGTTCCACGCGAAACCAGACACTTTGAAAAACTTTTTTTTTTGATTTCATCAATTTTTGACATGTTTTGGTATCCATCCCGTTCAAAAAATATCGGATTCTTACAAAAATCGCACTCTTTACGGTGTTTTGCCCGTAACTTTTCAAAAATGGTCCAAATTCAACTTTTTTTTTCAAAATCTTCGTCTTGAAACGTACTTTTGATAAAAAATATTTACAATTTTTTCAAAACGATATTATTATGAGATTTTCAATTTTCAAAAATGAATTGGCATTTTTAACAAAGTATGTACCCTTCGATTCTTGTCAAAACTTTTTGTAAAAAACTACTGTCCATTTAACGAATTTTAAGCCTAGTCCGATGATGGGATCTTGATGGGATGTATTTTTTTTTTTAATTTTAATTTTTTTTACATTTTTTTCTTGTTTTTAGTGTTGGACATTAATGGGAAAAATTTGTTATATTTAGGAGCCACTATCAATAATTTTTTCCATGCCAAATCGGACACTTGGAAAAACTTTTTCTCTTTTTTTTTCTCAATTTACCGAGCAATTTACCCTTCGATTTTATTGAAATTTTTTTGTGACAATCTTTGTTCCATTCCACAAATAGCCCGGGTTGATCGTGGGATTATAATAATTACTATTTTTTTCGATTTTGGAAAATTTACTTTTTGATATTTACCATTCTTAAAATTATTTTTATTCATTGTGTACTTTGCTCTTAGTCATATTCGATTGATTTTTATAAATTAATCAGGTATATTGACAGGATTGATAAAATAAGAATCAGACTTTTAATTTTCAACAGCAATATTAACCAATTTTTTTCCATTGATGTCCAATACTGAAAACAAGAAAAAAATTAAAAAAAAAATTTTAATTCAAAAAAAAAATACATCCCATCAAGATCCCATCATCGGACTAGGCCTAAAATTCGTTAAATGGACAGTAGTTTTTTACAAAAAATTTTGACAAAAATCGAAGTGTACAAACTTTGTTAAAAATGCCAATTCATTTTTGAAAATTGAAAATCTTATAATAATATCGTTTTGAAAAAATTGTAAATATTTTTTATCAAAAGTACGTTTCAAGACGAAGATTTTGAAAAAAAAAAGTTAATGTTGCACCATTTTTGAAAAAGTTACGGGTAGAACACCGTAAAAAGTGTGATTTTTGTAAGAATTCGATATCTTTTGAACGGGTGGTCAAAAAAATTTCGAATTCTACCAGGAAGAGTCTTTTGATGGATACTAGAACATGTCAAAAAATTGAGGAAATCAAAAAAAAAGTTTTTCAAAGTGTCTGGTTTCGCGTGGAAGCCCCCATATTTATACATATACCTTCTTACACTTCGTCAATATACAATCGCGTGATTTGTGACCCGTCCGTGCAAAGCTCAAAGCGCTTTCTCTGCTCCAACCAAATTTCTTTCGCAAATGTCACTCGTTGGCTTCCGTATTGATAGATCGTTGTTGTAAATTGTCCAACATATATGCATACGTGTACATATTGTGTATGTATTTATTCACACCAGCGTACGTACGAAGAATGAAATCTAGAACATATCGCGTCGTACAGATTGATCTTTTGATTTCACCGCAATTCGCAATTCGGCCAGATGACGACGATCGTACGTTCGGTTTAGAGGAATATGGTCGGAGTCGTATACCGGAAACTATTAGGAATGGCCGTAACATAACATATGCGAATTTAATGGCGAACTGAATTTGCTGCTCGACGTATACGTATACCTGTACCTATATGAACGGCTACCAGATCAAACCACAATATATATACATGTATATATATGGATCGCCAACATCTGACGCTCAATTCATGCAACACATGCCGATCCGAGATTAGGCAATAATGCCCGTTCTTGATTCTTTATTTTTTTACTTTTAACTCTACCGTCCAATATCCCCGCCAATGAAATAATTCCGCATCGGCTGCAGCGATTTACAACACCCCGCGAAAATCCGTAAATGTATGTTTAGTTTGACCCTAGTTTTGGCTATTCAATCACTATGTATACTAATACGTACTATATATTTCTGCACAGAGAAATCGCTAGAACTATCAATGGGGGTTCAATTCGTAACGATCATTCTCTAGCAACGGCAAAAAGCGCAGCCAACTGTGATTTACGACCCTGCAACCCACCTGACTATGAATTTCACTCGCTCGATTACACCCGATACTAAATAGGGTAATGCGTGCAAAGCGCGCCCGCTTCAGGACTACTATCCGTAATGCTGCATAGTTGTGAAAAAAGTAGAAAAAAAATGAAAAAAAAAAAAACTGAAGAAGTAAAAAATGAATCTAGAACCACAACCTAATGATATTTATACACCCCGCACACGGATTGCTCATCGATCTTTTTTACCGACCGATCACGATCGGTAAAATCATGCTCCCCCAAAAAGCTATAGCTAATTTCTTATATGGTTTTCTTTCTTTTATTTCATCTGTCAACGTCCGATGGCAGTGACGCGCGGTAAGCTTTTGGCATGCATTTCCCGTTTCCGTTATACAACAATAAATTTCCTCCGAAGACGAAAACAAAAGAGAAAAATAACTATGAAATAAAGGGCGTTGCAGGTTGGTTTTACTCCCGCATTTTTATGGGTCGGAATTCTTTCGTTTTTCAAGTATGTTATAATAAGGATATTCTTACGGGCACCGTATATATGGGGTCGGTCGTTATAGAATTCTAATATATACCTGCATGATGCTTACGGTGGTAATGTGACATACAAATTTCTATATGCTTATTAGGTGTTTCTCCGCAATTTCCTTTTAGCTTATAGCGATAAAAGCTGCCACGGTTGTAAAGGGTGAGCGTATACATAAGACGTTCGTGAAGCTAGCAGTTTGGAGGTATAGGAACCATAACCTGCAGAGATATAATAGCCGAGGGTGTTTCTAACAGACGTTTAGTAGAGTAGCACACGTTTCGGAAATATCTAACTCTGACCGTATAATATAAGCTAGAAATCCTCATGCTACCTTCGCGACGTATACCTCGTTGTAAATCCATCCGGAATCGTAAACTCGTACTCATCTGCTTATAGTATATGGTATAAGGTACGTACAGGGTGAGCGAAAAACAAAAGATCGAAAATAATAACTAACTCATTTCAAACTGTTGAGTATAAAAACTGAACGCGATCTTCCCTCTTTCGAGAAACAGAATAATGAAGCTCTTGTTCAATTTTCAGAAAAATGTGAACAACTTTCAGAATTGTTACCTGACAATATCCGTAAGTATATATAAGTCTATGTATTATACATGTATTATATAGACTTAAATAGAACCAAAGAAACTCTCGTTGGAAAATTTATGTTCGTTATATTATCGTCGAGGCATTTGTGTTGCATTTTCTATGGAATATCGAGAGCGGAACGATCAGAAACGAGGGACGTCCTTCCCAGGAACTTATTTACGTCTTTACAGGGCGTCCAAGCTCATGCAACCAGACACCTGATGCCATGCCGACGCCGTATCCTAAGAACTTGGTCATATGTACCTATGTATGTATATGTACACGGGCAACAAGCAGTTCGTGTCAACGACACTTGACTCGATTTGATCGATTCGGTAGTTCCAAGCGCTAGTCAATAGCTGTATAGTAATGGAAAAGAGATAAAGAGAAGAAGAGAACAAAGAAAAAAGAAAAACATCGAACTTATCGAGCTCTGCGAGTTCATCAACTGATCGTTGCTACGCTCCATAGACGCTACAACTTGCGACATTGTAAGTAATAACAATAATTGTAAGTATAATACAACCTCGAAACAATCGATTTTTCAAAATTCCTCTACAAAAGTTCGACTGCATTTTATTGCGCATATTATACTCATACGTAACTCGATTGTTCGTAGAAATTTTATAAAAAGACAATGCGAGACGTAGTCTTCAAACTTTGATATCTGCACACTTGTCATGCAACGTATGAGTCACGTGTCATATGAAATATAACCTCACCCGGGAAATCTTCGATCGTCAATCGCAAATGTATGAAAATTCAAAAATTTATGAACGAATGAATCGGACGTCAAATAATTGCGATTTTTCGGAAATTTATTTCATCTAACTTGTTGTCCCTGTACTAAATTTGGAAAGCCCACGGATGAAAAGAGAAGAAGGAAAACTCGGTGTTTGGAAACAAGTTGGTAAATGGAGCAAACGTTGAAATCAGATTCGAAATGGTGAGGATAAGTCGAGTTTACGTGGATTCCTCGTACAACGACATGTGTTTTGTGCAGCGTATAAGTATGCGTAGGTGTATTTGTCTACCGAAGATATTCTCCGGAAATGTTCACGTCTCTTGTAAACCGCAGACTTACTCCACAAATTACGTGTAGCTTTCCATTCAGTCATCGTCAAAGAAGGTTTTACCTTAAATGCTGCAGAGACGCATAGTGCTGCGGGGTTTCAAGGACCAGGAACAGCAGCGGCAGCGGCAGCGGCTCTCCAGTTGCACAACGTAAGTATCGCGTAATCCGGTCTTCCTCCGCAACGTATTATACCTATTACCAGATTGAAAGGGGATGGCATAATCCACGAAATCATACCGTTCTCAAAGCATTTTTTTTTTTTTTACTCTCTTTATTTCCTTCTTCTATTTTTCCTTTTCCTCACCACCTGCACGCCAGAAGCTGTCTCCCATCTTTCGATTCATAAAATAACCAGTTAAATATATATCATAATATTTGCTCAATTTACCGGTTCACCGGGTGTGAATCGCCACCGTTTATCTCACGGCATGATTGCTGTTGAAAATTAGAATTAAAAGGAAAACAAAGTGACGGTAGAGGCTACACGATTGATTGATTCGTTACGTACGTAAATGTCCCCAAAATACAAGTTCTCTTGGCGCCGGAAGGTGAAGAATTTTGATTTTTTGTGCATACGTAATTTCTCCGCGACTCTGACGTGCGAATATAACGGTGTTAGTGAAGCGCGTGTGTTTCACATCATGCACCCCGACTGACGCGCGGTTATATGGGTAGATATATTCGTCTGCACCGCACGCAAGGGTGTAGTCGTTGATAGGCAATCACGCCTACAATATCCGGCTGCAGAGACTGTAGCCTTCCCAAATCCAATACCCGTATCTCCCGCATTTATGGGGATCGTGGTGTGATGATGCAGCATTCACGGTGGTCCAAATCCCGCACCCCATAACCACCCCCGAAAGCCAAATGCGGTAAACGTCGACGTATCCAATGGCCAAACCGTGGGACTGCGGTTGAAATAAATTCATCATCTTAGTCATACCTAAGGAATTTTTTTTGGCACGAGTAGGAATATCGATGATTTTATTACACATCAAGAGACTCGGTAGAGTCTCGCGCCAAGTGCATTAAAAGAGCACCGGACGGCAACCGAGTATCTATACAGTTAAGAGATAGGAAAAGCGCTGTACGGCCGACTGTTTTATTCGGTATCCCCTAAATCATTAGCTTTTCGGGAAATTTGGATGCACTTTCGCAATATAAATCGCGGTGTAGCTTTCATTTGAGCCTAATTTCAATAACATTGATGTTCGGAGAGAATTGATCTCAGAATAGTTATTTACGCTGAGGCCGTTTCTACGATCAGAATTTCCAACGTCATCGTCGTCTCCGGATCCTTTTTCTCCTTAGCTCTATTCCTATGAGAAATAGACGCAGTATATAACGCAAACTCGATTTCTGCTAAGGTTCAAACTGCAGGCACATGGGCGTGACCATCGCTTTCATCGTCTCGTTATTTTCTAGGGACTCTTTAGGCACTCTAGTCGTCTCTACTGTACCATTAGAGTCCTGTCGTCATTCCGCATGTCTTTACGATCACCTCCTTGCGATCACAATCATCGGCTAAACGCGATGACGGCATACGAGTCGTATATATTTATTATGGAAACGGTGTTCAGGTTTTTAAATAATATAAACATGGATAGTTTTCGGTCAACTTGTAACAGTACGAAGCGTTTGCCCAAATCATACCAATTCAAATTTCTGAATCCGTTTGCTGAAATATTATGAACTAGACTCGATAGCTCCGCAGTGACAGCCACATGAGGTTATGCTATAAATTAAGTTTCTACACACTATTATAACAACGATGTGGCAATTATGTTCATCTACTCCAGTCAGTGGTATCTGTTATCGAACTTTTTTGCACCGTAGGTGCCTTTTGAGGGGATTTGTAATTCACTTGCTTTGGTGAAGTATAATTTGCTAGACGGTGTCTGAATAAAACTTCCATTACATTTTAGTAAATTCACCATTTACATTTTTAACTGCATATGCATATATGCAGGGCTTCCACTTTAACGGACGTCCCGTCCCGTATAACTCGATTGTACACTAGCAGTAGATGTACGCGATACAGCAAGCAAATATGACACGTAAAGGCTGGTAGAAGGTTGCGATTTTCAGGGCTGACATGACGCCTACAGGAAAAGGGGCTGACAGATTTCCACTTAAGTTTGAATCAAATTACCTTGGAGCAGTGGTCATAATCTCCCTCGGTCATAATACAGTTGCAGCATATGAAGAAATTCTGCCCATTTCGTCGGGAACGCCGTCAAGCCAGCATGAGCCCTCACGAGGATCCAACGGCAGAAAATTCAGAACAACGCAGAGATTCACGTATCCGATTCCAAGAACCGTTCTTCACTTTGACTAAAAAATTTTATAAAAAATACGCTGAGGCCGTTTCTCCGATCAGAATTTTTTATTATGGAAATGGTGTTCAGGTTTTTAAATAATATAAACATGGATTTCAATAAAGTTGTCATTCAGATCAATATGTGAGATCTTCGGTTCATCTACTCCCGTCAGTGGTATCTGTTATCGAGCAAGAAAGAATATTGACCGGCAGAAATACTATAACTGCTAGCCAACCATATCACCATTAACTAAAAAAGTACCAGAACCTTGACCTTTATCAGGTGGTTTTGCAATAAATGTATTCAAGGATAAAAGTTACTATTATTTTGTAATAAATAAAGATGAATTACATTGAGTCATCACGTGTTTCGATATATTTCTTAATATTTACTTCTATGCATTCCAATAATTAGAAACAAAAAAAATTCTTTCAAAAAGTAGTTAAATCCCAACAAAAGCACCTCAGGTGCAAAAAACATGGCCAAGTACATTAATTTTTTTAAATCAATCGCCACCAAAAAGTTGTTCCTCAAGAATAACCGTAAAATTAAATTCTGAGAAAAATAGATCCAAATCAATTATTGTGCCAAGTACATGTAACTGCACCATGCATAGAAGTACTAGAGAAGACTGGGATAAACATACAACAAACCAAATTACCAATTGGAATAATATAAAGTTGGGGGAAAAATCTATGAAAAAAAGAGATTAAATTAAATTAAAAAAAACTAAATAAAAAAAAAAATTGGAGGTAGTGGGACTTGGCGGGCTTTTTGGAAAAAAAATCCGGAATTCTTGTATAGCAAAATAACATTAGCCCGCCAAGGACCACGTACTCCAATTTTTTTTTTTATTTTTTTTTTAATTTAATCTAATTTCTTTTTTTTCATTGATTTTTTTCCCCAACTTTATATTCTTCCAATTGGCAATTCGGTTTGTTGTATTTTTATCTCAGTCTTCTCTAGTACTCTTATGCATGGTGCAGTTACATGTACTTGGCACAATGATTGATTTGGATCTATTTTTTTCAGAATTTAATTTTGCGGTTATTCTTGGGGAACGACTTTTTGGTGGCGATTGATTTTGAAAAATTAATGTACTGGGCGAGGTCTTTTGCACCTGAGGTACTTTGTCGGGTATTATATTACATGAAGGTATGGAAATTGAGACGGTAGGGTCCTGTGGAATTGACAGCTCGTGTACCCGCAGGCTGTAACTATACTGAGAGCTGGAAGTCTGCGATGTCAGTGTCGGGTGCACGCTATTCGACGTACAATTAATGTCGACTCATTGATTGGATTATTACGTGGCTCGTTGAGCAAGTTGCCGGTCGCAGAAAGGCAGTATAACGGGCGGAAGGGGGTGGGGGGTGGCTATAGGAAAAGCGTAAGACGATGTGACGTACTCCTGAAGAAGGTTCGAAGTGAGTAACGAAGTCCAGCTGAAATAAACCGCACCGTCATTATACGATAAATACACATAAGATAGAAACAAAATTGAATTTCACGAAATTTAAGCTGCAGCTTTTTTTAATCTTGAAAACTCAGATAAAGTGAAAAAATTGCACAAGATAATTTATGAAAGTGGTAAAGAATCAATGTGTCAGTTTTCATGATCATAAACTTTACGAGTTATCATAGTTATGTATAAATTAGAATATACATTTTATGATTGAACAAAAAATAAGAAACCAAAAAAAAATTCTATTCCTCCTTATTCGGAGAATTAAAAATTGAATGAAAGTAAAAATAAATAATAAACGACGAGGCATAACGATTCTTCGATTCTTTCGAAAGGTGACGGCAGACATTCATTTAAACATAAATTGCATCGTCTTTATATTTTTTTCTTTTTTGGTTTCTGAAAATGTCTGCGCAAAATGGAATTGCAATAAGCTGCATCGGTATACGGTGGAAGGATGCGATTTGTGACGTTAGGAGAGGCGCTGAAAATCGGCAGTGAGTAGACTCGTGATGGATTTCTGTAAAATCTCCGGGAACGAAGACAAAATTATCGACTTCTACTTAGACTGCTAGTCTATATTGTCTACAGCAAATGATATCGGCGACGACTGTAGTTCTTGCTATTTTCCACACACACATATTATACCCACCCATACCTTGAGCTAGAACGCTCTGTGTTTCTTCCGACAAAACTTCTCAACTTCAAAATAACGAACAATAGGTCTCGCGTAATATCATTCAAAATTCAGCGAGCTCATCAGATTTTCATTCCTCTGCGTAACAACTGATTTTCCAATAGAATTTCTAGGACCAATTATTCACCAGCTCAATCCCCTGACGACACCCTCACTAAGTATTGACAAATTATTCCAAGGTTGTCCTTCTGTTATTCCTAAAAAAAGAAAAAAGTAGTAAAAAAAAACATCACCATACCGCAACTTTGCCGAGGTCACATAATTTCCCTATATAATATGTTGTTAATTTACACTCAACAACGAGGTAAAATGTATGTTTCACATATTTGCGAGTCAAACAAAACTTCCAAACCGTCTGCATCTAAAAATCTATTTCATTTTTATCGTATCGTCTGGCTGCACGTTGATACATCTTTTTTCGTCCGCGGCCATCGCAGTCGTGTTTTTCTTCTATTTTCCGTCGGGTGTCCCTCGTGGTGTCGGGTACCCGTGTTATTACTGGGTTATTGCCGGGTGTTCCGTTGAGCTTCACCCCCCCCCCCCCCCCCCCCACACGGCCCTTCTTTCGCCCCTGCACACGGGGTCATCTATTTTGCGGAAGAAAGACTTAAACGAGGTAATATACGGTAATGGGAGTGCATTTTATTACATGTATTTTTATTTTTTGTTTCTCCATTTAAAGCTTGTTTTGTTTTATTTTATTTGTTATTTTCTATTCGATAACGCTCTGCATACGCCTCGATGGTTGCAAAGTAAAATCCGCCGATTGTACGTGTACGTAAACAGCCACCCCTTATACGCGCTTTATATACGTATATATATATCGCATTGGATCCAAACCCAATTCATTGTCAATGAGAGGATGTTTGAACGATATGGAAATGAACTTCCTGTCGTAGACATTCTGTGATTGTAAATTGTTACATTGATATAGGACATAGATAACAATAATTTCAGTCATATTGTCAAGCATCTAAATTTGTCGGTCTATGGAACCCAGTGTGTCGATTTTCTGAATGGGATTATATCAATATGGCGTATTTTACAGACGTTCCGTTTGTGTATGCAATCAAATTTTATGTGATTTCGAGTACATTTCTTCTGGATCTTTCATATACCGCGTGATGTGTTCACCAAATATCTCTGTACAATGGGTATATTTTTGTGGATACATAATACAGGGTCGTCTCTCTCTTTATATGTAAAACCTTATGCATTCTAATATATACCCTCATATAATACTACAAGGAATACGACTGTGCTGGAAAGACGAAAGTGGGGGGGGATATGCATTAATTTAACGGCAGCGCATAAATAGCGCACATTCTAATTGAACAATTACACCCAAAGGCCGTAAAACAGAGAGACACGCGGAGCTTCCAAGGCTATGAATTTAGCGATGTGGCGTTCACTGCGGCCATTCCGTCGTCTGTTTATTCCCGCGGGCTACGAGCCAGTGACACGGACAGGAGGAGAGGAGGACGAGGACGACCAACGGACGGACGAATGGACGGACGATGGGCGAATCGTTGAACTACCGGGGCAGGGTAGACAGCCGAGTGACTAGCACAGACTGACTGCTTTACTACTACGAGTAACAGCTAAACTTTCTGATTAAATTGCCTCTTCCGATGCGTTAAACTCGTTCGTCTAAAGGACTCTAAAACCCATCGCGACGCACGCCAACCACTTTCAAGAAATATTCTCCATCCCAACGATCCTTTTTTCTTTATTCTTTTTTTTTTCTCCTGCGACGCATCAGAGGTTATAATTTACTACGATCTACCCTATTATTCGTCACTTTGATTTGTTTCGGCTGATTGAAAAAAACGTTTTGGATCAGACGATGTTAATTTTTTGGTTTATTTTTTTTTCTCCTTCCTTTCGCTCGTCCGCTTATCCGGCAAGGGTGAAGCAGAAAACGGACAATGTGAGGGATTTTTTCGAAGGTACGGGAATTATTTTTGTCGCCATAAATCCCCTTCGCCGGAAAGTGGGGGTGGAAAGTACGGCGACAAGGGGGGAGGCGGAACCGGCGCAAGCTTCGTAGTCTGTTTGTTTAGAATTTAAATGGTACCCCATATCTTTATCGACGCTGCATGAAACGGTACTGCAAGCTCTCCATATCGTCGGCTTACTGCCAAAATCCACTCGCGTAAGTACATTACGGTTATTTTCACTTTGCAGCTACTAAAGAACGTAAAATAATATTATCTTCCGACTCTACGCTGTATAAGGATATGTATATCCATAATAAATATGTATACTATACTTTATACCACCGCGGAGTTAAAACTTTTCCGCGGAAGTGCTGCAGGTCGGTATTCCGACCAGCAATTGAAACTCAAAGATAAAAACGTTATTCAGACTCCCGCATTTCAAGAATTTTCTATATCCCTCAAACAAATTCTATTATGCAGTTATAGGTATATATCTATATGTGCCGCGTATACGTTTATACATATATACTTTCTTAACCAGCTGAAACTCAGCGACACAACAACTGTATATTTTTCACCAAGTATCCGACCGACGCGACGCGTCGCTGCTACGTCGATTTTTCTACTTAAAAGCAACAGAACAGAATCCAGGCACGTCGCGCATTCAGTGAATGAGATCAGCTACAGGTCAGACGCCCGTATACTTTTTACACATACTTTTTCAACATCTTTAATCAACTTCACTATTATCTTTATATCATTATCATCGTTATAATTACTGTATTAGCACATCGACGATCGCCTTACACGGTTATCTCTGCCGTTTTAATTCTCGCTGTATATTATTCCGATCTTTTCAATTCGCCGCATTTTCATATTATACAAAAACAGATGAGAGACATCTTTTGGAATTATTAATACACAATGATACGTCCACTTCGTATTATTAATTCATTATCTGTGAAAAAGAAGAAAAAGAAAAAAGAAATACAATAATTGAATATTCTCAAACCTTGCCCGCGGCGTATACGCATACACCGGATATCTCATTTGAAAAGAGACGAATAGAAAAAAAATATTTTTCAAAACTAAAACTTTCATCGCGAAAAATTATTATGTCTAAGTTCGAATCGATTTTCGGGAATAACGTTTTTCTCTCACAATTATCGGGTAAAATGGATATCTACCCGATGAAGATTGTATAATGAGAGTGAAAATTTGAAATTTCAGATTGAAGGCAAAAAGGAAACAAATTCTCACTGTAATCATAGATATAGTTCGATACACCTATGCTATAATATACAATACATGTCCGGTCCGCTAAGCTATCAATTTAAAAAGCGGTAAAACATATTTCATACGCAATAACCGGAGCGATTTACTATCTTTTTTTTTCCTCTCTCTTTCCCGCGTATAGTACTAACCGTTAGAACGGCAACCGGAAGTCGTATGAATTTACCACTAAATTCGTAGTCTAACCGTATACGTACGGCTATCCGAGACATCGGAAAGAAACCATTCCGTCCTATTTAACCCTGTTGGCACTGGTTGCATTGCACATGGTCGCGACGCATCTTCCGTCTGAAAACTGCCGTCTATACTCGTCTGTAACGTACACACGTATACACATATTTATACACAGATGCATCACCGATACACACATTATACCTGTGTATCCGTAGGCGAACCTGCCGAGCGATGTATACCGAGACTGAAAAATATTTATATAGCTGCAGTGTCGGCAGGTGCGCCGGGCACTCGTGAACCTCGTAAAAGCTGCATCCCCCTTTCCTCTCCTTATTTTTCTTTTCCATTCCTTTTTTTTTTTTGCTCCCCATCTCTTTTTCTTCCTCCCTCGCTTCTTATATCCCTTTCGAATAGCGTTGCGACGACCACAGTGGCGGCGATATCCGTAAAGTTGACCTCCAATCCATACCGTAAACCTCCCTCGTTGTCCCCCCCCCCCCCTCCCCTTCTCTCATGTCCGCCGAACTCTTGGCCTTTCATTCGTACGTCGCGTCCTGCGGGAGTTTGAAAAAATCGACGAACTGCACCGCACGAGGAGAAGACTGGACCTCAAACGAAATGGAAAAAATAAACAACAATGTCCAGATGGTCAAAAAGCCGCTTCGATAACCGTGGTTCGGAACAAAGGTATTCAGCGAAGTGACGTTGTTTGTCGCATATTGAATTAACTGAACGAACCCGATAACGACGACACGGCATTGATTTTTTCATCTCTCTTACTCTCCCATTTTTGTTTTCTCTCTCTTCGTTCCATTTTATGCATTTTCCCTGCTTTATTTTATCTCGCTTTGTCACGCCTGTATATTACGCATAAGCTTATAGCGTTATTGCTTTACACGTATAACGCCCAATGTATCAAAAGAGATCGAATTATTTATAGTTAGCGTAACGGTGAAAAGGAAAGGGGCGGGGGGGGGGGGGGCATAAGATTGGAACAAAGCGTTAGGAATTCATCGCTATTAGCGGTTACCATAAAACTTTAGGTTACACGCGTATACCATAGCAACGCGTGAAGTATCGCGGCGTGTATAAAAACGAAGAACAAGGTCGTCGTTGTTAAGAAAAAGTAATTCCGGTCGCATCCGCCCACACATGCCCTTCCGGTTCAAGGGTTGTTCACGGATATAAAATATATAACGTGTTATACGTGTACCTTGTAATGTACAACGGTCGGGGGATCCTTCAAGTGCAACGAAGCTGATTGAAATAAATATTATCAAGCTTCGCAGCTCGAGTATAATATCGATATCTTCACCCGTGTACCACGTGTGAGCATTCGTGTAAGTGTTACGTGTGTACTACGTAGAGAAAATAAATATACATTTACCGAAGAGAAGAGAAGAGAAGAAGGAAGAAAAAAAATAAACGAAAAAAAGAAGCGCCCGTCGATAAGCACCACTTACATTGATTATTATCGCGTGTGATAGGGGAGACCGGTACGGAACGGGTTATATCCGAAAAAACATAGATGGAAAAAAAGAATAATAATCGGAGCTCGACGGGGTGCGGATGCTTCGAAAATTGTCGTATTTTCGTGAAAAAAAAAAAAAAAAAATTAAAAGAAGCTCGAGATCCTTGATTTCATGCGTTGTAAAATTCGGCCCGGGGCAGACCGATTTTTTCCGTTCCATGCCCTCTACTTTTTCAGATTCGGACTACGATCGGCACATAGCCGATGACGTACGAGCGTTTTTCGCAAGTTATAAAATTCACCATTTCGACCGATCGTTCGATCGGAACGACGACACGTTTCAATTACACTCCGCACACCAAATATACGCGGTGCAAACTATTTAGTAATACATCCTCAACAACGCGCCCTTGTCCACATATACAGTTATTGGTTCACTACTGTACTCGGTAGACCTCAACTTAGGTATAACTACACACGTATGTAATACGTATACATATGTACTCTATCTAAATACATACATCTCTTAGAAGGTTGAAGGAGCGTAAGCAAGAGACGAACGGCGGCTGCTGAAGTGTATTATACGGGGAGGGAAAGGGGGACGCTCGTTTGCAACCCTTATCAGTTCCTACCTAATGCTGACGCCGTTGCCATTATATATAGCTGTGTGTATGTCGTACCTATACAAGGTGTATCTTCCCCCCCCCCCCCCCCCTCTTTGACTAACCATCGTACCCTTCTCCTCCTTTCGTTGCACTATCCGCGAACCAGCACTGTATATCATCATAACGTAGTATATATATATATATATATATATGTGTATATATGTGTATGTAGGTGTTGTATATCTATACCTATGTACTATAGTATATGTATATATATACGAATAGATTAGGTTATTCTGTATAACCAACTACGAGCGGGAAATTATTAGACGGTGTATCGTGTATATAAATTCCATGCAGTTTATGTAATATGATACATAGGTAGATATATATAGTATATATATATTTATATATAATTGCTCGCGGTATATAGGGAACATTTGCTAATCCTATTAATGTGTAACGTGATCCGCGATCACAAAATACACTTATAATATGCATGCATGACGTTAGCATGTAAACTCAAAGGATACGATTATTGTGAATGAAGTTTTGAAAAATTTCATACACGGTAATCCTCACGTTAAGCTCTTCGTCTCTTGATATTTTCGCAAACGACGCGAATACAGAGAATAGAGAGAATGGAGAAAATCTTGTTTGTTTTTTTCTTTCTTATTCTTCTCAGCTGTTTTTGTTTGTTTTCTTTTTTTTTAATTTCTTTTTTACCGTGCGCCGTCGTCGCGGAAAAATTGTCGCAAATATAAAACCGTGTAACTGACGTATCATCTTGTTCGTCATATGCCGTTCGGGAACATTCGATTTTCGAAAAATGGTTCGTTCGATTTGCGTGCAGGGCATGGAAAATATCGCGAAAAGCACAGCTTCTGTCGCGAGCGATTGATTCACTCGTTCGTTTGTTTTTCGCCTACCGATATATCACTTGGCTGCAGAAAATTTCCGTTCTCAAAATCGGAAAGAAAAAAAAAAAGAAAAGAAAGTGGATTGCAATTGGCCACGAAAGAAAATGCGCGAAATATATATTTATATTATATAAATATGGTTGTCTTTGCGTGTGTAATCTTACCTTACAGTGCATAGCTATATGTGTAGAGGTTATATAAGGTGATTTGGTAAAGCGTCTGCCGTAGAGCACCAAGAATCACCAGGTGGCTTATCTGATCTCACATCTTTTTGTCTCGATTCATCTGACAACGATCTATTGTAAGGTTGTCTTCCACGGTAAGATATCAATTTTTTTTCTTCTTATTCCTATTCTTTTTATTACCTTTTTGTTTTTTCTCGCACGGTGTGTGTGTGTGTGTGTGTGTGTTTTTCTTTCTCATTTTCTTCCTCTCGTCTCTTCTCGTCCTTTCAACGCTAGCTAAACTAAGCTCCTTCGGCTTATTAGACGTGACATGGTCTTCTATACCTAGTATTATGTGCGAATGAGCTTGAGCTTCTTTCTACAAATTATATAGTTTGTCACTACCTGAGGACCGTATAACAGATCCGGTACACACACACCTTAGACGTATACTCATACAAAGTTGCACCTTTTATAAGGTAATTCAAAATGTGCAGCGAGGCGAGTTACACTGGTGGAAAAATGATAATTTTTCATAATTATAACCATAATCTACTGCAACTGCTGCC
Organism: Athalia circularis; assembly: GCA_963978495.1. Classification (NCBI taxonomy): domain Eukaryota; kingdom Metazoa; phylum Arthropoda; class Insecta; order Hymenoptera; family Athaliidae; genus Athalia; species Athalia circularis. The sequence continues at coordinate 16,725,597 of OZ021700.1, read as the reverse complement.
GCTGCTGCTGCCGCTGCTGCTGCAGTTACTCGATCAATTTCAATTTAAAATCTCACGATGACAGTCTTCGGAACCCCCGAGTACATAGATCCTTTATTTATATATACATATACACAACCTACTGTTATCGCCAATTATCACCATTTTACGCCATCGAATCCGTACATAGTTATACGTATATTATTGAACTTTTATCCATAGTATACATACCAGCATAGAATCATTCATATACAGTGACGTCATAATTAATAATGACGGAACGGATACGATTCCTCGTGTATTAACTTCATCAAAGAAACTATGACGCGCACAGCGCATCGGGTATCCTATTTACGTTACGTGGTAAAAGTGAGAAATCATGTATGTAACTGACGCTACTAGAATTAAAGATATACCTATGTATATTAATATAAACTCGAGGTGATACCTCACTGTCTAAGTTCGCTGGAAACATTGGCGCAAAAGCTGGTGTTGATTTTCGTATGGTTCTTACGTGCATTGTACTTTTTTTTTTCTCAAGCGCTGCTCTGCCTTCGTATTTCCTCCAACTTTTACTTCGAAAACTTGATGTGCTGCAGGGTTATATAGCTGTATAATATACTATAGGTATGTATATATATGCACAACGGAGCTGCCGTGCTGCACTATATTAAATCCACGCTCGGTTGATCCACCCGTTTCAAATCCACCCCCCTTTTCCTTCCACCTATAGGTAAATATTATACACATAGATATATACATAGGCATATACATACACACCTATGTAAATATATGTATATCTGTACGCGACAACGTTCAACGACAGTTGACGTTTTTGATACGGGGCTGCACAAAAGCCGCGTTCTCTGTATCCATATACGTACGTTATAATATACGTATACCTCTTCCACCTACCTTATACTCAGGCTATACGTGATGACGTCAAACTTGGTTTTACTAGAATCGCGATTACGAATGTCTGTCTGGCGCCATGGCGAGTATTCCATTGCTGCTGCTGCTGCTGTTGCTGCAGCACCGGAGATGCGATATTCAAATCTTAAGGTATCGCGCAAAGACTGACGGAGGCGGACTTGTTTTGTATATATCCATCGAAACGATGTATAAATGTCAAAGATTGGCAAAATACCACCTCAAAGAAGTCCACGCTTTATAATATACGGTGCATTCCATGTCAATCAGGTTCCGCCCATTTCCCACTGTCGGATGACGGAAAAAATTTACGTTATTATTTACTCATTTCTTTTCTATCAAAATTCTCAAAAAAGCTTTTGCTATATTCGAACGCAGAATGCCGCAACAAAAAAAAAAAGGATCCAAGAGGTTGTTTTCACGGTGTCGGTTCATAGCTGACAATGAAAAAAATTCAGAAGGAACAAAAAAATATCGAAGGTTTCGGAAACTGGTCGAGTTGTCATGGAATGCCCCATACATTTTCAACGTCCAACTTTACACACCTATACTCCGTTCGTGAAATAGAATTTTTGCATCCCTGATATACACGGGCGCGATGACGAAATTCACGGTCTGGGTTGGGCGAGGAAACGGGGGGACGGAATGGATATGGGGATGGGGATGGAGAGGAGAGAGAATACAAGAAACGGAAACTGAGGGAGACGAAAAAAAGGTTTGTTCAAAAGCTGCAAATTGCGCTCTCTTTGTTTCCCTATTCCGCTTAATTTTTAAAGCGTAAATATTTTCCGCCACTGCAGGGCACTGCAGCGGCATAACTTTCATTTCATATACGTGTAATGCATGTATTCATACGGGTACATATTTACCACTTATATGTACGTATACATTGTACATGTAACTACAGAATATTATACTACATACATAGCGTGACTGCAGCTGTAATTCATGTCCGCTTTGTAAGCCGAGCAGTTAATACGTACAACGTTTGTCGCTGCATTGACATGGAAGTTACATTTTGTGGAAATAAAACAAAACGACAAAAGAAGAGACTACTGAAAACACATTCGAAGAAAGAAAAAAATAGCAATAACGGTGATAATACAGAGAATAATAATATTAAAACACCCGCAGCACCCCTAGAAGTTTTATATCGTGGAGATTATACTCATATTATAACAGTTGTCCAACGTGTAACAAGTTTGTTTAATTTTTCAATATTCTTATGTATATGTACATTAAAATAATTCACGAGGAATTTGCGCGAGATTTCTGAGAAAAAGAAATTAGACATTCGATCGATATACCTTATACACAGTTCGATTGACAAGATATATCAGATACGAGGTAATGATATCCTTGTGCAGGGCTGCAATTGATCCTTGAGCCCTGTGGGCGTATAATTCAATACCACGAGGACCCGCGTGATCATCCTCATCGACATCGTCATTGTTCACGGTAAAGGCAGATGCAATTTCATCAAGTCAAAGTTCGAGGTAAGCGCGTGTTCCCGACACCCGTTAAGCTAAGATCTCACAGATCAAGGACGCCCTGCAGCGTCCCAACTTGCGTTATAGCTCATTTTCCCAAGATATGCAATTACAGGGATTAACCGTAAGTGCCATCCTAACCTACAACAGCCCAAACTTCCTGCGCGCATTATACCAGAAACAAATCGCACAGGAATACCATATACAGGGTGAGTCGCCGCAAAGGTCCGATTCGGGAGGAGCTTCAATTGGCTGAGGCTCCGCCTTCATTCATTCTTACTTGTTACTTCAAAAATTCCTGTTGCTAATCGGCGATCAGGTAGCACTAGTATCGGATATTCTTATTATTGTGCTCAAGCCGATACTCAGTATAGAGTCTAGTCGTACAATGTATGGTTATGACGCTGAGTGAGACAAAAAAATCTACACAAATACGTTAGTAGGTAAGAATGGATGAAGGCGGAGCCTCGGCCAATTGAAGCTCCTCCCGAATCGAACCTTCGTGGTGACTCACCCTGTATAGACGTATCTGTTTCCGCATGTAAGTAGTTTTCATTTAATCGATATGGTATACTTTTTGAAACAAAAGAAAGGAGCAAAAAAAAACAGAACACCTTTTTTGCCACGAGTTCTCGACCCTCGATGTAAGGTAGGTACTAAATATTTTTTATTCAAAAGTCATGCAGGCGTATAAATTCGGGATGAGGGAATCCGGAAGGACGGTCGTAAAACCTGGTTGAGTTTGTCGCGCTCCGTTTCTCTTTCGAATCTCCGACAACACACGTGAATCCTGCAAGCGCAACACCGATCTCACAAGGTATACCGTATACCTATAGGGCCCACACAAAACTCTTCCTTCTAGACAGGACAACCGCTAGACATATCCATAAAACTGTAGAATGCACCTAAAGATAGTAACGGCAGAACGCTGATGTTGCATTGGATGACGGAGACACGTTCGATGTAAGAAGAATCGGTAACTCTGCCATAATACCAAACACCAATTGATCTAATCGATAAAACAAGATGGCCGCCAATCGTCCGACGACTGTTTCATAACTAACAAGAGAAGCGAAATAGTGAAAAAAATAAAAACAGACAAATAACAACGCGACGATATACCTATATAGTTTAAGAAACAAGGTTATTCTGTATTATTGTTAAAAAAGAAGGACTTGCGACTCGATATTTAAATTAATTGGACTATAATCTTAATTAAGACACCTGATATCGCAGCGACGTTGACAAGCGTTATACCTGATCTTTGTTGTTCTCGAGGGTTGCCAGAAAATCCCTAAAACAACATGAATCCCTCAGAATCTCCTGCCGATGTTGTTCGGATCAGTAAACTCAACACCTCCAATTTACCCTCGTCATGACAAAATAATTGCTGATCAAATCTTGGATCATATGTGCGTATAGAACATCCTCCGGCATTCTTCGAAATCTAATTAAGAGCATTGCAAAATTTTCTCGACTGAATTATTTCTTTTCACACAATATACGTGTATATATGGAAGAAAAAAAAAAAACCGTGGAGTAAAATTCTCCCTCACGTTACATCTGAGCTTCAAGATAATTCGATATAACGTATATATCGATGTTTAATTTGAGGAATGAAAAATAAAAGAAAAAAAAAATTCAAACATTCTGAATATGGATGATAAAAAAAAAAAAAAAAAAAAAAGTGAAACACGAAAGCACTCGCAAAGATTAGGGTATGAAGAGGTGGCGGTACTATACGTTGTCGGAATAGAGTAATAATAATGACAACAATAACAACAATAAAAAAAAAAATAATAACAATATCATCATAACTGTACGAAATAAAAATGAAAAAGACCAAAAAAAAGAAGAAAAAGGAGAAAGAAAAAATGAGCGCTAAGATTGGAATCGGGTCGAGACTTTTCCGTTCGTTTTATGGCAATAATAACGGTTGTAAACTAGCTTAGCGACGGTTAAAAGCGAACGACGTTTGTGCGTTGGTAATATTATAACCTCCTAGCCCAGCCTTGCTACGTATACCGCCGCAGGAACTAAAGTCGCACGGTATGAAAATGATAATTATAACACTAGGTTATATACAAAGTAGAGCTTTAAAGATCAACGAAAGAGTTAAGGGATTTTGCATGGCTGTACAATATACATATTGTAGCGGTTTATTAATGTGTATCGTAAAAACAAAAAAAAATTAAACCAACAAACTACGTATATAATAAAAAATAAGTTCGCGCTTTTTCCCATGCTGCACGTCATGTCGCTAGATTAATTATCACGCCTGCGACACACGAGCTAAGTTTAATTGTGTACGTATACGTAGGTATATAGATTTTGCAAGAATTAAGCGAGCCGTTTACCGAAGGACAGAAACAGAAGGGCTTCGAGGGTTTCCCCAAGGATTTGCGAGACCCGCATTTAACCGTGAAAATCCCGTTAGATCGGCCGAATTATAGGATAAGCATGAATTATTTGAGAAATTTAATATACACGAGGTTGAGATTGTTATTTCGAATTATTATATTATCGTATCATCGGTCAGTCGAAAAATGTCGCACAGGTGATTAATCTATGCAGAAAAAAAGAAAAAATGGAGTAATAATTTTTATACCGATTGGGTATGCTAGATTTTTCCTTTTTTCTTTCTTCATTTATTTTAGGTATAATGGGAATTTGATTACACGAACTGTGCGCGTGTACGTGAAAATCAATTTGTTTATTCGGATTTCATGTACTCTAAAAAAAAATACATGAACACCTGTTCACGTATAATTGTAAAATTAACCTTCAGAGTCGATTAGTTTTGCGGCGCCTCCGGGTGAGCAACGCTTCAAAACCAGATACCTAGGCCAGCGAGAGATCGTGCAATATAGGTAGATATACATGTATATTATCTATAGCTAGCACATAAGCTCGGTACATACATGTATTAGTTTTCACTTCCGTGTTTACTGTTAATAATCAGAGACTCGTTATCGTCCCGAGGGCTATGCGAAGATGAGCTTGACCACAGCGACTGAACATGGCATGCATGTAGGTAGGTGGTATGGTTGTGCACATACGTATATATAATATATGTATACCGGGTGTCCCGTTTAAAAAATCTGAAAACCTGCCCTCACAGGAATTCGTGGAAAAATGTCCTCGAAGCAGAAGCGGATCATTTTTGTTTTTTTCTTAAAATTGCCGAAATCAACATTGGAGTACTTTTTATACGAAGTATTGTCGTTTCATTTCGTTTCAGTATCTCTTATGCGTGAAAGTTTGAAGAAGCGAAAACTTTGAAATTGGTTATCAGCGGTGGATTCGATGCTCAGCTTTGTTGTTCGCTATTTCTTCAGCGAAGGAGCCGCAAGTGCTTTCCAGATCTCAAGTAATGGACGATGTGAAATATGAATTGTGAGAAGTCTATAACCCTGTGAAACCCGCGTAGATTTATGGGAATCCACCGGAATCCTGAACTGGAAATACAGAATATCGAGTCGAGAAATTCGAGCATAAAAATTTAGCTGTGCGTACTGACCCACAACACGTGGTTCTTAGAACCAAATGAAGTTACGCATTCTTTTTTATTTTTCGTACACCACGAGATTAATTTTTGTCAGTAATTTTTTAATGGAAACTCAGCTGGATCGTTGAATAAAACCTTTTGAAAGATGTCGATCCGATTGTTGAACGTTGTCCAATCGGAACCGCGTTCAACCAGGTGACCATGAGCCATCGACTTCCGAAGAAGAGCGTGTCAACGTTTTTCTGTTATTTTTTTTCGTTTTTTTCAATTTCTTTCTTTGCAAATACACACATTGGTACACCAGCTATATTTTCTCAAAGAATGTATAACTCATGGTTAGCTGATCGCAAAGATACTTTATCATCTAAACACGTAGTGAATTGAGCTCTATATCTACTTTACATTTTTGACATAGGTATAACCGAATAAATATACGTATACGGTACCTATACGGTAATTTATACTGAAAAGAATGTTTTCACTGGAAAAATAAAGGCTCGTAACTGTGATCAATCATTTACGAATGAAATGCAGTTTGAAGAATCTTATACACCTACACACTTGTATACAGTTCGCCGATCATCCGCGAATCCGACAGGTTTTCTTATTTTTTCTTATTTTTCTTATTTTTATTTTGTTCGAGAACAAATTTATCAGCACTTCGTTCGCCGAGGACGTTGAAACCGGTTCGATAGAATTATTGACTTCGATTTTGTTGCTCTTGTTAAAGATTTTCATGGACTTTTTCCGCAACCGAAGACGGCTGCGTCTTGCCAAAGGTCGAATCACGAAAAGATCATTTTTTCGAAGCGGTAAACTGCGTCGCAGTTCGCTGTAGATCCAATAAAAATCGTTCGACTGACTCGCGACAATAAATCACCCTGTAGACGAGATACCGACATTTGTACATATGCAATATCAGTACCGGGTACATAGGCATGTATAGAGATACCTGTACATATATTATATGCACGGTACAGAAGCGTCCGAGAAGTCCACGCCTGGATGCGTTTCGGATATCGTTGCCGTTGCTTCTGCAGCAGACTTCAAAGTCACAGCGTTGGTAGACCCTGCCGCATACGCGTCTATAGAAAGAGATATCTGGCCAGGCGGACATATAGCGGCGAATATCACATGAAAACCGACGAACTAATAAACTAGGTTGGTCCTCGCCGCATGAATTTCCCTCCCGCCATACCGTACACCGTCGACAAGACGCGGTGCCGGTACACTGCAGCGGTACGAAAGATAGGGGTGAGCAAAATAGAGTGGAGAAATCTTCCGGGAAGATGCTGTTGCTGTTACTGTTACTTTTGCTGCCGCTACTTCGGGAAGATTAGAGTTACGGGTTAGGTTAGTATTATTACTATAGGTACATAGGTGGCACGTATATATATGTATAAGGTGACTTGCCGTTTCGACGGTGAATCGTAGCGTTAAACGGCATAAAGTTGTAACGACTACCCCGAGAAATGGCATAAGAACACTTGGAAATTAATTTCCCGTAATATCGCCTGATAAGGGTAGTAACAAGAGGGCCACCGTTAGGCGCTATACATACATATACACATTATACGCTACGCGCTATTGTGTTTTGTTAACGCGATCGTTATATTCAAGGGAAAACTTGTGCGCGTATAAGAGTGATGGAAGAGGGTGGAAAGCGACGGTAGGTCTGCGGGGCTGGAAGCGAAGGGGGAGGAAGTTGCTCGCAGAGATGAGAGACTCGAAGAAAAAAGAGATGGAAAACGGTGATGCATTAGAGAGAGAGCGAGAAGAAAATTTACGTCAAACGTAGATATCCGTGACAGTTCGTAGCTCGATGCGCGGGGGTTTATGATAAATCACGTTGTGAAAGAAACGCGTGTATCTTTTGATGTTATTTCAGGGTTTCTGTCATCGAGTCGTCGCGTCCATCGTCGTCGTTTTTTGCTAGTACCATGGATATATTGTAGGAGTACCATGCAGAGAGAAAACTGGCAACTCATAATACCTTTTTCCTGATTCACATCCGCGTGTCATATTCGAGAAAGAAACCACCTACAGATTCGAGATGAACTTTTATCTCGTATCATCGCTGCAGTACTGCGTTTGGCTTTTACCCATTTCAAATCGTATACGGGATTATCGAGTGGAAAATATTGATGTAAATCGTATGACTTTCGGTTATAAAATCGAGTGCGGAACACGGAGTTTCGGTACAGAAACGGAATTTTTGATGTACGTGTATGTCCACGTCGTACGTATACGTGGTCCGGCAAGAGTTGAAACAAAATGAAAATACGAACTAAAAATTTTGTGAGAAGAAATATTTGATTTCCAGAATTCGCTCGAGGACCATGAAAAGTTGCACATTTATACCCGCCGAGTCGCGACATTTTTTCTAATCGTCGATATTTTTACCCGAATCTTTCACATTCTCTTAGAAGTTTGTTCTAATGAAGTGAAATCAAGGGAAGAGAAACGGAATGAATCCGAAAATAACTCGAGTGACCCTTGAAAAAATTTTTTTTTATTTCTATGGCTATAGAAAATTTCTAAGTTATTTCCATCCGTATCCAAAGAATAATTTTTCTCTAGTAATACTTGAAATTGAAAAATAAAACCGAAAATATTGCAACCTTTGGATATCGTTCATGTTATATTACCTATTTTTCTTTGGCTTCGTCGACATAATGTCCGCACGGCGTTATATTGGTTTCTATACACATAACCATCGCCTGTCATGCGTTGGCAATTTGAGTTTCACAATCTCCGAGGTACGTATATCGTTATAGATTTTATTACGGCGTCGTAAATTGATTCCGTAAATGCGATGTTGTGTAAAACCGTCCCGCCACAACGTGTAGGTGATTAATTTTTTTTCACAATAATAAAATAATAATTACGACTTTCGAAGACTTCGATAAATTTCCAAAGGTGGAAAAATAAACGAATGAAGAAGAAAAAACAATGTGGTTACTGCAAGTTTTCCAAAGGAGCTTTCGAAATAAGAAGAAAGTAAAAAAAAAAAGGATTGACGATGTGATTTTCCCCTTTCTACGAAAATAAAATTGCATCCCCAATCTAAACGTCAAGAAAATTTCATTCAACATAAGGTGGTATAGCGAGTGAAGATAAAATTATTGAATCTTGAAACTCGAGGTAAAAGTAATAATATTAATAATAAATAAATTCACTTCTGGCAACATCAAATATTGAATTATAGGAAGTTCCACTTCAACGAGGATTTGTTTTATGTCACATACCGAAGTTTCATCTCCGTAGGAGCATCGGAAATGTATTATACATGACATCACGTGATATTTAATCACGTTGGAAAAATAGAGAGAAAAATTGTACATCTTACTTTAGAAAAACCGTCTTAAGATCCACTCGCAGCTTTCAATTTTTTATTTCTCGTAAACAGGGAAACACTTCTCTCTCACTTCACTTCTACTCTATCCGCTCTTTAATACCTGATGCTATAATATACTATTACGCTACTTCTTCTACTGCATGCGAGGAAAGCAAATTTAATCATTACAGAATAGCGGAGCAGAAAGCTGCACGTATTATTATATATGAACTGAGACAAACACAAACGGTATATTTCAACAAGATACAATTTCACCGAGCACCATAAAACGCACTGCTAACCCCTTCCCCCGTTTTTTCCACACACAGTATGTATGCATCCATGAACATTATGTGTTATAGCATCCAATACTTACAACTTCTCTCTACGATAATATGTACAGTTTTAGGCACTTTGCGGGGTGCCCATTGGACATTACGTACAGGGTGTCCCGTTGAAATTTCTCGAAATGTTCGATTATCTCGGAGACCATTCGTCGTATGAGAAAATATACCGAACATAAGTTTTGGGACTCGTATTAGGTTCGAAAACAGAAATTTCAAGGTTAGAATTTTTATTTCCGATTCGTCTTCGAACCAGCCACAAGTTTTATTGTTGCGTAAAAATAGAATCGCGAATTTTTTCGATTGTGACATTACTTAGTCTCGAAGTGATTTCCAACAGTCGGTATCCTCCGACGACAATTATCGACGACGACGGTTCGCTTCTGGGATAATCAAACCCTCCGTTTCAAATGGGACACCTTGTGTATGTGCGAAATGCGCTATGATGTACACACGCGGGGCAGTTGGCAAACGTTAACGCTAAACATTATTGCAGTTAAATCTTCCGAAAAAGTAGTCAATTTAGTCAAGTTAACCCCATACAACGCACATATGTACGCGCGCTGCGTTATACATGTACCGTCTCCATTCGAAAGTAAAGAATCCTTTTTGCGAATGACCTGACACGATTAACTACTCTTTCGCCACATTTAATTCTATGTACGTCGTCGGTATGTTTTATATTATACTGAAACTTCAGTTGTACGTAATCGCAGACGAGGGTCAACGATATAAGTGCGATGGCAAGATTACGAGTCGTACGAATTCGGAGGCGCAACTTTTTATTTCGGAAAGAAATAACGTCACGTTTTCATCGATCGAAAGCTGCGATAATCTCAAAGTCTGTCGTTTGATCCTAACACCTAACTGAATAATTATTGTACAACCAACGAATTTAGTGGGTCTTTTCAATATCTCAACCTACTAATCGAAACACTGGTAAAAAGTTTTACACTTTCACGGGATGTTGTTTTTATCTTCTCCTTTTTGTTGTATAAAGATACCGAAATCTCGGAGTGCGACATAATTAGAAAGTTCAATATATGTTATCTTCTTGACACAGCTAATTGATGAATAATTGTTAAACTTTAAGGAATCTCATGAAATCACTATGAATATTACACGTGTGGTTACACCTTTATATTCAGCAGACACGTTTTACGAGCAACTCCACGCAAGCCTTGTTTATACAGCGATCCTTTTAGGGGTGGTACTTCATTATTTGAAACTCTAGGTACCTACCAACCTCGCTATGAATACGCTGTTCGTTTACGTGACGCTTTACCGCGATAACGAACCTCGATAACGTATCTGGGTTTTCATGCTCTAGTCGTGTCGTCTAGTCGACGAAAATGGCTCACCCTGTAACCCCTCGTAGTCTCCGAACGACCGTTCGATGCATTCGCCCGTATTAATAAAAGTAGCCGTACACACAATGCAGAATTTTGTATAACTGTACGTATTGTACGTATCGCGCTCAAGTTCCAAAAGGTAACCCAATTGTTGTTGTGTTTCAAATGATTTCCTTCTGGAGCGCACATTCAACAAATTATCATTCGAATGTTCGCCAACGAACAAATGACTATCGACTCTAAATTGCAAAATTGAGCGACTTCAGCCTTTCGACCGATCCCCGGACCGTTGGCGGTACGTGACGTCATACCAGGCACCGATATTATCTAGAACGTGGATCGGGGGATCGTCATCCCGGAATCATACGAAATTTAATCCCAACATGTTCTCAGTTTACGGTCTCAACGTGCCAAGAACCACCAAGGCAAACACCCGTAAAATTAATCTATAAGACAAATATTTTTCTAAAGAAACTCCGGCTTTTTATTATCACCATCATTATTCTTGTGATATACACTCGACGAGTTTTCATCCGAGTTGCGGTACGGTGGAGTAGATTATTACCGTACACTCGTACGGTATAACTGCTCTTCGCATGTGCAAGATAAAAACTTTGACTGTACTCTAGACGGCCTTGAGTTTGAAACTGTATATTATCTATTTCGTCTTCATCTAATATTCGAGGAAATTAATTCAACCCTGACGTTAGCTGGTTCGAATAACTTCCACGAATTTCAGATGAAAATCCAGACCGTGAAAGAGGAGGAACGCGGGATAGCTTTTATATAACTGGAGATGGAAAAGTTGTAGGTGTAGTCGGTGCGAGTCGAGTCTTTTGAATTACCAGCGTATGTACCTTATACCGTGATGCAGCATAAGGGCAACGTAGCGGACTTCCCCGGCACACATATATACTTGATAAAAATACAGAGCTTTGCCGTAATTAATAGCGCCGAGGATGTCGCGCGAACCTCGGCGATTCCACGATCTAATTACTCGGTCTGCTTCGTCCACGGTGGACGCCTAAGGGTCAAATTCCTCCGCTAGGTGAGATTGGCGTACGACCCAAGCGGGCTGTTACTACTAGCGTCGAAGTATAACGCGCGGCTAGGCTGCCGCACCGCTGACTCGCACTACTGCGATACTTCCGAGCAAACGGACGACGACGAATAATAGCCTCAATCTCAAGATATGCGCCGCTGCTGCCGGCCGAAAAATCAGACTTATTGTTAATTACGAATCTCCATTGCCGCGGAACTTTTCCATCGGAGGAGAGGCTTCTTTTACATCATTTGAAGATAGGAATCATTCTTTCATTTTTTAAATCATCAAAGAAAGTCGAATCGTGAGAACGCTTGTATGGGCTTTTCGAATTGTGTATATATGAAACTAAAGATATAGAAAATTTCAATTTGCCACGATAAAAGTCTGACGTGCGCGAAGAACTTTTCGCAGAACTGAAAACGTGAAAGGCTTCGATTCTGAGAATCGAAAAAATTTCGATCGACAGAAAATTCCTTTTCGTTCACGCACGATCGTCTGACACGTGGTTTAAAAAATTGCACGAACTATGTTTCGACCAGACCTTTTCCGCACCGCTTCCTTACCCTTCGAGATAAAGAACGTGGCCGAGATTTCGTATATTATTTCCATCGAAAATTTTATCTCTCTTTTTGTTTTATTCCTTTAATTTCTTCTCGACGTGCGGATGAATTATGAAAAGTACATACGATGCGGATAAAAATGTAGCCGTTGACGTTAAAGTTCGGGCTCATCACGGGGCTACTCTTTCATCGATTCTAACTTTCTGATGCAGTTATAATAAGTTTAACTGCCGAGCAAGAGGATATTAGTCGGCCGGATCGCAGCGATTCCCATGAACAGACGACGACGACGACCAGGTTTGTAATTTCACTCGAGACACGGGACAAGTTCTTTATCCGATCGTAACTTGGTGACAAAAAGGTATAAATTAAAGGGAATAAGAAAAGCAGGATTTTTTTTTTTTGTAAAAACACAAAGTTCGTATTATACGTACAAGTGCGGGGTTAATAATGAAGAAAACTTTCGGTAGGTAGGTAGGTAGGTAGGTACGACGTTTATAGACCGATATCTTTCGCTCGAAAGAACCCGTAAATACGTATAAAATTATAGACTTCGTAAATTCCCGCGTGCCCCGCGGTTTGTTTCATGCGATTATTTTAAGTTCCAACTAGAATGTTGTACACTATAATATACATGTTATATACAGTTTTGAGCGCGATTAAACGCAACTAGCGAAATCGTCGCGCATCTCGATAACTAAATGGAGAGGGTGGGGGTATAGAGACGCAAATGTCACACCGTTGGAGCTCGATTACATTTTCCAAGTTAGATTACACCCGTATTTTCCCTGCTGCTATATAGTACACATAATAATAGCCCGCGCCATGGTGTCGAAGTTTAATAGACAGAGATCCGACTAATACTTTTTAGTTTTCCACGACCCAACCTTGACTTTACTCCGTCTATTCGCATCCCTTATACCGGCGCTATAACCGTATACAGTTACACATATACCAACGGCCGACAAAGAGCATCACGGCTAAGGTTACGTCGTCATGACCCGAGTGTTCCGGTAACTATGTTTGTATAAATACAAGACTAGAGTACCTATTTAGGATGCTGCGCTTCCCTTGATAACGCTGGTTTTAATTAAAATTAACGCTTTTCCAGACAACGGACATACTTCGCGCTCACTATAATACCTATACGGATATACCTGTACGTACTTACGTGGCGATACTTACAGACAGACGCATCAAATACGAATTTCTCATTGGACAAACGGAGAGGTAGACCGTATAGTTTTTACTACCATTAGATTAATTCAGTTTCTCTTTAAGGGAGTAGAGAAAATTAACCGGATGTCCCTCGTCGAGCAAGCTTTATACTGCAGCTCAAACGACCGGGTAGATGAGGAGAAATAATTCAATTTTTTTTTTTTCTTTCTTTCTCTTTCTATTTACTCATCTTCTTTTCTTTTTACTTCAACTTTTTTACTCCTGAATTATTATTTCATTTATTCGCCCTAATCACAATATGATTAATTCAGAATAATCGGATGAGAGAACGTGCTATATAAGTATAATACGAGATAACAAGCGCGTAAAAAGTGAAATATCTGAATAAATAAATATTAATACACTCCCATTATATATTTATATTTATCGAGAGAGAGAGAGAGAGCGCGATGAGTTCATCATTTTTACTCACTTAAATTAGAAATTCATTTTATTTTCTTCATTTATACCAGTATTATACTATATCTTTCTTGTTACTTCGATAATATGAGTATTATTATTATTATTATTATTATTATTATTATTATTATTATTATTATTATTATTATTACTATTATTATTATCATCATTGATAGTAATTCTTAATTTCTCTTTATTTTTATTTATTCATCTTGTTCTTGCTCTCTCTATTTTTTTATTTTTTTTTTTCCGTTAAGCATGATCCACTCCTGAGGGAAGCTTCTGAACGCGACGATTCGATTTAATTGGATTCGCACGGGAGCTGTAAGCGAGTTGAACTTGGTGCACAGCAGCTATACACGACAGCTTTAGCAAAGTTCGGTCCTCGAACGGCGATACCCCTCAGAAAACGGTAGAGGCCGGCGAGCGGGTCGAAAGTGATGAACAAAGGTTTTCGGATCCCCGTTCTACACTTCTACCTATACCTATAGGTGCGATACGTAGGTAGGTAGGTACGATCCCACCGTTCTCAAATACAGACGAGCTTCGCGCTTTCGTTTTAGCTTTTCCACCGCCACGCACTCGACTCGTAGAGCAAAGGAGCTTTTGGCGTCGAGGGAAACAACGTTCTTCGAGATGTGGATTTCTGGACGGGCCGGCGAGAGAAGTTTCTTCCAGTATTTGTAGTCACGGCGGCCCCTCTGCACCCTCCGAAGTATTAAGGGCGTGCGGCGGAGAAGAAGCAAAAAAAAACAAAAAAAAACATAGCGGAAGAGGAGAAGAGGAGAAGAAAAAGAAAAAAAGAATCTGAACCAGTGGAAAGAAGGTGGGAATGAGAGAAAAAATAGGAAATAAACGAGGGTAAAAAATAAAAGAGAGGAAAGGACAAAAAAATAAAAAGGACAAAATTTAGGGAACGGCGACCCGTGAGGCTGGGTGGCGAACAAGGTACGGTGATTAGGGCATAATCACAGCTGTCTAGACACGCACAGTGTGAAAAAGTAAAAGGAGACTGAAAAACCAGAAAAGAAAAGCCGAGTGCCACCCCTGCGTTTGGACGACTAAAACCGACAATCATATACCGGCGTAAAGGAGGTGTGAAATTTTTGCACCGCAGTAAAGGAACGAAAAGCTGAAGAAAAATATCACCGTATAACGAAAACTCCGCTATATCGTCGTACGTAATCATTTTATTTGAAAGAAAAAAGAAAAGAGAAGAAAAAAATCGTTCGATCTTTACGAATGAAAAATCAAATCGGTATATGTATTATACACCTGTATATATTGCGGACTTGGGTAACCTTGTATATTGTTGTAGACGAAATTTCGAGTAAACTTTGAGATCCTACAAGACCACGGTTTTATCTACATTGCGGGGATAAAGGCGTAGCGGGTGTTTGTCGGATCGATATTATCTCGGGGTATGTAAATGTGATGAGTAATTAATCACCGACTATATACGTGGAGCGTTGTAGAAACGTGATAAAGTTACGTGTGGTGTGGTCAAGCGAGGGTCTCGTAAAGTTCTGGTCAAACTTGCTCAAACAATAAAGCGTTACACTGCAGGTATATGTACACGTAAGCTCGCAGAATTGCTGCATCTCGAGAGAGCGAGTAACGGCGGTTGCAGCAGTTGCAATAGCAGCAGCTCCCGTTTTCTATTATACATGTAGGGGTTTCCTCAGTCACCCGCAACTATCGACACATTCCGTTACGGACCAAAGGGACCCTGTGCGGTTAAGGTTTGTACTTCGTCACGTACGGTTACCAACGTAACTATACGTATCACGGCGTGTGTTCCTATGCAACACTGTTTTTGGCGAGCAAAGTCCGTCGCATGTTCGCAAACTATCGGAGCTTACACGTAACAATTAGTAAAATTGTTATCGTCCGTGCGACGACAACGCGTCGCGTATACGTAACCACGTATTTCCTTTGATCTGACAAACGCACAATCGCCTACGATGTTCGGGCCTTTAATAGCCATTTGTAATTATCCGGAGGTACAAGTAAAGGGCGGACTGATATGTTTCTACGCTGCAGTGGGTTTGACCTGCGGATACCGCGCGTGGTTAGCGAAAAGCCTCAACGGCTTTGACGACGAGTACGCTATTTATACGTACCTGACATACCTATATATCCGTGCGGTGTACCTATGCACCTATATATACGTCCGACGTTTACTGCCGAACCTTTTCCTCGTGCAGGCGAAACTCTACAAGGAGTTACCGAAGGGCTTATCAAGTTTTAGTGGCCGACGGAAGCGAGACGCCTGGCATGGCGCCGCCGCTGCCGCCGCGCTCTCCGTATCGGATAAAACGTTATACCTAACCTAGTCTTCCCTCGCCCGCTCGGAGCTTTCCCTCGTCCCGGGATCTTCCGCTTGTCCTCTTTTCCCAGGAATATTCACTTTGGCCAATCTGTCGCGGTGCAGCGTGCAACGACGTTGGGAGGCAATTTTCGAATATATTTTGCCGTTACGTTGACGCCGTGATACGTATAACGCGTACAGGTAGGTGTACGCGAACGATATCACGTTGAACTATTCGACAAACGACCGAATGATATTCATATGTGGAGTCCACCCCGTTATACGTCGTCGTTTGTTTTATACTATTATCTAGACCGAGGTGTACAACGTCCGTCTCACTCCGGTCTGCGCAGTGTCATTTTTACAACCAATGAGGCCAACCTCGCCGTTTCTATAAGCACGGCCGGGCTAAAGTCACCTCGTATATCCAGCGCCCATCAAATACAGCCTCGGGCATACCGTTGGAGTGCATTTATTATGAAAACATTAAAGCAATATGCAGCCGGTAGTAGGTGCTGCTATATATCTGACATCGCCGTACGGAACCCCATAACAGCCATATTCGCTACCCGTAGTAACTATCACTTTGTTTATAACAGACGAGAATCCCGAGCCCCGTGACCCCCGTGCATATTTTATATGTAAAAGGTTTCTATGTACGCTACACATTTCACATGGAGGTAAGTTGATACATATGTACGTACGTACGTAGGATCTGTACCTATAGGATTATGGTTACGCGGTATATACATGTGTATTTATGTTAGCGCATATTATAAACATGTATGATGGTCCATAAGAGAAGCGAGGAGATAGTCGGACGGGTGGAAGATAAATCTTTTCCAGATATACATATATCCGATATCCATATAAACCGCGATACTTTAATCCCCGCTTTTATATACGTATATCTAATTTTATACATGTGTTAAGGTTTGTGCAGCATGTATACACATATATATATACGTACGGAACACGGGGCTGCGGAACTTGATCGCAAACGTAGATTCTATTTAGATTATTTTTATTTCTCTCCACGTAGCACGTTCCTTCTCTTCATCTCTCTTTCTCTCTCTCTCTCTCCCTCTCTCTCTCTCTCCCTCTCGTTTTCCCCATTTTAAACCCTCTCTTTCCCTTTTCTGCAGCAGCAGTGATCCAACGCAACACCGTAAAACCGTTATCTGTCTGTCCGCTGTCACGGTGTAAAAATGTTACCGCAAACGCCCTCGCCTTGCCTCGCTTCGTCTCGCCTCCTTCTCGTCTCCACCTCGTTTCGCTCGTTTTGTCGTCGAGATTATGGACGTCAACGATGTATAACTAAGGCCTCGATGCACCTCTGGAGGCTAAAGGTTCTCGGGTCACGTATCCGTGCGCTATGCATACCAGAGCATGGTATATGACTCGAACAAATGTAAGAATGTGAATCTAACAAAGTGTTGTATAAATAGATGTGGTGTTCGTAATGATATCATAGAAACATCACACACATAGAACGTCGAAAAAAGTACTTAGACACAAGAGATGTTTCTTTCATTGTTTCGGCGATTTTAATGATTTCCTCCTATATATATCCATCATAATTAAATACGATGCGGACACAATTTATTTATCTATTTTTTCTCTTTCGTTTTTAGTTTTCTTCCTCTTTCTTTCCTCTTTCATTTCTGCCGCACTCTAAACTTTTGTCTTCGTCTCTTGCCGAGGTGTATAGAATATCGTGAAACGGCGTCGATATGAACGTTGCTACTGCCACACCGTCTAAACGACAGACTGGCGAATTGAACCTTTTTAATCTTACCTACCGATTGTACGTGACAAAAGAGCAGACTCTATCACCGGAAACAATCAAAGTCTTCTCGTATACCTGTAGACGCTCAGTTGTCTAAAACCGGGTAGGAGTAAGTAAGTGACGTATACGTAGCTGCGATGGAGCGAAGAGGCGTACCACGTTACAAGTACGGAGATTTATATTTTTATTATCATTATTGTTGTTGTTGTCGTCGTTGTTATTACATGTGCATGAAAGGGACCATAGGTATATTAGCGTACGTTGAAGAAGCGTGAGGGAGGAGCGTGCGCAAAGGTGACCGATGTCGAGTATAACCGTAACCGTAACCCGGGTCATTATTCCGCGGGCAACTTCAGGGACTTCTTCGTTCTCCAGCCCCCGGAGTTTCCGGGACTTCTGAATACCTCCGCATAACCCATTCTCTGCTCATCTACCTAAGTATAGATGCCGTGGCACGAGTGAACGTACACATAAATACGGTATATCTGTATGCAGGTGCATATATATGTTTTACAGCGTACATTTGCATCTGTACATATATGTATATAGGTAGATACAAAGTATATAGATAGTTTGCGCAACGTTTCTCGAAGAGGTTTGCGAAACGACTAAACGTTGGATACTTCCAAGTGAGATTTCAAAGTCGCGGGGATTCGCGTTGCAATCTTATAACGGAGTCCTGCACGAAGTGAAATGGCAGGAAATAGCTGCGAGGGAGAAAGGTGGAAGGCGATGCCTTGATTTGACTGCGTCGCAAGTCGCGAGAAGCTCGAAAAACATCCAACGTACTTCTACTACGTAGTATATTCTTTATACGTACGCCAAGGCGCGCGATCTCGTATACGACACACACAACTGTATGGAAACACGCCCGTATACGGACGTACTCATTTACATATAAGGCAGTGCCTTATAATGTCGATTGAAAAAAAAAGAAAGCAGAAAAAAAGAAAACAAAACAGGAAAGTGAAGAGAACTCCGGAAAAGTATCTTCGAAATGTGCTTTTCCAGACGTCGTCGGTTGGCGTCTCGATGCCGGCGGGACGATTCTCCTCCCTTTTCGTGCACGTGATGCAATGTATGGCGATATAAGAGATCAGCTGCTGATGTGCGATGAGATGCACATTGCAGATCGCCTGGGATATCCGTTGCTGGAGGAAGGGCGAGAGAAGGTTGGTAGATGTTCAAGTTTCCGAGTAACTATACCCCCGCCCGCCTGGGTTCGGCTCTCTTTTCGTTACACCGTTACCCTTCAATTAAGATTAATTAACGCCCTGCCAGCTCATCAACTCAAGTCCCTCAGGATAAGCAGGTCTTAGGCACGAACACCCTCGGGTGTCTTAGCTAAATGCAACTTCCCACCTAACCACCCCAACCAATAATATAGAACCGGATATTCCCGGAACGATACACCCTTGTACAAACTTCATTCACCTGTAATGACCTTCTGACACCAATTTATGTGGCGGTGTCCTTCGGCGCTACGCTCGGTCTCATCTGACGCCAGTTTTGCATCGGAAGATAACTTTCGAGCTGACAAACTTCAGGGATAGTAACTTCAATTGTTCGATGAAATTTTTAAGTCTTTTATTATAGGGATACCCTTGGTTTTATGAGACGGAAACTGTCACGCGTTGATATTTCGGAAGTTGATCTTGTTCTCTCGTGGAAGGGGATGGAATTTTCCAGAAGAGGTTGTGGGAGGAGAATTGAGTTTGAAAATTAACCGATAAGCAAATTACAGAGGATACAGATTTTGGAGTGGAAAGTTTGCCGGTGCGACGTTGACCATTACAACCGCAATGCAGATGGATGGGCTATAAGTTTTGGAACATAGAGTTTTATGGGCTTAGGAGAAATATGGGATGAACGTTATTTCGTCAAAATGAAGAACAGTAATTGATTCGTCATGCCCCTTAAAACGGTGACTTTGCTCCGCTTTATTATTAGAACACCCGCTATAAACTCGACGAGTAGGCGTCCTGCCAACCTGAGCACGAGCCACGTAAATATTTAATGATTAGGATAACGAGGGACATCATCTTCGGCTGAATAATGAAAATTCAATTTATGGATTATCCGCAGTATTCGCTGGTGTTGTTCAGACTACAGGAAGAAAAGATGAAGCGACGCATGATTTCCTCGATATCTTCCGAAGGACGGTAAATATCTGTTACTCTGCCGGGCGGGTCCCGTTAGACAAACTAACGCCTCTTTCGAACTGGTTTATAAAAATCCTGGATACTTCAGTGACGAGTATCGTATCGCGTAGAGTCGTGAGGTGGGGGTGTATGTGGGGTGGTTTCTATGCTACGTTATTTCAGATAATGTCTAAGGTTATAGGATATCCCGGTGTGACTCCATATATTGAACGTCCTCGCGCGCGCGCTGAGGGGTAGTAAAATGTAATGACTGGCGTCAGCTGTAAGTTGCATTGCTGGTTCCGGTTCGAGTTGGTAAAGCTGTGCTTGTATACGTATATACGTGCTTCGAATATTGCGCACGGGACTGGAGTACGTGCAGGGATCTCCCGTTGCTGCTGTTTCCATACCTTCCCTTCCGTCCCTTTCCTTGCCCTTCCCTTCCCAGCCGCTCTCTTTCCTTTCATTTCCCATTTCCCTTCCCTTTACCGCCACCACCTTTTTTCCAAAGCCAGGCGCATCTATTTCCGGTTGATGTAACTATCGTACTCTTCCTACGTCACCCTCTTCACCCGTTCACAGTGGCGCATGGCGCCCGGGCCATAGGAATACAATGAGGCGAAAGAGATAGCAGGGCGAGTGACGACGTTGGACAAATGGGGGATTCACTTGGTATGGGTTATACCATGGCACGTTCACGTGTATGCGGACATTCTGTAACGAACACATATACGACTAGGTTACGATCTACGTTACTATACCGTACGACGTCACTATATACTCTATGGCTATGCCCACATCAGAGTTTTGCTTGCGCGGGTTACACAAAACGTTATACAGCGTACGCGAAATTCAGAGTAACAATATTATTACAATATGTGTAAATCTAGTTGCAGGCTTCACATGTAAATAGATATCTATCTGCATCCATGCATATTTTAGACCAGTAATATGTGTTGTACTAACGTGAGTATACGTACGGTTTGGTTGGTACGAAAGAGGGAGGTTTGAAGTATGGGGGAGAAGAACCGAGTATGCCATATGCGGTACGAGGTGAACGTATCTAAACATTAAGATTTCACGCGCCGCAGATCGGTGTGGCAGCAGCGGTACCTAAACCAGAGGAGCACCAGTGCAGCGGCAGCAACAACACGCGGCGTCCTTTCCTGGCAAGGAGACAAAGACTAGGTATATAGGAGACAGTTTTCTGTCTTGTATTGGACATACGCCAGTGATACACCGCACAACGGGACTAACCAAGAGAAGTTCTCTGTATGCCGAGGAATGTAGAGTACGTGCCAGACTTTATAACGCATAAAGGGTTGGCTCGCCCGCAACCGCCAACGCCACACTAAACCCTATAACTGCTGCTGCTGCTGCTGCCGTTGATGCCGCTGCTGCATCTTCGCCACCGGCTACGTCTGATTTCTTTTGACTTCAATACCGTTTCGGTTTATCTTCGACTCGTGCATGGTACGGAACTGCAAAGTGCCGCTGCACGACCAACGTATAACGACATGCATATGGTTTGGCTATAGCGGTGAAGAAGCGGCTGCCGATTTCACAGATCTTTCATTTATTTATTTTATTTTCGTTTTGTTACGTTTTGTTTATACAGTGTGTATAGTGTACACCGATCCGTGTATACTTATAACCTTACTTTCGTGCTGTGGATCTCGATGAATGCTTTCCGATTATAAATGGAACTCTGGAAACGCCCAACTAGACGCAGACGAGTTAATTCAACGCGCTTGCTGCAACGTCGTTGAGATCCTCCTGGTAGGTTTTCGCTTTTTGCCACTCTGCACCTCCTCCACTCTCTCTTTCCGTCTGTCTATATATAAAGAGAGAAACCTTAGGAAACACTGTTCCAATCGACTTTTTACACGTCACACCCAGTCGCCTTGGTTTTCTCTCGGTTTTTCTTCCTATGTATTTACTCGGACGCAGTTATACAGGGTGAGTCACTCCAAGTGTCAAGAATGGGAAGGACACAATAGGAACGAAGTCCCGCCCCTTCAGCCAATCAACAACTAGAAGAATTTGGTTCACCGAAATTCTTACGAGACCACAAGATAAGATTTCTTGGTATAGTAAAGAGACAAGTGACCCACCCTGTATACCTTGACTGAAAACTGCAAATATCCTCGTACGTATATGTTTCGTGTGTATCTTCAGTTTCAGACTCTTCTAATCTCTCGTACATTATTTCGTCTACGGATGATGCACGGATGATTACGTGATTACGTCGAACGCTGGCTAAGAGGCATCAGAGGCAGCGCTGCGACGGTAGATGCGAGCAGCAGCAGCGGCATCATCATTTGCCGTTTGCGGCTTATCTCACAACCGCACTGAAACCTCGAAGCGCTAACTTCTAAGTCGGTGCACGAAACACCGCCCATCACCACCAACGGCAGCAACCAGTACGACAATAATAGTTAATTAAGTCTTGAGCACCGTCGCTACGTCTCGGTAAAGCTATAAGCGATCCAACCTATAGGTACCATAAAGTATACTCACTATATACTCTACCTATACAAACTGACTCTGACTTTGCCGAATTGCGTTGCGTGAAACTGACTTAATCTCGTTCGTCTCTCGAACTACACTTACTGAAAAGTTGTACCGTCGAGTTAGAAGCT
The DNA here is from genome assembly GCA_963978495.1 of Athalia circularis. NCBI lineage: Eukaryota > Metazoa > Arthropoda > Insecta > Hymenoptera > Athaliidae > Athalia > Athalia circularis. The sequence goes on along the minus strand of OZ021700.1, from coordinate 16,702,531 downwards.
CGCCAATTTATGTCTTATACCTGGAAACGTACACGTACGATATATATGTTCACACAAACCAATACCCCGATCTACTATACGCACGACGATCGTCTCTTAACAAAGTTTCTACTTGTACACGATCGGAGTGAGAGTATCATGATCGGAAATTAACCCGTCAAGATTTCAACCCCATTTCTCAGACGATCCCGATCGAGTTCACGGTCGTTAAATTGAATAACAATACAAACTCATCCACAAAATTATCCGAACACTCACGGCACGTCTACAGCCGCATTTTAAAACGACCTGACCGATCGAGTCAAAATTAAGCCCCTGCGGTTGGTAGCCTCGAAGTGTCCTTGGAAATTCGCGCAGTCATATATGATCTGCGAAAAGCTTTCGACGCACCTGAGTTTCCAAATTTTCAGTCTAAAATTTTATGAACATCGAGTTGATTCTTTTGTTAGCGGTACACTCACGAAATGTTTGGCATATAGTTGTATAGTTGTTATAGCGTAGCTGATAAGTGCGGAAGCTGCAAACTGAAGGTTATGGTGGACACGTGGGCGTGTCGGGCACAGATTTGCGATCGTAGATCTTCTGGGACTAACAGATCCGCGTAACACCCCCAAGTACCCGTAACGTCGACGGCCTCAACGAGTCACGAGACCGGAAGAAAAGGGATATAGTATAACTCGAAGCCCTTTGGAAAAACGTTGGTCGACCTCACCCGCGAAATGAAATACGACCGTCCTCCTGAGTTATGACTACTTCGCTTTTTACTCTCTATGCACCCTACATTCAGGTGTTTCGACCTTCTTTTAATCGTTAAGGACTTGAAAATATTACTGCAAAAATTTCTTTCACATATATTATACAGGTCGTATCAAAAAGGTCGGAACCTCAACCCCCCGGACTGCTGCAACGAAGTCTCAAAGAGTAAAGTACGAAAAGAAAAGAAAAGAGAGAAAAAAAAAGAAGAAAAGCTATTCTGTGTAAATGAAATAACGACTGTTCTAGACAGGAACACGTATATGTATCTAGGAAGTGTGATAACTTTGTATAAAAATACTTTGAAGTGAAAAATTCGATAAAGGATATAATGACGTGTATAAAAATTTTTCGGTTTTCGTCTACCATAGCATATACTATAACTATATTAGGTGTGCATTTCTGCTCCGGTAGATATGATATGGCATATTATATAATATGCATATAACTGCTAGAGTGCAGGTAGCATATAAATTGCGATCAGTAGAATAAGCCGCCTTGCGGTGAGGAGAAAATTGGATAATTACCTACTAAAGCACGGTGCATTTTCTGAGTAAAATAGAAAATTCAAGTCATTTCCTACCGGTTCTCCATCTGGGTGGTATAACACATGAATATAAGTAATGTACACACATACCATACATACCTGTACAATCGCACACACGCATATATATGTATACTTATGTACACTCGGCGAGATCATAAGTGATAGACTTATCGTTAGACAGAACGCGATGAGATTTTGGTTAGCATTGAATATCCCTAGTGAAAACTTACAGCAGTCGGGAGCAGTTGAACCCGCGTCGATCGCTACCTCTGCTGTAAATTTTTACTAGGGATATTGCAGGGTGAATTGCGTGACAATAAAATACACAGATGCGCATATAGCAACAGATCGTCGTTCGTCCTTGGCAAGGAGTAACTCGTATGATTTGGAAAAAGAAGAGAAAGATCTGCAGCATACATCACATTACAGTACACCACATACGGATAAAACAAGTCGAAACTCATTCATAACGCAATCATTCAATTATACGAGTCGCGCTAGGTACCTATCTCCAGTGCTGTTGGGGGGTAGTGGAGCGAGATATCAAAACCGTAAAGTTCACAGGTTGAATAAGTGGGAACGGTAAAGATTTCTTTCTGGATAACTAAAAGCAATTTCTCCCGTCCCAAATATATGGCTGTATTTACAGTATATCTATACATATACCTCATGCGGTTGTACCATATCTACACCATTCAAGATACAAGCAATGAAAAATATTTCTTTCCGATCAAAGGTATGCACGTCATATAGTTTTGCATAATTGTAAGTCATTTGTTTGTCCGATTGACCGTCTTTTCCCAGACTTAGAAATTCCTAGGACACTTTAAGAGGTGCTTCAGGCGTGTAACGTGAACGGTAATATGCGTCGTAAATAATATTATAGACACGTATGTGTAACAAGACCTCGGTTTGCAAAAGCTTGGAGATTTCCATCGCCTCCGCGATTTCGAGTATGGAGATATAGGTTATAGTACGCTATATCTGGTACGGTGCAGAGAGTCTTCGAATCTAGAAGAACCCCCTGCGAGCGCAAACTCTTACGTTTGCAAAATTTATAGATTTGTTTTCGAGAGGTGGCAACAGATAACAATAGGGTCTCTCAAGAAATAGTAAATAAACGAATAAACGACTCTAAGGTATTGGCTCCTCGGCGTTGCCGCGCAATAAATAACACCGGAAAATGGCTAGTAACGAACTCTTCCGCTTTCTATGATAATAATAATAATAATGACAATAATAATAACAACAACAACAACAACTTCCGCCCGTTTCCTCGGACCCAACGATCCTAGAAGATCCTGCAGGCTACCTACGTACCACTTCGCCTATAGTCGGTAGGGGCATTTAATGCTTTAAGCTTACATACCTCATCCTAGACACACAATCTTGCACATTATACATGTGTTCAAATATACGATATAATCGCGGAAGAGGTCTTCATGTATACATAGACATATAGACTTAATGTTAGCTAAACCCTGAACACACGTACCAAAACACACCTCATACAATCAATCATAGAAGAAAAGACCAAACTAGCAACGAGGAAAGACGGTCCTTTTCATAGAACAATTTTTGCCTCCTAAAAACCCGCTGTCTTGTTTAACTTCACGTTTCAAGTTTTCTTTTTTCCCTATACGTACACAGTATATCGCCTACATCCTGCGGGCTCAGCATATGCGTATGTGTAAAGTTAATACACGTATATCGTATATTATATGTATATACTACCTGTACATGTATACATATGCATGTGTAGTCTGGTGACGAGACAAGCTGCAGTGCAGGGTATACCAACGTCGGGACGCCCTCGCGTTCCCCATGAATCTGAATATAAATGGCTCACTTTTCACTTGTTCTTCGTTCCGCTTCAATTTCCCAGATGAAAACCAACCCTCAGCAGTTCCTTTCAAATTAATCATATTTCACTTCGGTATATATACATATACGTTATACGTACATACATATTGTATACGTATACGCGTAAAACGAAGGTGAAATTTATTCATACACACATTCTAGGTGTACACGTCGCTCCCACATTCGCGTAAAACCCGAACAACGCGCCCGACCAACTCTATAACCTACAGGTACATACAAAAATAATAATACTAACAATTAAAAAATGGAGGTACGTAGAAAAGAAAAACAGAAACAATCGTGTAACGAAAAGCAGGAAAAAGAAAAAAAAAAAAGTAGAACAACTGTGCACGCCGTGTAATGTTATTTCGAAATTATTACATCCGTCCAATTTCGTATTCTTGGAAAAAATGAACGAACGGACGAACGAACAGACAAAAGCACAACGATGAGCATGAAAACAACTGAATTTTACAAATCCCATATACATGTTGCGTAGATCCGGGAAATTTTCAAAGTGAATCCGAACTCAGCTGCACGTTTAATCACGGTGATTTGGTATTTGAAATATGCGCGTATGGGGTAAGTTAGATATATCCCTGCGGGGTTTATCACGAGCCACTCCGGTGGAGTAGAAATAGCCAGGATCGTTCGGAGACAAGCTACAAATACGTAGAGTACACGTAGAAACACCGGGACATCAGGTGGTATACATTTTGCATATAATACAAACCCACACACGTATCTACGAGTATTTTTTGATACATCAAACATACATAAATCCGTTTCAGATTCAGACGTCAATTTAACTGGCGTTTGGGGGTGAAAGGGGAACCGGTATAGCTAGACTAGAAAGGGAACACAAAAGAGTTATAGATATAAACGTGAAAAGAGAAGAACGAGGGGAAAAAATTTATTAGTGACGTCCACTGTGAAAACCCCTCCGCAGAGTAGGTGTACACACCTATATAGTCTATTCCATACATATATACATACATCGTTACGTTTATACCTATGTATACATATATATGTATCGATGTATCTATATACGCAACTGCATGGTGAAACAGTAGCCGGGTAAATTTATTAGCCCAACGAAACAGCTGGTATATCGGAAGGCGGGATGATATAGGTATAAAGGTAATTTAGGGCTGAGACTTTATTCCCTTCGTTTCTGATTTTCACCCGATCAATTTATGTTATACGTGTATCTATACATATATACATGTGTAATATGGTGTGCAGCGCCGTCTAACGTTATCATCGATGTGGGTAAATAATAATGATAATAATAATAATAATAATAATAATAATAATGATGATGATGATGATGATGATGACGATATCAATAATAGTGATAATAACTACGCACGTTAAACCGTGTGAATAAAATAATCAGCTTTCAGATTTGCTTGCCATTTCAATATTTTGGTATACCTGATATATGTATAATTACGGTGAGAATAGCTGATCGCTTTGGAATAGTTGTAGAAATTTTTTTTATCTCACGCCTGACATTGGGCTGAAGCGATTCATTTATTTATTCGATCAGTGTATTAAAATCTTGAGGAGCGTAAAAGTTTGAAAATTTTGTATCTCCTATACAACCCCGGGTCTAACGCATTATATACGCGTATATTCCGATTCCGTTTCATTCCCTCGGGTTTAAAGCAGCTAAAAATCGCGTGGCACGCGCATTATGTACGTGCATAGATACGTGGATAAATGTATATGTGTATGCGTGTAGATAGGTATATGTATACCTGCATTTATTCCTACGTATGTGTTCGTTGACTACGTCGCGGAGGCTGCAGCAGCAGACTTTTGTTTGAAATTCCCTAAAGAGATAAAAGGGCTTTAGGACGCGGTCTGAAGACCTCTTTAACTATTCCCTTTAGAAGCTTTAAATACTTTGATAAGGATCTGCAACGTTGACGTTAAAAATGTAAAAAAAAAAAAAAAAAAAAAAAAAAAAAACAGAAAGAAAGTAGGAAAAAAGGAAGAAAAGCAAAGTTATACCTGCAGCAGTAGCTCTTATACACCTTTATATACTGCACTTGCGTCTCGCCCGCGAATGCTACGTGCCGGGGAAAAAGGGGAAATCCTTGATCGCATGGCTGTATATATACATACATATATATCTGCGCATGTATACCGTGTACGTACACACCAGACTTTTGCTACCAAACGCCACAACTACACCACCAGATAACGCCGTTCCAGACATCACCGGACACTAGTCTAGGGAGTTAGGGACTACCGGGATATGGTATGGTTATATAGGTATATACTAACCGCGTAGTCTTCCTTCGTCATTGCTGCACAGAAGACCGGATCTTCTATTTCATGTATATATAACTCTACAGGGTGCTCACTCGGACAACAATCTCGACAACGGTGATACCCCGAAACTATTTGAAACGCGGTATTGTATGAATAATTGTAAATTCCGGTTCGAAATTTTCAGATTCAGATGAAAAAGCACGCGGTATAGGGATCTCGATACGTTTGTCAATTGGATTTTGTGGGGGAAACGAAAAAAAAACGAAATAATTACCGCTGCGAGAAATAAAATTGTGTTTTCTTTCCGTTTCGATGCATCGGGTCGTTATGCCGATGGATCTCTCGTCCGATTTTGACGATTGAAAAATCGTCTGAGTTCCGATCTAATTTTCATAGACACCCCATGGATAGGAAGAAGCTTAAGAGGAGAAAGAGGAGAGTTCCCTACCGATGCCTGGAACGTTTCGGATCATGGTTGAGACATTGAGAACTGGCTGGCTATTAACTTCGGACACGGTGGAGAGAGATATCTGATTGAAAACTTTGATAGGAAATGAAATGCAACTGACCGACGACCGCGAGTCTCGACGAACGCGCGCGGCCACCGGGTGATAGTCGAAGTGGTTGGTTTATCACAAACGAGAAGTATGTAGGTAAAGTTTGGTATAGGTATATTGTAAACGTGTATGTATATATGTACAGATACCCTATACATAGTTGCATCGGGAGTAAAAGGGTATAGTATGAGGGAATGTACAAACGAGTATGAGGTCTTATCTGCGTTACGCCTTATATACCATACTGGAGCGAAAAATAAGAGACGAGAATGAAGAAGATAGGAGAATTTGCTGGGGCTTCTAATGTCTGAGAACAGAGCGAATGTGGATAGATATGTGTTTCATGGGTATAGCCCGTTATCAAGTAATAACTCTGCCGAGAAACAGCAGCCACGGTGCAGCAATATCGCATGTATCATAGGTTACGAAAAGATAGCGGTGCGCGGGCACACGATACACGATAATGTATACATATATCTATACCTATGTGTGTAATATATACGTATGTCTGCTTATAAGGTATAAATACGATATTTTTCTAACGTTGAAAGATCCCGGTGTTGGCGGGAACGGCAACCCCGCGATGGGGTATGAAAATGGGGATGGGGGGATAGCAGTGATGCAACACATTTCGAATGATCGTTTCGCGAATCTCATATACTAGATATAATTATTAAAGGATCTCTACGCGTCATGGTGATAGAAGGAATAACGTATGTAATAATAACTTTAGTTCAAGTTACGCCGCGAATCGCAAATCGAATGAAAATAAAAATCGTTTCGATGCATTTCACCCACAGAAGACCGAGGCTTTGATCAGAAACTCAAATTCTCCATTTCCCTTCGTTTCCGTTCTTTTTTATTACCATAGCGAATTCGTACTACGACATCAATAACCGAGCTCCGTGCAGGTGTAGAGATGAGGAAAAAAAAGATGAACAAATAAGTTGAAAAATAACAAACAAATAATGAATACTCGTCGCAAAGGAATTGCCGTTGCAATTGTATGCAAATTTTACTGATAGTTTGTGAACTTTGCTAGCTCATTAACCTATCAAGTATATACATAGAATGGTCGAGAACATCGAGTTTAAAAGACGGGACAATTAAGCGTCACTTTATACTTTGCGGAGATATTAAGTTCCGAACAATTTGTCTAATAATGTCACGATTAATATTGGCCTTGCTTCAGTGATTTCCAATATCATAAATTAATATTAAAACCCGTGGGGCCTGTGACTAAGGAGCGTGCATGGCGCAAGAGAGTTTTTTTCTTTTCAATTCTTTTTTTACTTCTTATTTTACGTTTCCCACCGCGCGCGGCGTTCATTATCAATGGCTGCAATGGATGCTATTTCACGAGTTATGGGTATACACCCCGTTTTCCTTCCGCAATAAAATTCTTTGTTTACATTATATCGCTGACAAACATAATTATTGTTATTGCTCGACGATATTTAAGAATTTCATGAAAACCTAAGATAACTTGTTAATATTACATCGTCAGTATAGGTAACGTCATACTCGCATATGTTGAAACACTTGTGGCTTTATATTATCTATTTATTTATCATGTTGTATAATTTTACGTTGAGTGTTTTTTTTTTTTTTTTTCATGATGAAAAAGTTCAAAACTAGCGGACAACGTCGGATTACAAACGGCTCAGCGCATACCCTTTACTGAAGTTACTTGAATTCTTTTAATTTAAAAAAATTTTACACTCCTCATGTCTCCACGTGCAATTTGCATCCTTGATGCATTTACACTCGTATTCACATGTTACGGAATACTTCGCAAATGATAGAAAACTTTTCTCTGCAGCTGTCATACAAACAGCTGGGTATTATTTCGTTGCTTACTGGTCGAAGTCTTGGCACAAAGGTGTGTGTGTACTTTAGACGTATTTATAAAGTATATATAACACATACTTATGTATGTATAACAGCTGCAACGCGTATACCTTGATTCAAATTACTGTACAAGCGCATAGGGGATGCATTTTTTCCAGATCTCTGGACTGGTGAGGAGAGGCAATTGAATTGTAGAGAGTTTTACTTCGTGGCAGGGGTTCAACTGAGGTTCAACGGTAGTTCGATGCAATGTTCCCTAAAATTGTGGAGCTCGTGAAACTTCTACCGCTAAAGGGCCGGAGACCGGAAAGCCTTTTTCACTCGTAAAACAAAACCATAAACCCGGGAGGGATCCCTTGCTCAGATCCAAGGGATTGCTTACAAGCTAGCTACCATTTTTTTCTCTACATTTTTAACACTTTTTTTTTGTAAAGAAAAATCGATGATGTTACCAGAATCGATTTCGCCTCTGATTTGTAATTATTCCCGCCGTTGCAATTTGCGGCTATATTAGTTGATGGAATCGTTGCCTAGGTGGCGATACCACGTGGTCGAATGCATTTGGGGCATTTCTTGAAATGGTTCCACTGAGTTCTACTTGATAACAATGATGTAGTAATACTAATCTCTACTTACGTAGTTAGATTGAATAGTTACTCGAGTACGAAGTATAGTTGTTCAATGGTAGTTATATATACATACCATATCCACAGTAAAAGACAATTATCACCTATTGAAAAATGAATTTGAACTAAAGTGTTTGAAGAAAGTCGCATAGTGTCGCCGTATCTGCTCTCAACGGTATCATATACCGTCGATGACAATTGATAAAAGTTTCCGACTCGTACGTTTGTATGCTTCGCTTTCTAGACCTGTAAATTTGTAAGTATACTGTCAACAAACATCCGCGATACGATCGAGTTCACAACAAAGTTCACTGTTCCAAACTAGTTAAAGTGTCTTTCATTGTTGATTGAATGCTTAGATTGAATGTCTTATAGAGTATTCCAGTAGTCAGCATGCAATCGACAAGACTTATAAGTAAGTAGAATGGATTAGAATGAAAGTCATTCCCGAGTTATTTTTTTACATTCTGAATTCTGATCACATCAATTTACTGTTGCAGATATTTTTAATCGCACGCGTAGAGTTCGTCGAAATGCGCGGAGTATTGCTTCGATCTCATCATTATCTGAAACTCATCAGATACTTTATAAAACATGCAGGTACTTTACATTGAAAGAAAGTTTAACTTTTGTTACCTGAACTCAATTTTACCCAACCATAATAAAATAATCTTCAAGGGACTTTGCCGAAGCGGAGCTCAAACCAATAGCTGCTAAGGTTGACAGAGAACACCTCTACCCCGCGGAACAAATTAAAGAAATGGGGGCACTAGGACTCATGGCAGTATCAGTCCCAGAAAATGTTGGTGGAACAGGCTTAGATTATTTAGCTTATGCCATTGCTATGGAAGAGATATCGAGGGGTTGTGCTTCTGCTGGAGTTATCATGAGTGTTAATAATTCTTTGTATTTGGGGCCGATAGAAAAATTTGGCAATCAACAACAAAAGGAAGAGTTTATTACCAGATTCACTGATGGCACAAGAATTGGTTGCTTCGCTCTTAGTGAGCCAGGAAATGGATCCGATGCCGGAGCTGCATCGACAACTGCAAAGTTAGAAGGAAACAACTATCGTATCAACGGTACCAAGTGTTGGATCACAAATGGGTACGAAGCTGAAGCAACAATAATATTTGCTACAACGGACAAATCTAAAAAACACAAGGGTATCAGTGCACTTATTGTACCTAAACCAATCGATGGACTCAACTTAGGTAAAAAAGAAGACAAACTGGGAATTCGAGGTAGTAGTACTTGTTCACTGATATTTGAAGACTGCCTCACACCTAAAGAAAATTTATTGGGTGAGGCTGGAATGGGATTCAAGATCGCCATGATGACATTGGGTAAGACAATTACAAGACCTTTGAAACTTATGGCTCACTTCCATGATAATTTTCACTGTTGCAGATTCTGGTCGAATAGGAATTGCCAGTCAGGCACTAGGAATTGCACAGGCATCTCTTGATTGTGCAATAGAATATGCATCAAAGCGAATTGCATTTGGTAGTTCTATACTCAAGTTACAAGCAATCCAACAGAAAATAGCAGATATGGCATTGCGGCTGGAGAGCGCGAGACTTCTTACCTGGAGAGCTGCCGTCCTCAAGGATCAGGGAAAGCCGTTTACAAAGGTAGCGCACCGAAGTGTGAATACTTCATTTTAACTAAATGCACTTGAACGCTTCCCAAAACCAAAGCATTTATACTTGTCAAAAGATATGATGTAGAAACTTCTTGTTCCTTAACATCTGAATAGCAATAAACAAAACGAGTGATTTTTGATACAGGAAGCAGCAATGGCAAAACTGGCTGCTTCGGAAACTGCAACATTTTGTGCACATCAGTGTATTCAAGTCTTAGGAGGAATGGGGTACGTTGCAGATATGCCTGCCGAGCGACATTATAGAGATGCGCGTATTACGGAAATCTATGAAGGAACGTCTGAAATACAGCGCCTTGTTATCGCCGGGAATCTTGTCAAAGAATATGGTTTGAATTAACATTACATATAAACCGAAAGTACTTGGAAAGTGCTTCGCTTTACGAGATGCTAATCATGTCGCTTTTTTACCGTAAAAATATTCATTACTCATTTGTTAATCATCGTCCCGGTCAACGTTCATTCATTCAGATATAATATATACCTTCCATAATGCCACCAATTCTTCCTACTAGACAGCCTCTAAGTTTCTACAAACTCTTATCAAATATGCAGAAGGTTCCTATGTCAAAAGACACAGGCTAACACCATACATTGCACAACAAGTTTAGGGAAGTTCAGGGGAACGATAATTCATATTTTGGTCAAACACATATTTAATTCACATAGCTAACTTTTACGGGAAAAATTACAGATCAACTTCATTTCTAATATGTTGAATATAGAGACGTTTTATTAACAAATCGGTAACAAGACGATTTTTTGTCATCGATTTATAATCCATTCTAAGCAAACTGCAGCTGACACATTTTTTAATCACAATCATCATAATCCCCTGTGTTCTTACAATCACAGACTGATGAGTGCCTTGAAGACGTTAAGTAACTTTTAGGTGTTACCGTGAAAGTGAGTTTTATATGTATTGTATGTAAATGCAACTTTTGGTACAGCAGTGGTGCCCGTTTGATAATTTAATCAAAATGACAGTCAATTTTTTCATAGTCTCATCGGGTTGAAAATTAAAACCTAGCAATACTTTGAAATTTTAGCTAAGGCGTAAGCCAGCTGTCCTGTAAATGATTAAACTAATTTCTTTATACCAGAATTTTTCGAAACTATTGCATCAATGAAATTGGTGCAAAAATGCAATTCCAATACTTTTTTACATGCATATCATATTTCTGTATAATTGAAGGATTAATAAAATTCGTTATATTGTAATATATTCTAGTTTTATTAGCGTATTGACCTTCTGACTTGTCCAATACATGGGTAGGGGTACTCACTTCAGGGCCTTTGGCAGCGCTACAGGATATTCTTCCCATTTTTCTAGGGGTAACAACTAGCTCCTAACTAACAATTAGGTAGAATAAGGACAAAAGTAAAATGTAACTATACACAGTGAAATTCAAACGACGAAAAATTTACATCAATAACTTATGCTTCAAACTTTACAATAATTTGTACAACATATCATTTTGCAACTAGTCACCATACTTATGCGTCAAAATTTTTGAGAGATACTTTGTTTTCTGTAAATGAAAATTTTATGTCTGAAATGGCACTTTCACTAGATACATAGGGGCTATAGCCATCGAAGGAGCAGTGAGAAGAAAAAGAAAAATGTTATGTGGATAATGCATAAGGCTTCATTTTTTTTTTTTACTTCCCAAACTTCCCTTTATGATGAAGAACGAAGTCTGAGACAAATTTTATAAAATTGTATAGCATTTTAAGAGATGATCAAATCTCGATTATGTAACATCCAAATGCATAAATGATCACAAAAATAATACAGCTCCGCCTAATCAAAGGATCACGTTCCTATGTGATTCTACTCTATTTAGTATAATATATAGCAGTGATCTAACAATATTTTGAATATTCACAATTTTGGTTTCAAACAAACGTCTATTACATTGTTTTTTATTTCAAGCAACTCACTATACGTAGTTCCACATCATTTGAAATTCACTGTATTCCTTTTTATGTATGTACACAATACACCATTCCTTCATCTGCTCACAGCTGCTTAAATTCAATTCACCTAATTTATTTCCACATCATTTATTGACAAATAGCTAAAATTATTCATTTATAATATATATATTTTTAAACAATATATATATGTATATATATATATATATCCCAATTCATTCAGTTTACATAGAATAATTCATATTTATATCTTCAAGAAACAACTGGTAATGGTAATGTGGTATTTAGATCGTAGTCAAATGCCAAAAAAAACTATGCCGGTGAATGCATTTTAACTGATTAGCTGGTGAAATGCAAACAAGAGATTCGCCTCTTTTTCTCTCAGTATGGCAATTGTACTCAAGACTCCAAAAAAGCGCAGGAGTATAGGGGAGAAATTGTGTGTACATGAACAATTAATCGCAGTCACTCGATGAAAATTCATCTGGTTTGGGTAGAAGGTAGAATTATTTTTATACCAAAAAAGAACTCATATGGGTAACATAAAACTTTATATTTCAGTATTTCCACGCTCTCAAAATTGCTTATGTTTTTTATTCTAATTTTGGACAGTTTCTCGTATTTATTAACATTGTATAAGACAATGAGGAAGTTTAATTAAGTATTTATCTCACTTTTCAAGTCAGTCGCCTATCCCCAACAGGAAAATCTCGCATCACAAATATTTGTCTCACTGTATTCCACACTCGCTCAAAAAGCATCCTACCTGATAACACTTTCAGCAGAAAAAGAGACCCAGTAGTCATGACTGAAAATTGCTGTGCCAATGCCAAACTCTTCCACCGAGCTATATGAAATTCTAAAAGTCAACAATTTTGCACACTAGCATGTTAAAAATAATAAGACCTCATTTTGAATTTTACTTTCCTTCAAATCTAAACCGAATAATATTGATCAAAATTAGAACAAAAAAAAAAAAAAAAATCCAAGTAACATGTTACTCGAGCCATATTTATTGAGCCATGCTCACGAATCGTTTCACGACCGTCCAATGCAGAACATTGGTATGGTATTTTCATCATTATTTTTTTTTTTTTTAGATTAGTTTAACTTGAACACTTGTTTCATTACCATAAATTGACCAAGCTGTCGGTTGTCCATACGGCAGGTTTCCTTTTTTCAATATTTGACTACGATTTTGATGCAGTTCAGCAACTTTTGAGCACCCTGTGCTCACACAAGCCTTCTGCAGCAAGTATTTGTTAATTGCTTGTTAACGAACGTTTATAACTAACATTATGCAGCTACTATGCTATCTATTATTAATATTATTATTATTATTTTTGTTTTAATATTATTCAATTGTCTATATTGGTTTTCATTAAACCCCATCTGAAACAATCATTATTTAAATAGGGCCCCCCAATTTTAATGTTCAATATTATTAATAATAGTAATCTTTGACAGTAGATACATCCATCTAAAACACTTGTAAATATAAATAAATTAAACTTGTGGTAATAATAGTAATACATGCGTCGCTGTATTCTAGACAGAAGAAATCTGAAAAGGATCCCAATCACAAGGATCAAGTATGGCTGTATATATCTATGTGTGTGTATAGTGAAATTATTTAACCTTATTCATAAGTGAGCACTAAAGTCTCAATCTTCAGCCCGCATTCCTCGTACCTCTCCTTGATGTCGTTGCTAGAAACAAGGAAAGCATCTCTTATAATAATAGTACATCATTTTGAAGATAAAGATATTGAACAGTTCGTCTACTTCTTTGATTCATGACATGTCTAATTGTCATCTGACTTGTTGAATCGAATCAAGTGGCTCGGAAATTCTTATACTTGTGCTCTGAGATAATATTCATTTATCGTAGCATAATACACGTTATCAGCACAGATAAAACGAGGGTGCTAAGATTGAATCTACGAACGAAATTTATACTATCAAATCATAAAATAACAAAACTTACTCTATCCAATTCTTCCTTAGTGTTATCCTCAAGAGCCCGGATATCAGCCATTGTTAATCCCGACCAACGATCCATCCAGCAAAATACTTGTCTATGGAAATTGGTAAACAAGCGTCGTTCTGCCTTCTGAATAAAGTTCTCAACCCGGGTCTGCAGACCGAACCACTTAAACTCACAAGTTACTAATTTGTAACAAGTCATCACAGGCTGAACATTATTCTTCCAATCTTTCCCAACGAGGGGCCCTCGGCCAGTCTTTTGGGAATGGAAAGTGCTGGGATCTTCATCTGCTTTGTAGTCAGCGCTAGCAATTGGATCATTGGCAATATCTATATGAACAACTTCCCGAATCTTAAGTTTGTCTGCAGGCAATTCGTGCACCTGTAACGAAATTGGATATTATGATTAGATTAGTTGACGATTAGATAAGACCAAAAAATTAAAATCGTCCCTCAATCTGGTATTCCAAAATTGTTCCATATGCAACATGAAAAAATATTCTTACACATATGCTACTCATTAAAGTTATAGGGTCACCCCTATACCTTTACCTCTGATGCGTAGTATATGTATATTATTTGATCCACTTCCTGATTCAATTTCTTCTTTATATCACTGAACAAGGAGTATTGGGAGGTTCACAATCTGCACGCAAGGTTGTGTCGCATAATTCACTGCGGCACCGTTATTAAAAAAAACTATACAATATCTACTTACATTGTTCTGGTTTCCTACATCTCCAATGTGGAAAGATTCAATCATGATAATGAAATTGTCCTTCATGTATCCAGGGTTCTGAAAGGCATAATGATATATTAAATAAACCTGCGAACAGATATTCAGCCACAAAGACACAGATGGATATATCAAAGAAACTAACTTGTAGAATCCACTGTTACCACTATTAAATTTAGCAACCATTCATAAACACAGAATGCTTGTGATTTTTTTTTCTTCTCCTTATACCAAAAAAGATACTTAAATAGTAGAATTAAATACTTAGTGATTAGTAATTACAGTGATGACTGTCTTGCAGTAGGGGTATGCATTCCAAGCTTCTTCGTGAATTTCTAATGAGTTTTTCGGCAACAAAAGACGTATAAATGCTGGTACTTTACTCGCTAAATGGTAGATTTTATACGTGTATTGTCCTGACGAGTACTTCCCCCCAAGCAATGGGTAATCCGTGAATGGTTCATTTTTCAAAACTTCTATACCTTCTCCACCTCCTGTGTTGTTTTTACTCGCCTCAGCCACAGAGTACAGTTGTGCCACCTGGTACTGTTGATGTCAGCAATATTTGATAAAGAAACATTTGGTTAGCATGAAAAATTTAAACATGTATTACGTGTATTTTCAATTTTTTCTAACAGTACATGATTATAAAAATAAATGACCAGACAAATAAAATCAGAAGCACAGATGTTGCATTGAGCGGTTAATAAAATCTCAAGAATTCTTTGTATAGCCAGATGTGATATAATTGTAACGAATAAAAAATAATACTACTTCACTACTTCAATATATCATGCAATAAATCGTCTACATGATATAGACTGAATGTAAAATTATGTTTGAATAAGAACCTCGCATTGTAATTGCCAACTGTGCCTGGTGCATGTAACGTGGCAGCTCTCGTGAGGTTACGATAGTGCATAATTAAGCCATCAGGAATAATAAGTAAACAATATTTATCTGAGTTGTTGGTTAGCAACTTTATGCAATATTTGACAACGTGCAATTATCTTCTACCTTCTGAGACCATTTCAGTGATAGTTTGACAAAAATAAGATAATTTGGCATTCTCTGGTCTAAATTATTGACATACCTCTTCGACGGTGAGGGGCAGAGTGACACGGCTGTAACATAAAACAATATATTTGACATACTATCGAAGTTTGACACTTAACTGCTGTACATGGCCTTGAACTGTTTTTCCGTAGCGAAAACAATTCCTAAGGCTAGCAATATGACTAATGGAAAATAGCCCACAATTAGCATAATATAATGGATTCATTCCGCAATATTTCTATTCAAAAATGATAGATTTTTTTTCGTTGCGCTTGCCCCTTCTTGCGCCAATGCCCCCTTAGAAAATCGTAGGGATGAGGCCACCCCCCTACCGTTAAAGATTAGTAACCACCCTTCAGCTTTTTGCCTGAAGTTTTCTCAAATCCAGCCATTTGGCGCCAACTAGATTTTTCTCAATTAAGTTAATACTAGCACTTACAATTCCTTGATGAGCATTTTAGTCAGCAGAGCACATGGACCGGGGATGAATTGGGTTTGACGGGAAAAGTCCACCCTTCCTTCGCTAGGTTCGCTATCTCTTTGCCAACAGCCACACGCACACTACCTCGGACTTTAGCAATAAGGCTGCAGCCTGCTACTTGCCAGTGGTAAAGTGCTGCTGCCTGCTGGCGTGACGCCCCTTCCCTTCAGCTGTATGATGTCGAATGACGTCATTCGAGTACACTCCTTGAAGAAAGTATCAACTTATATCTATCATCGTTAGATCCCGTACGAATCTACTCTCAACGGTACGAGTTTTCAGCACATAAATGCAAAGTAACAAGTCAAGGCGTGAAGATCTTGGGATTCCCTAGTATCTATCATACACGCTGAAATATTTGAGTTTTATCTAATAGTATTTGAAAAAATCAAGTATAGACTTTTCAGCGAAAGTCTTTAATTGAATGTAACTAGGGGCTGTAAAGATATAACGTTAAGAGTAGATGAGTACTCTCAACAGCTCCGTAAACCTTCATGTGCTCGGATTAGATTTTTTCGTATCCTATTCGATTGTAGTTCGTTTGTAGATGATTGTAGTGCTGATTCCGACGTTTGTTAGTTAATCATTCGTTAATAATGATGAAAACAAAATCGCCTAGGGAATTTTGTGACGTTGGCCCCTCACTACCGTAAAATCTCCACAAAATCCAATTTAACTATGGACGTACAATCGTTTGTAGTTCATTTGTAGCTTACGGATTATCTACTCGGGGCCATTATTAGCGACCGGTTTTTCTGTTACGCAAAACAAAATTGGACAAATTATTCGAAAAGAAAAATATCAATATAGCCTTCTACGCATGCGCCGACTGAGGCCGGAAGCTGCTGACAGCATTTCGAGATTCGAAAATTCAACTCGAATTCGACCCTATCCCAATTTTATTTTGAGCAAAACCGGTCGCTAGCAATCACTGAACTAAACTAGCAATAGTCGCAAGTAGATAATTCGTAAGCGACGAACGAACGACAAACGATTGCAAAGAGATTAAACTAGACTTGGTGGAGATTTACTGAATAAAACACGTAAGTAAATTTGAAATTATGTATACTATAGCTTCATGTCATTATTGACAGCATATTTTCCGCACAATTCGGCTTTCAAGAGTCACATCAATACCGGGTTGGCATCTCGGTTCAAAGTATTTTACTGTGTTTGGTATATCCTGAACGAATTTTATAAAAATAGTCAATTCAGCGTAATCGCTGGACTTGTACGTAAATATTTGCGGCATCTGTTTTCAGTGCTTCTAAATCTGTATGTGCTCACTAGAATCTTGCATCCAATTTCCCATTGAGTTGAACGCATAGTAAAATACTTTACCTCGTCTGTCCTAATCGTTGACTGAAGTTAAGTCATTGAGGTCAACCACCGCACTATACTTGATACAACTAAATTCGTTGTCGAGAAATTCGTCTGACACAAGCCCTAAAAAAAGAACTTTATTGCTGATAGATTCTATACACTTGCTGTGACAAGTCGTAAACAATGCAATAATTAAGCAATATAATTCCTTCACAGAATGCCCTTAGCCCGTGACTTTCTACATCCCAGTCCAGCTGAGGAAAAGAGACGCCACAAGCTCAAGCGGTTGGTCCAAAAGCCCAACAGTTATTTCATGGATGTCAAATGTCCTGGTTGCTACGCAATAAAGACGATCTTCTCACATGCACAGCGTGCCGTGGAATGTGATGGTTGCCGCACCATTCTCTGCAGATCGACCGGTGGAAAAGCTCGCCTTACCGAAGGATGCTCTTTCAGAAGGAAGCCTCAGTGCTAACGTATTTGACTTACCTAATGTTTATCTTTACATTCGCTAAATAAAAATGTGAGAACACTTCAGTCAAACATTTTTAAATAATTTCAATACTCTTTCTCTTAACTATCCCAAACCCACTTAGTATCAATCAATTCGATAGTTATGAGCTTAAATTTCAATTAGAAATTCATTACAAGATTGGTTGTTTACTTGCAAATATCTTCCTAAGAACAGGCTATACGTCATTTTATATCTTTTTTATATGTGACGTTCTTCACTTGGGTTCGCAGTATAGGGTTTTTTTGCCTATATGTTGGTTCCCCTTGGTAGACAAATTTATTGTGATCACGTCTGTCTTCACTCCTTTCCAGTTTCGCGTTCGCGCTACAAACACGTGGCTGGAGTTTAATTTGTCGAATTTAAGGTGAAATATTGAATAAATCACGTAAGTAAATTTCAAATTATGTATATTATAGCTTCGCGTAATTATTGATAGCAAATTTTCCTCACAATTCGACCTTTAAGAGTCACATCAATACTGGGTTGGTATCTCGGTTCGAGCAAACATCGTCGCCTTCTCGAGTATTCTACTTTGTTCGGTATATCCTGAACGAATATTATAGAAATAATAAAGTCAGCGATATCGCTGAACTCCTAAGTAAATATTTGCGGCATCAGTTTTCAGTGCTTCAAAATCTGTATGCGCTCACTAAAATCTTGCATCTGATTTCACATTGTGTTAAAGGCATGGTAAAATACCTGACCTCGTCTGTACCAATCGTTGACTGAAGTTAAGTCATTGAGGTTAACCACAGCACTATACTTGATACAACTAAATTCATTATGGACAAATTTGTCTCACAAGCCCCAAAAAAAGCACTTTGTTGCTGATAGATTCTATGCGTGTGTAGACTAGGCATGTGACAAATTCTAAGCTATGCAATAATCGAGGAATATAATTATTTTACAGAATGCCCTTAGCCCGTGACTTTCTGCATCCCAGTCCAACTGAGGAAAAGAGACGCCACAAGCTTAAGCGGTTGGTCCAAAAGCCCAACAGTTATTTCATGGATGTCAAATGCCCTGGTTGCTACACAATAAAGACCATCTTCTCACATGCACAGAGTGCCGTGCCATGTGATGGTTGCAGCACCATTCTATGCAGATCGACCGGTGGAAAAGCTCGCCTAACCGAAGGATGCTCTTTCAGGAGGAAGGCTCAGTGCTAATGTATTTGACTTAGCTAATGTCTATCTTTACATTTGCTAAATAAAAATGTGAGAACACTTCAGTCCAACATTTTTAAATAATTTCAATACCTTTTCTCTCAACCAATCCCAAACCCACGTAATATAAATCAATTTGGTAGTTATGAGTTTAAATTCCAATTAGAAATTAGCATCAGAAAATACATCGATTACAAGATTAGTTGTTTAATTGAGCTACTAGTTGGTGCATACTTTCTTTCTCTGTGTATTATCTTATACACGTTAAATCTCTTCAATCAATGCATGATTCGACTTTGCTTGCATAAAGGGTTTCAAAATCTACAAATTTCAAAACAAATCACTGTACAGAGTGACATTATCATGAGTCGAGAGTCCCATCCGATTCATATTATTTGCTAGAATTATCCGATGCCAACTATTTTGTCGACTGGTGCAAGTGAACTAAAATGAACGACGTTATTAGTTTATATATCATATTTTCTCATTTCATTATTATACATCATGTAGCCCACAATCGATAAATTTTTGTGGTTATTTCAAAACAATTATGTATACCTACTCCAATAGCTCATTCAAATGTTGTGTATCACTCCTGTTTACGAATTATTAAACAGAGTACGTCATTTGAAATGAATACTCGTAATTGGGAATAATTATTTTGCACGTGTGATCTGAAGATATAACGACAATTTAGTGGCGATAAAAATTTTGGTATAACACAAGATTTGAAAAATTTGAACAGTCGTATGATATATCTAGATTACGCATTCATTACAATTATTTTATTAATCATCAATAATAAGATTCATAACGGGGAACTTTAGGGTCTGGAATGGCGTCGGTATTCACGAATGCAAAATTGCATCGTAAGCAGCGAAAACTCCTCCAGCTACTTCCACGGACCGTGACTTCAGCGACAGCTGTAACAAATCATCACGTTATATAGCACACAAACATGTGGCGAATACAAAGCCAATACGTATTGATATTTCATACATACAGTAACATTAGGATTGCCTGGTTGAATTTTAAGCTCATTTAGGACCCACACATTGTTGGTCAGTTTGAGCGATTGGTAGAGCATATCTTGACCTTCGACGTTTCGTTTAGCAATGGTGAACACGTTGTTTTGTTGCATCTTTTGTACTACCTGATCAGCGGTGAGCATAACACCAGTAAGTGTGTATTGTACCTGTTGTCAAGAAAAAAAGGTTTCAAATGTGAAAAGGTAGAGTACGGTCAATTATTTATTACTTTCTTTTTAAGCTTGAATTAAAACAAACTGTTTTAACGTTCAACGAAAAGTGTAATACATATAAATTCTCACCTCATTCTGAGCTGGTATGTCTTTCCAAGTAGATAAGAAAATCCTTTTATCCAATTGTCCGTCTTCAGTGAAGTAAACGTTCATGGGTACAAGACAAGCAAAATAAAAGATGCCGATATTGTTCTTCATAGCAACTTGAAGATCATTTAATGGGTCCATGCGCTGCACCGCGCCAGCCGTTGACAGGATAATACTGGTTTCAATACTAGCACCTGGATTTAGCGGCCCGGCAATTTGTAATGGCGCAGCTGGTGTTAGACCAAAACTGTTTTTATTCAGCTGAATTGCGAATCCTCCCATAGGTTGCATTGCTTTGTTGGAGAAGATCATATCCATACTTATTTGTCCATTTCTGTAACATTTCAGAGATACCTCGTTGAATAATCATCTATCTTATAATTTCATTGAGATAGGAAATTCCAGCCGATCGTTACAAATCGATCGGTAAGTATATCGAAAGTATTCTTACTTTCTGGAGAATGTTCCCCAAACATCAAAACCTTTTCCTTTTTCAGCCGGCAGCCAGTTGACTTTTGGTGGTACGTACGACGTAGGTGCTTGACTAAACCCAAATATATCACCTAAAAGTCCTGTGGTAGTTTGAGATACTGCAGGTGCACTGACAGGGTCAACAGAACCTAGAATACTTTCAAGGCCTCCTCCCAACAAATCCAGGCTTAAGCCAGCCTGTGTAGTTGGCGGAGGTGCGACTGTGCTGGGACCACCTTTGAATAAATTGATATTTGTTGCAGCCATTTTATGATGACGTAAGATTAAAGTTAATACTGCATTACAATCAAGGAAACGTTAATGCAATGCAAATCATCAAGATTTATGTCAGATTTACGTAAATTTTCCCTTACCAATGTCCATACTAAGAAGATCTCCGATCAGAGAGTCCTGGGCAGGTATAACTTGAGATTGAGGTTGAGGAGTACGTTGGACAGTTTCTTCGTTGGAGTTGCTTCTAGCTGGAAGTGATTTTCGGGCTCCGGCAGCTCTTCCTTCTACAAAGGCTGTAGGTGGCTTGTGATACACAGAAGCTAGACTGGATATATGGCAGATTAGTTCATCCAAAAGTGCTGGTTCCAAGAGATCCGTTTCTTCAGAAATGAGCGGCTTCTCAGCTAATACTACTTCTTTGGCGGCTGCTGGATCTGTGCTGAGTAATCGCCAGTAGATAAATCCACGATCTCTTAAATCTGGATTGTCAGAGTCTTGGGTGGCTAAGCTGAGTACTTGCTGCACCAATTCTTGAGTATCAGTTGGCCTCTTCAAGAATAGCTTTACGATCGCAGTGAGCAACTGGAGCTGCACCTGTGTGTTTTCATCGTGGAATCCCTCGAGAAAACTTTCTAACAACTCGTCAGCATTGTCGATTCTCTCCGCATATTCTCCAATTATCCAAATCATGGAAGCTCTAGCTTCAGGTTCATCAAGAGTATCCAAGTTTTCACAGAGGGTTGAAATAATACTTTCGTATTTGTTGGGATATTTTCGGAATATGTCTTTGATTACAACGATGGCTTCTTGTACCACGTAGTTCACCTAATAGGGTTAAGACATATATTTAATAATCTTTTCATAACATAACTGTGCAAACGAATGTATAAATATTCACTAAGTGTTTTCCACCTACTTTCGTTTGAATCAAGTCCAGGAGAGTTGAGACGCAGCGTTCAGCGGAGGGCTCAACTTTGATTGCACAACGACCAATAGCTCTGACTGCCTTTCTTACAAAGTCTACATCTACTTCAGTTGCATATTCCTTTAATTCTGATAAAACTTGAGCAATATTTGCTTGGGAAGCCAATCTGATCATGATATCCAGTTTTTCCAGTTTTACATAGATAGGGTCATTGTACTTGACAAAGAATACTTTCATTTCATGTTTCAATATATCTGGTCTTTTTTGAACGATCAAATTAATGTTTCTAAGGGCAACATATTGAACTTCAGGCTCAGAACTTAGAAGAGTAACCAACGGTGGTGCTAATTTTTTAGTAAGTGTTCCAACAAAATCAGACTCAGCTTGCAGCATTTCCATAAGCTTCATCAAAACCTGAAGAAAAAATGGAAGAAAAATGCATTTTTAGTTCCAGTTATAAGCCATAAAAATTTGCATAATATTAATCCGAATTACAGATCAAATGAGATATAAATTTATCAAATTAATACGTAACGGAGATGCTAAAAATAATAACCTTGACTGCAGACAAAACTACGGCCGCATTTGCATGAGCAAGTCGTGGGGTAATTCTTTCACAAATACTTTGTGCCTCACGATCATCTTTTGGTGAATAATTGGCCAGTGAATCAAGAATGAAGACCTGGCCCCATTCGGTACACTCATTTAAGGCTGTCAGCAATTTGTTGATGGTCTGTGCATTCATCTCCACTAACGGCTGGCCGCTGGGACTGGCTTCATTTATTTCAGATAGCGCTGCCACCGCATTTGCCACAACCTCATTGAGAAATATATTATCAGCAATCGAATTTAAATAAAATTACAATTCTATTAAAAAGAATAACCCAGCGTTTTAATGAACTGACTTTACAAGATGAAATGAATCTCCAGTTTCATGTCTTTATCAGCTAGTCTATGAATGGATGGCGTATTGAAGAAGCTCACAAGGTACTCACCATGGGATTGCTGTCTGATAGAAGATCCTTGAGCTGATCCAGAAATCCTTGATCTTCGACGAGAGAGGCGTTAATGTCATACAACTTGGCGACACAAACAGCTGCTGTCTTACGTACGTATGGATCCTCATCTTTCAAACACTTTCGCAGAGGTTCGCAGAGATATTCGGTTATCTTATCCACTCGGATGCAGCCCATGGTACGTACAGCCAGTGCCCGGATGAGGGGGTTTGGGTCCTCGCAGTCCTACGCAAAAATCGGGCAAGCCAGGGATTCAAGTCTAGTCACAGCAGTGGATATCTATCTCAACCCGTGAGTTTTTACGGAATAGAAAAGGGTATGTGTACCTTTGTCATCGGAGATGTCGCTAGCTCCTTTTGCGTGTCAGAACGAAAAAGGACAGATTGGTCACCGTCACCATTGTTAGTGCTTATTAGTTATAATTATTAATCACTTATCTTAGTATGCAAGTAAATTGGTCATTTTTCAAAGAACACGAGCCGAAATAATTGTAAATATAAATAATTCATAAAATGATATTTAAATAACGATAAATTGATAGCTTAAACTCGTGATACTTAAAAAAATGTGCAATTCAATCAACAATAGTTACTTATTTCTGTGATGCAGATGAGTCAATAATAATTAGTTAAACCTGAATGAGAAGATGGGAACTTGATACGAAGCAAGATGAAAAACAAAGAGCAGCTTACTGTTACTGATAAATGAAAGTAGTAATGATTGGATGAAAGAAGTTTGTCTACCGTTGGTATCCTGTTTAACAGCTTGCCTCGAAGCCTATGTAATAGACTCGCATAATGATCCGTGTATACAATACGAGAAAACATTTAAGCAAGACAAAATTTGAGTATTCAAAGTGGATAATAAAATATTTTTAAGATTTCTAAACTACGTTACCTTGACAAAGGTGTTAACAGCCATGATGGCCATGTCGGGCTGACTTTTAGCATAGTTCATCAGATACAAGTACACTAGCTTTTTTAACTCCAAGTTATCCGTCTGCATGCAATTCACTACGTCGGGGAAGAGTGCGGACAAATCCTTGCCTACAGTCATAGAAGCGATCACCTGATTCAAAAATAAGAAATACTCATTAGTATCTTTAGTACTGAAATATTGAATCAATAAAAAAAAATTAATTTATCTGAAAATGAGAATCACATACCTTCTTGACTGCTTCTTTTTTCTTTTCTTTCTTGTCATTATTCAACTCTGATTTGAGTTCAAACAATTCACCTTTCTTTGTAGTTGTGAAATACTTGGAGTCTGTCATTGTTGCTATTGTAAATAATTTATAAAATTAGATAATGGCATATTCACATGCATGATTAAATGAATTTTGATTTGAAGTTGCAAAATATCGATTCAAAGTTTTTATCATTGAGTTCATGAGCGAATAAATTTGATAGTAAGAATGATAACTGGTATATAAGGTGGATCAATGTAGATAGATACATACATCACACACCTAATTTCTACTTTACAATCAATGTGTGCTTTCGTACTCGGAAAATCAATGCTGCCTAGAAGCCAGCCGACTTATGATTTTAAAGAAATGAAAGAGCTCCAAAATGTGATTGATATGTTACATCAATGAATATCTCGTAACAATGTTAACGCTAATCAATAATGATTAAATTATAGTGAATATCAAATGTAAGTTACTGCGCCTCCAATGCGTGGTAAGATTTATGAAATAAGTCATAAAATATAGTATTACGTGGCTAATAATGCTTCGCCTCAACAAATCCCATCGCTAAGAGTAATTTTAATCCCCAAAAGCACTTTTAATATCTTCGACTTACCTGAATATCTACAAAAATCTTGAAACGGTGAATAAAACTGTCGACTGACAGCAGAATTAACGCCCCCGGCGCCACTTGTCGTATGCCGAGCGCCTAGCTAGAGCGCTTGCGTAGCTCCAAGATTTTTGGCAGTGGTGTTCAACCGTTTAATTCAACCACCCACCAACGATCAGCGAATGTCAATTTTCAAGAATAGGTTATGGTTAAATTCACATGTTGGAAGATGGGGAGATAGCGATAGGATATTGGTTCGTTCTATTCATTTCTTGATTCGAAAATCCATTGCAATATGGAAATACTGCGAATAACTCTTGACTTCGTCTTGGAGCCAAGATTTATACTGGGGTTCGGCTTAGGGATTAGTTACAGTTTGTTGAAGTTCATCCAAAAGAACTGCACGTCAGATTCAGAGAAAACGCAGGATGATCAAAATGAAAACACGGTTTGTTTGATAGAAAATTTCAACCAACGTTTAATCTTTCTAATTCGGAATCATGACAGGGTCTCAATATTTTGACTATTCATACAGATAATCTCAGATAGTAACAGTAATTACAAGCTCGTCTTGGTCATCAGAACTGATTTAAAAATGGGCAAAGGAAAGGTAGCTGCACAATGTTCACATGCTGCTGTGGCAGCCTATAAATTGGCTAGAAAGTACCCAAAAATCTTGAGAGAATGGGAGGATTGTGGTCAAGCCAAAATAACATTAAAGGTATTTTGTGCTAACCATTGGCATCTGTAGACCATAATGTTTGTCTAAATTTCAAATTCTAAACATTAGTTAATATACGTCTTTTACCTAGGTGGAAAATGAAGCAGCTTTGAAAGAACTGGCAAAGCATGCCAAGGCTGTTGGTCTTTTATCCAACATAGTACAAGATGCTGGTCGAACACAAATAGCATCTGGAAGTAGAACTGTTTGTGGGATTGGTCCAGGTCCAGAAGATTTAATAGACCAGGTAACAGGGCACTTGAAGTTATTTTAATGTTTTCATCAATAAATAAAGAATATTCTCAACAAATATTCAATTTCGTCTCATCACTAAAAGACATGAACCTATTACTACAACACCTGTAAAATCCAGGGTTTTCTCAATAGACTAAAGTGACTGAAATTTGAAGTTAATGGTTGAATAATCTGAAGATTTGAGATTGTCACTGCAGGTGTGAGATGATCAAATTTATTTTAGTAATCATAATACATAATATCTTACATACAGAAGTCTTATCGATACTATAGTACATATTTTGCACTTAAGATTGTGGAAAAAAAACGTTGAATACTAGAGCTTTATCATTTCAGCCACAACACATTGCATGCATTTGTACAGTACTAAATTACTATCAGTCATTCAATAATATTGCTTGGTATGGTTTTCGGACTACTATAGTTAAATTTTCTAGTTTAGATTTTTTTACCGCTGTACTTATTCGTATAGACACGAAATTGATACTATTTGTTAGATATTTAACTAATATATTTAATTTCATACTATTTCTAATATTCAACAATTTTCTCCATGTAGAATTCTCAATGTGCTACAAACACAACATAAATAATCTATACTGGGGGTGGGGGAGCCTTTCTATGTATTTTATTAGAGCTTGTCGCACTGTACTGGGATTCCGCTATTGATCTTCCATCTGCTTCGTCTCTTCGACATAACTCTGGTTCGTTTTGTAACCAATTTTGCGTCTGGCTGTGCGTTGGGCTCGGAATCTGATTTTGATCATTTTCTTGCCCAGAACCAACTTCTTCAAGAAGCTTAGACAAGGATGGAGCTAAACCAAGGCCTAGATTTCGTTCATGATATACTTCTGAGATAGTTGGAGTTAATTCGCGAGTTAAACTAGTTAGTGATGTTGCTAGATTTCTTAAATTATGGGGGTGGGCTTCCGATGGTTGAGAGCTTTCAGTCTGTGGGTTGATGTCCTCGTTGGAAGTAGGATGACGAGGTTTTCTGGGTGAACTAGGTCCAATTTCTGTTCTTACACTCAGTCTTTCTAAAACAGTAGCAGGTAGTGGTGGAAGTGGTTGACGGCGTAAAACAGTAGCATGCCCGCTTTCCCAGTCAGTTGCTGAACTGCTAGAACTGGAGCCAGGTCGAGCATTTTGATCCGCATATAAGTTTCTAATACGGGTTTGATGGTTTAAATTCAGTGCAACTGGTGGGCTAGGTGTAAAAGCAGCATCCGATTCTCCTACAAGATAATAAACATTAGCCAATTTGATAGTACTGTTGTCACAATAACTATTATGAGGTTTTGATTCAATAGTGAGTATCACCTCCACAGTTACTGCGAGATGGCTGAGAAATTGGAATACTAGGTGCTTCGGTTGTTTTTCCATCTGGTTCTCCACGATGACGTACATAGCTTGCGAATGCTCCTCCTAATCTAGGTGGATCAGGAGGCATTTTCTCAGTTTGTGCTACTGAAGCCAAACTTTCCATCGAGCTGCTCGAGTCCAGGCTGAGACTTTTAGGAGCCTCCTGCGTATCTATTGACAGCAGAAGTTAGATATTTAGATCACTGAGAACCACTATAATATTTCTCAACTGCTAGTAGTGCAAGTGCTAATCACATTGCTTTTTTCAAATGACTATGGGAAAATTCACTCAAACCTTTCAACTTTATTGCGTAAAAGTGGTTTTACTCACCAAATAGTGCAAGTAAAGCTTGTAGCGCAAACTGCACAGCTCGACGAGAAGCCTGTTTGCCAGTTCTTAATGTAACTTCTGATTGGCCAACTTCCATCAAATCGAAACCCAAACTAGCGAATAGTTCGTGAGATCCTGCAGCCCTCCACACTCTTACTGGTAAACTAACTTCTTGTCCTTCTGTTGCACAACTTGCTCTTCGCATAGCTGAAATGACATCCTCTGCAGCTTCGGGTACCTTTGGTATGGAAAAAAAAGTCGATGTGATTCAGAGGGTTATACTATCAATAATGGGGTAGTGGTATATTCGACATACCTGTAATAACCTGACAAGAGCATGTAAAGAAGCAGGACCCAATCCCAGAAGTGCCTGCAAGCTAGCACTGCATCTAGTCAACCTTTCTTCGGGATCACTTTGAGGGAAAAATACTGATGATGGAATTCCATTGCCTGCTGGCTCAAATCTAAACCCTACCGACATCAGTAATTCTCTCCAGCCAGCAGCTTCGCCAACTTTATTTTCAATGCTACGCTGGGTTGTATACATCGCGTTTTTTTGGCCTCTGTGTATTCTCTGCAGAGACTTCTCAACTAAATGTAGCGTTACTCTCAAAGCATCTCTACTCTGATCTGGACCACTTCGTAAAAGTTCTGCTAGTGCTTGTCCCATTAGCGCCACCTGAAAATTTATTGATTTGTCTACAATTAATTTATTCGACTTGCGGATGATCGGTATATTTTATAACTAGACTAATCCGATTCTACAGTGTAGTAAAAAAAGTCGCGTTACTGGGATGCTTTAACATTACCTTATTCGATAGTCTAGCATCTCCTCCGAGGAGGAGCCATCCTGCCCAATTAGCAGGATGCGCAAAATGCCTCGTATGTTGTACAGTCTGCATGGCCTCAGCCAGTGCTCTAGAAGCTCTAGCACCTTGTAGCATCGCGCTATAGAATGCTCTCAATAAAATACTTCCTGCCGTTGGTGGAACAGGCCACATTCCTATCAATACGCATTGTGCACCAGCACTCAGCAAGGTTT
The DNA here is from genome assembly GCA_963978495.1 of Athalia circularis. NCBI lineage: Eukaryota > Metazoa > Arthropoda > Insecta > Hymenoptera > Athaliidae > Athalia > Athalia circularis. The sequence continues at coordinate 16,673,685 of OZ021700.1, read as the reverse complement.
TCACCATTTGTTGGATGCCATCCGAACTTGCACTTGTATTCTCAACACCACTCCAGCAATGTCCACTGGATATCACAACTAAACGAGCCGTTAATCTCAATCTTGCAATATCCGTGCAGCTCAATAGATATTCAGGTTTGTCAGCCGGCTCTTCGCGCTGATCTGCGGTTAGAGCAAAGCTTGCAGATTTCCAAAAAACGGGAGTCGTTAGGTGAACACACTCAGCATCCGGCAAAGCTCTTAAAACTGCCGATCTTGTAGCTTCAGTGCCTATCAAACACAAATCTTTATTTCATTCACCATCCAACAGCAGAAGGGTGAGCATATTTCACATACTACAATACGTAAAATAATACATTTTGCGACTTTGTGAGACTTACCGATCAAAGGTCTAGACTCCAGAAGCTCCGCAACAATTCCCGTCTCCGTTTCCGCTGATACAACAGTTTCTGGCCAGCCATATTCCTCTCTTATTTCTTCAGGCAAATTCGGATTTCCTGCTACTAGTGCAGCTACTGTTGCTCCGCCCTCCGGCATTGGAGTTCTCGATCTCCGCCTCAATGCGGCTAATGATGGAACCACCAGCAAGGAGAATCTTTCACAGAGATAATCTTCTCCCGGACTCGATTGTAGTGCAGGTAGAGGAGCCAGGTATAGAGATTTTTCTACTACTAAAATAAGTTCTTTTCTTGCCGGTGGTAAGAGGTCTTCAAAGGGTGCAAGTAAGAGGTCGTACAGTCCTTGAACGTGGGCTGGTGCCTGCCAGACAGGTCCTTTGATCCCTCGACCCCATCGTGCGCTTCCAGCTCTCGAACTCACTGAACCTACACTGAACAAACTACTTAAACTATAAGAACTTGCATTTAAGCGATGTCCTCTGGATGGCATTTTTCCTGATTCTTCCAAAGGTTCTATTGATTCTCCTAGTAGTGCTTCACGAGCCATTGAAACTCTTTTTTCTAAGCTTATCCCATCCTCTAATGTTGCAGAGTGAAATCTCAACAGACCACGACCTGGCGCTAAACACCAAGCATGCAATTCCGTTTCTGCTTCACTAAAGTATAATATGATACCGCGCTGCCTATCTATTATTTCAGAGTAATGTGTGGCATCTTCAACGTTCCTACTTTTACATCTTCGGGATCTCTCCGCCCAATTGAGGGCTTCTTCGGCTCTGTTTAAGCTCACTAAAACTTTTTGCAACATTCGATACGTGTTAGAAAGCAAATCTGCTCTACTCGGTTGACCAGATGGAGGAGGTGGGCAACCATCCAAAGATTCCAATAGATTTGCTGCTCTTTCGAGTTGTTCCACTGAAGTTGTCGCTTCTCCAGCTTCCCAGTGAACCAGACCCAACCTGTGCCTCAATCGAGCAGCCTCTTCTCTTCGTCCCAAACCTTCGGATAACGAAAGCCCGGATTGCAAATAACTTAAGGCCCGTGAAAGATCTCCGCGCAAATGATGTAGTCGACCCAAACTGGAAAAAGCAGCTGCTCTTGCTGGTTGATCACCAGCTGCAGCAGCCAGACTTAAGGATTGTTCTTGCAATCTAATCGCATCCTCAAACTGGCCTAAGGCTTCCTGTGTCGCTCCAAGATTTGCACACGCTCTGGCTTGTAATCCAGCTGCATCCAAACCTTCCGCAATAGAGAGTTCTAGTTGGTGGTGTCGTAAAGCTGAACTAGGATCATCCATGAGAAGATGCACCGCACCAAGTCCACTAGCTGCTTCTGCCTCTCCAGCTCTATCACCCAAACCTCTAGCAAGAGTTAGTTGATGGGATAGACAGCTTACAGCCTGTTCATGATTACCTAACGCAGCATGTACTCTTCCTGTGGTTCAAATAGGAATCATATTTTTATGGAAAAGATATTTTTTCTCAAGTGCAATATAGATAATTGATATGTTTGAATGATCGGGTAATCATACGTACCCAAATCACCGTATGCAGCACCTCTCGCTTCGGGGCTATCTACTTCATGCGCGGCTACCAATCTTTTTTCAAAACACACCAAAGCCTGTTGTAAATTGCCCAGAGCTTCACGCGCCCTTCCAAGACCCCTATAAGATCGTTCTTGATCCCTAACACTCCTGAGTCTCGTAGCAGCAGTCAACTGTTGTTCGTGACATTTAATCGCCTCTTCAGGATCCCCCAATGCTTCGTAGCAGTCACCCAAATTTCCTAGTGCTCTTGCTTTATCAAGTAATGCTGTGCCAGTTGATAATGGTTCTAATGTTGCTAATTGTTGCTCAAAATATCCGATTGCATCTTCGTAGTGAGCCATGTTGAGTCTGGCTATACCCAAATTACCTTGTAAACCAGAATAAAACAGATATCACCCAGTTATTTGCGTATCATCATGCAACCAATCATTTTAGTATAAGATGGAAGCCTATTCATTCTATAAGGTATACTATCTTACCGAGAGCTTGGGCTTCTACTCCAGAATCAGCTAATTCTCTAGCTCTCTCTAATTGTTCTTGATAACACTTTACAGCGTGTGTATATTGGCCCAATGCCATGTGAACAGCACCTAAATTACCGTGAGCTCGACATTCACCTCTTAAGTCTCCCGCTTCTTGTCTCAATGTGAGTTCTTGTGTGTGAAATCCTAGAGCCTTATCTAAATTTTTGGTTGCTCGATGTGCAACACCCAGAGCTCCATACGCTGCAGCTTCCAGACTACGGTCTGCTGCTTGACGTGCAAGACTTAATTGACGTTGATGCATTTTTATAGCTTCCTCAGCTTCACCCAGCCGTAGAAGACAATCTCCAATATTGCCTAAGGCTCGAAATTTACCAGCCATGTGTTTGGTCATATGTGCAATGGCTGGGTAAAAAAGATTCAGATTAAATTACACTGGACATTTTTACTTATCACACCCATTAATAATGGAAGTTACCTAAATAATATTTCTGGCATTCTAAAGCTGTGTCTAAATTTCCAAGCGCCAAATGCGCAAGCCCCAAGTTGCAGTATGCTCTTCCCATACCAGATTTATCTTGAAGATCTTTGGCCAAAGCTAGGTCTTGATCGTAATATCTCACTGCTTCCCTGTGATTACCAAGGCAATAATGTGCGTAACCCAGAAAGTGACAGGCCTTAGCCTCTCCTTCTACATCGTGAAGTTCTTGAGATAACATAAGGTAGTTTTCATAATATGGAACAGCTTCTTCAAATCTGCCACGCGATGAGAGGCAGTTTGCAAGATTGAGCAACGCACAAGCCTCTCCAGCCGCATCTTTCAATTCGCGAGCTATCGCCAGATGAGCTCGATAATGTCGAAGGGCTGCTTCATGTCCTTGTACAGCTTGATATGCTACTGCTAAATTTCCATGAGTACTTGCTTCAGAACTGCGATCATTGACCTGTATTGAATAATCATAATAATGTGGAATTCTTATGAATTAACATCAATATTCAAGAGTGTAATATTACCTCTTTACTAATCGTCAACTCTTGTTTGTGGTATTTTATCGCCTGTTCATAGTACCCCAATGCGTTGTATGCATTTCCAATGTTTCCATATGCTCTTCCCATTCCTGCGGTATCTCCAAGGGCTCTGGCGATACCTAGATGGGCTTGATGAAGTTTCAATGCAGCATCATGTTCTCCTAGCAGTTGATACACTATTCCCAAATTACTACAAGCCCGTCCTTCTGCCACTTTATCTTTCGTTGCCAAGGCTACATCCAGTTGTCTCTGATGCCAAAGTTTTGCTTGTGCAAGATCACCTATAAGAAGATCCTGACAGATTTAGTCCTCTAAAATCCGTGCATATATACTAATTAAAATTCACTAACCAGTGGATCCAAGTTGGATTGTACAACAACGTACACGAATTATATTAGTGATTGGTTTAGATTAAAGCAGATATAGCTCACCTGCGCATCTCGCAGCATGTCCAAGTCCAGCATAAGCTCGTGTTTCTACAACTCTATCGCCCAACTCCTGAGCTATTCTTAAAACATTTTCATGGTACGCCATAGCTTGACCAAAATTTCTTCTGTAGTGATGCGAAGACCCCAGATTACTAAAAGCTCTGGCTTCTTCAACTCTATCCCCTAGACGACGTGCGATCCTCAAATGTTGCGTATGGCAGTCGACTGCACTTTCAAACTCTCCCATTGCCAAATAAACTGCTCCCACGTTACCAATTTCTCTTGCCTCCTGAAGACGATCCGCCATCTGTTTCACTAATTGAACGCATTGCTTGTGAGATGCTAAAGCATTTGGTAAATCTCCGATAGCTGTATAAACGTGTCCTAAGCTTGTTAGCGCCGACGCAGCTGCTTGCGTGTCTTTACATTTCATAGCAAGAACCAGTTGATATCGATGAGCTGTTAAAGCTTCCTTAAAACTGCCTTTACTGAAGTATGCAGAGCCAAGGTTGCCATGTGCTCTGCATTCACCTTGAGTATCACCCAGTGAGCGTGCAACACCTGAAGATAATTTTTCATATTAACAAAAGATCGGTATGCCCCCAAGGCCCTACTCAAACCAGAAATCCAAGTTTCACTAGGAGTTCTGTAAAAAAAAATTCTTTTGGAATTTACCCAAGTCTTGTTGCATGTAGCCGATTGCTTTGTCTAACGAATTAAGAGCCCAATAAGCGCTCGATAAGGCAGAGAACACGGAACCTCTGAGTTTCAGGCTACATGTTCCGATAGATAAAGCTGCTTCTAAGACACCAGCCGCTGCACGATATTGTCCAGCTCCAAGTAACTCTTGCCCAACCACAGATATAACGACAAACGGCGATTCATCCAGTTTCATTGCACGAAGCTGTTGAAAAGTTGGTTCTAAGGTCGTGCGTAAAGGAGATTTTAATGAAGCTTCCACTAAGCCAGACAGCAATTGGCAATTGGTTGAATCTCGTGCCAGACCAGCGCTAAAAGCGGCCAAAGCTTCTCCATGCCTTCCTAAGCACTGAAGAGCTACCCCTTGTCGATAGTATGCCTAGGAAATAAGTTCTTTTATATCAAACCTGATCTTCATGAAATTGATGAATATAGAGCAATTTTGATGACATATTGCACATTGAGGCATCCGTTTCAAGTCGACTATTTAATATTGAATAAAATAAGGTATGGCATTTGTACTTTGTGCCATTGGGGATTAAGTTCCGTTGCTCTTACTGCATCTTGTAAAGCTAGAGCAAATTGTCCCATCTTTAAGCGAGCTGCAGATCTGTTCGAGTACAACACGTGGCTGAGCGGATCTAAAGCGAGAGCTTCCGAGTAAAGAGTGGCAGCTAGGGGATAGTCTCCATTCTGGCATGCCGCGTTACTTCTGTGCACTGTTTCCAGAAAAAGAGCCCGAGATCCAGCAGCCAGGGCCGACGTACCTTCGGGCTCCACCTGATAGTATAAAGCAATTTTAAAGAATGTATGAGTGCTCTATCTATTTTAATCATGAACTGTCTTGTATGTCTGGTATGTATTGGAACGTCTTAATACATTTTGTTGGTATCAGAAATTCACAACTGTAATTTTACATATTTTACTGATAAAAGTTGCAGTCCGAAAATCTCTTAGTGCTTATCCGATTTGATCTTTGAGGTGAGAGTTAATGGTAGTTGAGTAGGATTTAATTATTATTTTTGTAAGAGTTTTCTTTTGGATTGCAGGTAATTACCGCACAATCATATTTTGATCTGTTTGAGAAGGAATATATTTGTTGGTAGAGGATCATGTTCATTTGTTTTTTGGAGCAGACTAGAGGGTATGTATGGAACTCTGTATATTATGGTATTGTATTCGTAATTACCTCAGAGATATCCCTATGAGACATTGTTTAAGACGAGCCGGTAGCATCCTCTTTCGTGGGCATTATCTGAGACAGAGGGGGTCCATTAGATAAGGCCCTCTTCCAGGGCCTTAAGTCTTGTCAACTAATTCAATACTTCAGTAGTAATTCACTTTGCACAGTCAGCAATCTTCTCCGCAATCACAATTTATTGTAGAAGTCGTCATTAGGGTGTAAAAGTTGGACGGTTTGTTTTTGATATTATGAATCTATTGAGTTGATTAAAAAAGGGGGAAAGGAAGGCGTCTAAGGGGGGCACCCACTGCATTCCTAAGGTACAGCCATCTTGGAATGTGACCCCAGGTCTCCCCACTTAAAGCCACTAAGTGGGGTGGCAGGTGAGAGGGGCCTTAGGCCCAAGACCCTACTCCCCTTCCCTTCTTCCCCCTGCCTTGTGCATTCGCTACTACTACACTATGCATAAATGTACGCCCAAGGCATAACTGACAATGCCCCTAATACACCTGCATCCCTCCCGTGAAGCCGGCTTTACTTGAGATTGCGTAAACACATGTCGACGATTGATGAGAAAATACCAGCATATCAACGATCCAAACAGAAGCTGGGAATTTGCATGAGACTGATCAAATTACCGTTGGATGCTTTTTACAACTGTAATAGTCTTTCTTATATGTACGTACATGTATAAGAAAGTTTTAAAATGTATATATATATTAGCTTATGTAGCCTATATATACACACACACATATATATATATATAACATATGAGCTCATATATATATAGCTTATTCTATATGCATGGGTAGATGAATATTATTTATGAACATTGTTTATGTAATCAAACAGCAACAGTTTGGCATTAATTGTAATTTTATTGAGACGTAAAGTAAAACTCACCATACTGGTTTCTATTTGCTCTGATCTATAAAATTTTTACTCGATTCTCGTTTGCTTGATCACAAAAATGAAATAATTTCTGTGAACATTGATACATAAATAGATATGGTATACCTAAATTTAGGTATACACCCGGTCTGTTCCTAAAGTCATTATGGCCTACATCATGAAGTTTTCATGTAAACTACGTGCTTGATCGCAGGTGTGATTTTAGAATGCAAAAACAGGCCAAAATTAATCAACAAATATAGATAATATAATCATTTGTCGTCGGCTGATAATTTAAAAAATTCCTATCGCCGAATGTAAAATAAGAAATTAGTAAAATGAATAACAAAATAAATTATAACAAATTGACCTTTTAACAGGCATTGAATTTCTGTATAGATCTGGATGCGGTTCATCATTTGATAAATAGGCATGATTTATAGACACAATATAAAAATTTCTTAATTAACAATTGATATATGCAAATATTTTATGCTTGACAATACCATAATAATGGTTCCGCATGAGCGAATATGTTATCCTCGGCCTAAAACTACTATTATATATCCAAGCACATGATGAATATAACTCCTAGATGATATACATTGTCGGATCTTAAATTTAGATTTAATAGATTGGTTTGTATGAAAATATTATGCTACTTTGTTCAATTACATCGTTCATGTTGCGTAAAATCAGTACGGTCGTAGATCATGGAATGCATTACTTGGAATAAGAGTGGAGGTTGTGAAAATGATTTCGATTTTTTATATATATGTGATATAAATGAAGGTTGTATATAAATCTATAAAAAGGTTGTTTCCATCAAGACTTTGTATATGTACATTAGGAACTGGCCTATGCTACTTGTAAATTTTTATGGTTTGAGAAGTCTTAGACCAGTATTAAAGCATTCCATTATTGCAAGAACCTCGTTCAATTGCCTTATATAAAATCAATCAAAAACGTAACACGAACATTAAACACGGACAAAGTAATAACCACTAAATGAGCGACCGGCTACCGCATTCAATAGTGTATACAAAGTTAGATTTTTTGGCACATCATGAAAGTTTACAGTTCGTAAGTGAAATCAACTAAAATAATTAACATAGAACTCTTTCCGTGGATATTCTGTATCATTTGGAAAAAAAGAATCAAAAAAAAATCAGGAGACTGTCTTCAGAATCAGGGGATTATAATGCGTTTTATTAAGGATTTTTTAAATTCGACACCAAGAAAACCAACTTTGTATAATAGCCCACTGCCATCTAAAGAGTGAGTTGACTACGCAGAGTAAAATGTTATTATTGTGGGGTACACAAAACATTTGCAAGCAGTTATTAAACTTTCATTCATGGCCAAATTTTAGTGAATAATTCCATGAAGGAATCATATATCATGAATGTAATGGCCACATCTAGACAAACTCTACTTAATCTTGGTACAGTACCCTTGTAGAATGCAAATGGACCCTCTTTTTTCCACACTTGGACTATACAGTCAACGGTACCTTTGTACTTAGCAGCTTCCAATCCCTGCGAAAAATAACTTGTTAAGACACAATTTTCTTCTACAGGCAGATCCAGGGTAAAGGTATATTGAATTACATGAAAGTTTAAGTCGACCTTCTGATTCTAGATTCTTAGATTCTGAAATCTGTACACATATGGATTCGCTGTTTATTATTGATGTTCTGATGAACTCAAAATACTCAAGATAAAAATTGTAAAACTGACGTGTCGGCCGGTATGACAGTTATTACGATCAGATTATAGTAAAAAGCAAACTGCAATTGTTGGAAAGTACCCACCTGCATTCTTGTTTTAATCACATCAATTGGGGTGTTCCCAAAAACTGATGCTGCCCCAGCAACTGCCCCAAAAGCACCCACGACTAATTTGGGTACATGTTTTGTGTTATCTCCACCTTTGTACCAGTCTTTCAATGTTTCCATAACAAAAAACCTTATGGCCTGGTTTGAACCTTGACGCATTACTGTCGGCGCCAATCCTTGATATACACCCTTTGCTCCTGTAAATATTAAAGAAAACTTTGAGCCTCCAGTTACTCGAACAGTTTTATGTTTATTGAAATGATGTAAAATTAGGTAAGATTCATAACTTCGGGTGGCTTACAGAGGAAAAAAAAGAAGACAGTATGCGAAAAATTCAACATCTACTGAATCAGTTTTAAGATTTATATTATGCGAATTAACTTTATATGGTACCCCAGTTCTTATACAGTCAACAAAAGAATGTTGGTAAGCTCAATTGATCCTAAGTGTCTGGTTTAATGATAAGACATCTACTGTTACGTTGCAGCGGAAATATCACACAAGGACTTGCATTTGCATTGGTGATGCAAGAATTGCATTTTCATTTCATTATCATTAGAGCAAATTACAGAACATGTTTCGGTGCCAATATATATGAATTTACAGCAGTCTCTTTTATTATATTCTACATAGTTGAAATCATCAACGTCATTATAGTAACTAGTTTCTTGTAAAAAAGAAAGCAAGTTAACGTAGAGGAGGGAGTTGCGAGAATTTTGTAAGCAATGAATATTGATAACTACAGTGGCGTTGTGCAGAGTCAGGCTATTCTTATCAACTCACCCTAGCCAGTATCGTGGTCTCAGGCCACAAAATCATGCGTGTGGGGTGTTAGAAAGTTAGATAATCAATGTGCTTGAAACGTCTGGCTTAGATGTTTGAAGTAAGATAACTAATAAATTTATCACGGTTTTCCCTCGATTAAGAATAGGTGCAATAGAAAGACCTTAAACTTTACAAACCGTGAAATTTAAAAATATCTACAAATATGTTAATTACATTTTCCATGTGAGTACTGGAGTTTGCATAAGTAATGATGTTATGCAATCGTAAAAACAAAGTTTAACTTTCAGAAATATGGACTTGGAACAAGGTTCAAGGTCTCCAAGGGACTAAAAATAAACATGCGTGGTAAGACTTTCAAATATCTTTGCAAATATTTTGAAACGATATGGTTCAACATCAAAGGAAAAGAAAGCAAGCATGTTGAATCCGGAAATTCTAACTTACCACTTTCTTTGATTATCAATGTCACTCCGTGAAGAAATCCTTTATATCTTGGGTTACCAGACCTTTGATCATTGATAAATTTAACTTTCACAGTTTCCATGGGTGTGACAACTAAAACAGCTTCACATACTCCAGCACAGAGCCCTGCCAGAAGTCTCGTTTGTGCATTTAGTTTTCCTTCAGAATCTACCAATCGTTTTTTCACTGATTCAAAAGCACCAAATCTCACAGCTGACTTGGGAATCGAACCGTAAATCAGAACGGATAGTCCTCGATATAGCCCTAAAACACCATGACCCTTGACGGTCTTTTTTATACAGTCAAAAATTCCAGAATACTGTTTCCCTGCTCCAGCTTTTCCATCGAGTTGCAGCTGTGTCTTTACATACTCAGTTGGATACGTTATACAGATCTCTATGCCTCCTGTTATTCCACCTGAACAAATATGAAACCAAAATTTCACGTAATGGTTTTAAACAATTCAAACATAAATTACATCAAGTTCTGGTATTTTTTTCAGAAACTCAAATGTATCTACGACAATCATTTCAATACATTGCATATGATGTCAACCATTGAAGAGACATGAGTGACGGATATTCTTCAATTGATTAATGATTTCAATCATTTCATAGCAAAATATTCTACAAAAGTAATTTGTTCAGCTAAAACATTTGAGTGTTTCGGTGTATATGTTATTATAATTGCAACGTGGATTTCGTACAACTGACATATGCAAGCTTAATCTCGAGAACTTGTTTTCTGTGGTGATTATCGAGTAGATGTTAAATGAAATTTTGAAAAAGCAATGTTTGAAGTACCAGCAACAATTCCCTTAATCCCAACATTTCCAGGAGATGGAGCTGCAGCTCCAGATTTTGCAAGCCAAGGTCTTCTTGGGAATGGATTTTTGAATGTGGGCGTTCTGGTCAGCTGCTGTGCCAACCACAGGGTATCCATAGTTGAAGCAATGTCTTTTATTTAGAAATTGGTTGACGATAAGCGCAGATGTTAACGCGCGAGTTAATAAGCGACTGTCACTCCGTTTAGGCGAACTCCAACTACTCCGAATCACCGCAGCCTGAACTCATAGCTCGCCCCTTCCATTCGCCGCTTTATCAACTTAACAAGACCCAAGATAGGTCAAGGAATTACGCCATACTCATAGGAGTTTTCTACTCACAAATGAATAACCCCTTCTCTTTTCCCAAACGCGTTTCAACTCATTATGCCGCTGGCGGCCGGCGGAGAATTGCTATTTTCTATCGACAACTACCGCTGTCAAAAGTATGATAAAGTAATGAAGGCGGGCAAAGACGGCGGATTGAAAGGTGCGCACAACTGGGTACGCCGTATATGATTATATGAGGGATTCCCCACCACGCATCAATTTCCACCTTTCCTCTTAATGATTCCGACCAATGAAGCGCTAGAAAATGGTCACACGTGTGAAACGAATCTGCCAGGGAGGTCACATATGAAAGGACCTCTACAATCCACCAATAGGCCCAAAGAAAATGCTAGATTCTAAATTTCGATTTTTACAATGGGCGCATACCTACCGTGAATTCTTCTTCAACATGACCAGTTTCTTACAAGTCCCCCTAATTCTATCTCTTCGGATAAGACGATAATGCATGTAACACATACATATTTATGTACTTAAATATACAGTGTATAGGGCATTCTCCGAATACATAGTTCATCTGTGTTTCAGTAGATCCGTATCGACGTGGAACCCAATATTTTTCGTGCATGAGCCAGCTTTGAACAGGGTCTCTTAATCTTTACCCTATCTCTTATTTATCTACATATATCGCAGACCACAAAAATTCGTCTTGTATGATGGGTCACTTGAACCTGCAGTAGATTACAGGGCCGTGGAACAATAAAATAATTATTTTCATAATACTGCACCTTTTGAGTGGACAAGCCTGATTAATCCCGTGTGAATATATGGCCTGTCACAAGGTCATATATTCAGTTTCTCAGAGTATCTTGCTTTATTTCCTTGGATTCTTTCTCATGACACAGATATGGTATCTGTTGATCATACAGATGGTTCGATTAATAGAATTATCATGGGTATACGTTGGCTGCATTACTTAATAATCAACGTGAAATAATTGGTTCAATCACAAGTATTTTTTGATATCTGACTTGGTGCAAAATGAAATTATCGTTTGTAAAATGCATCTGAAAATCAGTCGTTGATGAAATACAATCTGAGATCGCTCTGCATGTACTCTCCGAGCAAAAATATATTGAGACAAACTGATTAGATTAGTTTAATAGGTTTTAGAGTAGTGATCTTTGCATTTCAGCTTAGAATTTCTAGAGCTATCCTTACCCAACACGAAAATACTATTAGTCAAATATCCACTTCTTATTATCTTATTTACTATTATCAGGGTAGAAGAAACGAAAGAAAGATGGGAGATAAGTTATTACATGAAGGCAAAAATCACGTACACAGCTACCACTTACTAAACCGATCGACAATCGTCAACTCTGATTGTTTTACTACCATCAATTGTAATTTATCTCTGTGTAATGAGATGAGATATCGACTACTTCCATTACTAAACATGGAACAGAATAGACATTTGTTATTTTTGCACCAAACTGGGAAATAGTAATGGCCAGCACAATGGGATTCATTATAGTACTGCCGTCGAATATAACGCCTGATTAGATTTTCATGCAACATAATTGGGACTAGAAAGGTGGCAGAAAAATGCTATCTTTTTTTACATAGAAATGAAATTTATTGGGCATATTTGTGTATGAAGTCGGTTATATCAGTGATAAAATGTCATTAAATTAATTCTGTTGGCGCAAGAAATTGAAATACTGAATCAAAGTTACCATGCATGACTTGTCATACGTTTAAATTCGAATGCAGATCATTTTCATTTTACCCTTTGGAATCTTTGTTTACCATCCTGGTGTTGTGTTAGCCAATCGCCGCATACGTCTATAAAGCAAGAAGACTTCGGTGAGATAATATCAAAAATAATATCATCATATTTTTACTAAGAGCCTTGATTTTGGGATTGCGCATAATAAAGCGACAGTAATAACGCATAATCTTACCGCGTGTTTCTATCTTGATCACGTATTTTCTTTTCCATCTCTGCATCGGTAAGGGTTTCTAAGAAGGGGGCCCATTGGTCTGCTTCTGATGGAGGTCTGAATGGTACCTCAACAGTCGGTAATGGGGCTTCCGAGAATGCGTATGTTCTTTGATGCCATGAAAGCTGACCTCGAACGCTACAGAAAATTTTTGTTATTCAATAGTTTATTGGTGTAGGATTAAACGAAAATCAACAGATGTAACTGAATTTATCCTCTTAAAGGCAAATGAAAAATTCTTATGAAGAAATACGTTATATCAAGATTGCTACCTGTATGCAATGGCGGTAACAAATTCTCCTCCAAGACCCAACTCAGCACACAATTTCATCGCAAACTTTTCAGGGTTATTTTCTTTTTCAGACATATCCCATTCAACTTGATCCACTAACGACGTGTTTCCGACGTGAATATTTAACTTAATGATAACTCTCTGATCACATTGATCTTCTAGGATAGTTTCTTGAGGAAATGCTTCAATTTGCTGTCTAATTGCTTGAGCAATAGCAGGGACAAACGTTAAAGGATTTAGATCTAAATCGTCGCACAAAACTTCTGCAAATTGCTCTGGTGTTATGAGGCTTTCTGAAATAAAATGAGGTTCACTTAGTCTCTCATAACAGTTGATAAATTACATCAACTAAGTATCAAATAGGACGTTTGTGGTAACAAACCCTGTAGGGCTGTAGCATACCATTCTTGTTCCATGTGAAAGTGTCTCTGAGTTTCTGACCCTCTATTTCCATATCCAAACGTATTGGTACAAGCATTTCTTGCTGTGCCGCGTTTTCCAAATTTGCTGAAGGATCTGTATCATCAAAACTACAAAAAGCAATATGTTCATTATTGGGAATCTTAGGCTTAGTTATATCGGTATAACAACAACCTATTGATTTACAGGCAACGAAGAATCTAACAAAGTTCTTACCATAGTGGAAAAGTCCTGACTTTTTTATTATGAACTCGATTGCGATTGATAGGTGTAGCTTGTGGAACAGCGTCCAGATGAGAGCTGTTGGGTAAACTTGGAACCCAAGACATAGATTTCTTCGATTTACCTTCCCTAGGTGCTGGAGGTTCGGTGGAATGGACTGAGACAGCCTTATATTTATCATCATTTCCTTCAATAATATCCTCTACTTCGCTGGCTCTTAGCAAAGAAACACTAGATGCTAGAACATGCTGACTGAGACCGAGTTCGACAAGTTTCTTTCGCTCATCATTCGTTATAGATCTTCTAAACATGCCAGGGTATCTTTTGTACAGAGAACCTCGAAATAGACGTAAATAATTTCCGACCTCAGATCCAATGCAATAATATTCTCCATTTTCTTCGACTTGAAAACTTATGGGTTTATCTCCGTAAGTTCGCAACGCCATATTGCTGCTTTTCAGTTATTATTCAACAACTTTAAATTTGATATCTAGAAGAGTATAATATTTTGTTGCAGCCTAGACTTGACGTTCAAAAGGAGAAAACCCTGTCTTTGTTTCAGGAATTCTTTCAACGAGAATTGAATACTAATTTGTAACAATTGCGTTTTACTTCGTTGATCACTATTTATTATATTCACTACAACGAATATTTTATTATCCTGGTAATTTGCTATATTTTTCAGCAATCATTATGTGGTATGTTGTCGACCTTACATCCTACAACCGCAAAAACTAGCCTCGAACTCCTAACCTCGAAATCAAAGAAGCGTCGCACTCGGAGTGCCGAACTCTACAACTTTATTGGAGAGCCCCCCCTATTCTAAGATCGTTGATAATACAGGTCTCTATCAAGCTGCATTAGTAAATTTAGCCCACGGGCATAATCAGGATACAATAAGCATGTTTTTAAGAAGCGAACATGATTTTTTAGAAACTTTATTATAAAATAATGTTGTGTACGTAGTAATATAAATTTGTTTCCGTGTAAATACGATACATATTTATGTCTTGGAACATTCATCAGTAGTTTTGTATCATTGAGTCCTGACGAATTTTGGCTTGTACTATTTACATATTATTCAAACTTAATTATCACCTGATAGATGTCGATGATTTTACTCCAATCAGATGCAATCAGGCACAGTAAAAATTATTAACCACCTAATACCTGCTCTGTATGAACTGATGTTATAAAAATGATTCAATACCGAAGATAATCTCTAAGACCATACTGAAACAATGCCAATTGCCATTATCTCATGAATAAATCACAATGTATCCACAATGATTCATTTTATCCTTTCATTGGATAGATTTACAAAGATTTTTTACAAACAAGCTAAAATTAAAAAAGGTTTAATTCATTATGCGGTGAGTACTCGACGCTATCTTACATATTAGGATAGATTGTGTAATAAGGATTCTTGAACGACTTTGCATCAATCGAATAACATTGAGGATCTCCTACTGCAAAGGCCTGGGCCATATGGGTTGGCAACGATTTTTGACTCTGAACAGCCGTTATCATAAACTGTGGAGTTGGACCTTGTGTAGCTTGTGGCTCGCTCACTGCAATTTTTCTTTGGGTATAAATCAGCATTTGCGGCACAGTTTCAATGCCATTGTGACTAGCATTATCAACTGAAACTGTATAAGATGAAGCAGAACCCGACAATTGCTGTGCTCGACATTTTTTTGTATGAGCGTATAAAGAACCGGCGTTATTGTATCTCTTTGAACAAATCTTACATGCATATGGCCTCTGCCCTGTATGAGTATAAGTATGTTCGTTCAGAGAAGTTAATCGCCTGAATGATTTCATGCATATTTGACAATGATATTTCGCCTCCCCTGTGTGCATAGTTATATGTCTAGCTAGCGTATTAGCTCTGGCAAATGCTCTGCTGCAATATTGACATATGTACGGTTTCTCGCCACTGTGTGTGCGCAGATGTAACTGTAAATACGTACTTTTAGTAAATGCTCTACTGCATACATTACATACGTAGGGCTTGACGCCTGTGTGAGTTCGCATGTGGGCTACCAGCGATCCACTCTGAGCAAAACACTTGCTGCATACTTCGCAGAGGAAACGTTTTTGAGGTTCTTTGACACGCTTATGCCGTTCCATATGGTTAGCCAATGATTGAGGCTGTGCGAAGGACTTGGGACACATAGCACACTGATGAGGTCTGCATTTTTTTTCCTATGGAAAGAGGTGGCTGGTTAATTCTGGAAGATGAATTTGAAAGTTATTTTTCTCAAAAAACTACTATCTCACCTTCCTTCTGGATCCAGTCCCATCGGTAGGCTTGTTCTCATTATCAGTATCGTCATCCTCATCATCTGAAGGACCAAAGATCTCTTCGTTGTGTTTTGACTGTTCATGATCTTTGAGTTTATCTAGTCTCGAAAATTCTTTTCCGCAAGTTGAACAATTAAATTTGAGTCCACTGTGGGTAGAAATATGTCTCTTAAGATTTGCTTTCGTTGCAAAGAGTTTACCACACTGAGTACATTGAAGAGCTTCCAAGGTTGATTCATCATCATCAGATTCATTTATTTTTGAATCAGTCAACTCATCTTGTTCTATAGATTCATCGATAGTTTGTAATTGTTGAATATGATTTTCTGAACTTTCTGATGTATCATAATCAGGGTGGGTTTTAATGTGGGTAAGAAATGATTTTTGATAAGTGAACTGCTTGGTGCAGACCTTGCATTTCAATTTGCAAGTTTTTTTCATCATTCTTTGCTTGTCACTTGATCCAATATTATCTTTATCCAATGTTTCCTCTTTTCTATCAGTTTCGGATGTGCCATAGTTATTGTCGATGTCAACCCTGTTATCATTCTTTAAAGAATCGTGATTGTTTGATACATGACTTTTTAATTTTGTCACATTGGAGAATTGTTTGTCACACAAGTAGCAGACATAGCGAAGTTTAGTTTTGTGTTTATGGACAGCCATATGACGTTGCAAGGCCAGATTAGTGGCAAAGCTCTTGATACAATGGGGACACTTTTGCCGATTTGTCCGCGATATCAAGGGTTTCTCTTCGTCACTGTCGTTGATTTCTTCACCAGGGATTTGACAGTTGGTAGCCTTCAGTTTACTAGATTCGGGAGAGACTCCATCAGCTTCAACATCACCAACATCACATAGTGAATTATTTTTTAATTCGAACTTAAGATCTTCATCATGATATTCAATTTGATTAACCTGAGAATCATTCTCTGCATCTGACAAATCACTTTCTTCGGGTATTCCAAGGTTTTCCAGTTTGCCAGTTTCAGATTCCGTGTGCTCTGTTGCATCAATCAACTTACCTACAGTAACTCCCTGATCTTCTAGCAATACCTCAGCATTTTCCAAAGTTGTAATAATTCCAGAATCAGTTAGACTTTCGTCCATTTGTACACATTTCTCATTTGGTTCATTTCTTTGATCCTTCTTATCTGCTTCCTCCTCAGGCAAACATTCGGAGCTAATACAGCCCTCATTGATTTCATAAGTTGACATACCTTCTTTATCGTCATAGTCATCCAAAATTACACATTTCAACTCATGAAGAGTTTGCAGCTTTGTTTCTTCCGGTATCTCAAAATCCTTGATGTCACCATTGGGAATCTCATCAACAATAGCCTCTGTGATGACATCGTTAACAGATTGTGATGATTCTCTCTCAGCATCTTGATTTATTGTTAGCCTCGTCACTAATATTTTACGCAGAGTGGCATCAGACTTTTCAACTTGGCATTTGAAATCATAAGACATATCTAAGAGCTGCCGACAGGAGAGACAAATTACACTTGGTAAGCCATCACCATGTTCTACCTGTAATGCAATTGAACGCATTAAATTTCATAGAAACTCTGTAAAATGAAGAGTTAAAAACAAATGAGCAACAAAGGGTTAGTGATTGTTTACATTTCAGGTGGTCTTTAAGCAGCTGAATGTAGGATGTTTGTTGTTATAAAATAATTGAAGTTCTTTGTCATGTTAAAAAGTTAGAAAAATAATACAGTATAAGATGAAAATTATGCTACAAATATCATTGATAGATGTCAAAAAGCGCAAAGCTAACCTGTATGGCAGCAAATGCCATGATTTTTTTTGGTATATCGTGATCGTTTTGAAACAATTCCCAAAACTCTTCGGCATTTTTGAGACAAATACGACACTCCTGGCTAGAAGGTGACTGAACTTGGGAAATATTATCAGCGACTTCAATTTTTTCCACTTCCATAGCTATCACGAAACACTCCCTCGAGCCCTGTTTTGCTGCGCCATTTGCTTGAAATTGTACTTTCGTGCCTTGACACAGCTTGAGATGTGGTTGGTCTGTTCTCTGTTGATGCAATCGCTGTCTACCTATAGCGATCGTGGTATAGCTAGTGGGTTCTTCACTTCAGAATAAAACAGTAATAATTTGGACGGATTTTTTTTGAGGCATACTAAAAAAAACAAATGACGTGACAGCTGCCGATACCAACGCCAATACTAGTGACTATCTACTATCACATATGATACGTATACCATTGGTCATTCAGTAAAAGTTGTGAGCTGTCATGTGGTGCTGTACTTTCCAATCTGTTTGATTAAAATTAACATACTTAACGTGGAAAGTCACGTTGAGGTTTAGCTGTGATAGTAGATATTTGATTTGTATAAATTGAGGATGCAATGCCAGCGCGTAGACGACGAGGTGGCTCCGAGCACGAAAATGATCCTATGATCACAACCTCGAACAGCGTATTTCAAAGTGGTGATTCTGCACAACAATATTACAATGATGGAATTGGATCTCATCAATTAGAAATTGATAACAAACAACACGAAGCTAATATAGTGACAATGACTTCACGAGACAGGACTAAAGAGTTTGCAAATGCCATCCGCACGATGCAGGTGAGAACGGTAGCAAGAGCTGCTGTTATGAGGGATCCACGACAGGCTCGTCAAATACAGAGTTACTCCAGTTTTATGATGATTGCTAGGAACATTGGGAAAAATATAGCTAGCACTTACACTAAACTGGAAAAACTTGCATTATGTAAGACAATTGTTACTTGATTATTAATCCTTATCCGATATAGTCTCAACTTTCACTTTTTACTCCAATGAAAATCGAGCTTTGAAACTCATCCCACCTTTATGGTATTTCAAATTTCAAATAATATCTACGGTTATTGCAGTGGCAAAAAAGAAATCACTATTTGATGACAGACCTTCAGAAATACAAGAGCTTACTTACATCATAAAAGGAGATTTGAACAGCTTAAATCAGCAAATAGCAAAATTACAAGAACTTGGCAGACAACAACGAGAAATTCTGGGTGCAACACGTGGTCATCACCTTGCGTCGCATTCTTCCTCAGTAGTTGTTGCTCTGCAATCTAAATTAGCTAACATGTCCAACCATTTCAAAAACGTTCTCGAAGTACGGACTGAAGTGAGTAAGCCATCAATTGACACTATATGTCATAAAGATCACCAGAATATGAATATCGCATTGTATATTTCTGGAAAAATTTTCCAATGTATATTCGTAGAATCTAAAACAACAACAGTGCCGGCGTGAGCAATTTACACAAGGGCCTGTTTCGGCATCACTACCACCTAGTGCAGTAGCAGGGCGGCAGGGTTCATTGCTACTTCAAGAACAATCCGATTCTTCTTCCGTAAGCATAGATCTAGAGCCTGCAATGGGACAGCAAGTGGCTCAGCGTCAAGCAATTCTATATGACGAAACAGTGGGTAGTTAATAAACCTCCAATTCATACATCCTAAATCACAGATGTAGTAACATTTCAATTATTACACAGGACACATATGTACAGTCCAGAGCAGATACAATGCAGAATATAGAGTCCACTATAGTTGAACTTGGAGGAATCTTTCAACAATTGGCACACATGGTTAAAGAACAGGAAGAAATGGTTGAAAGGTATGATATTAGATCCAATCTACAGTGTTGGATATTTTATGTTAAAAGACGAATTTAACTAAAATGCATTAATTTGTTGTTATTTTTCTTGTTCTGAATTTCAGGATAGACAGTAACATTGAGGATACTGAGTTGAATGTGGAAGCTGCTCATGGTGAAATTCTAAAATACTTTCAGTCGGTGACAAACAACCGATGGCTGATGATAAAAATTTTTGCCGTTCTTATATTTTTCTTTATATTCTTCGTGGTATTCCTAGCGTAGGGCATGACGCATCAGAACAATATATCATTACATGTTATTTTATGAACTATCTGTATCATGGACACATGGAATAGGTGTACGTTCAGCCTAGCCATTGCAGAAAGGACGTTTTTCTTTTTTTAAATTTATTTCAAATTTACCTAATATTGTATGATAGGTTATTATTGAGATTATTTTCATAACTATTCCCTTCTTTGGCGAAATCTATCAACTTTGAAGATATTAACAGTTGTAAAAAAGCATTCATGTATATTTTCAAACTGCATTGTACGTATTGATAATCAGGACGATATATTCCTTTACTAATCACATTATATAATCCTGTAATACATAATTAGTATACAATTACAATACTATATTTATGATATTTCAAATATCTCGAGACATTAATTTATTGGTGGTACCTGGGTGATACTTGTGGTTGTTCCGCATTCTATTGAAGTAGCCGCAAAGAAATTGATCATTTTTCCCCCAGTTACTAGAGTTGCCATTTTGTTTCTGTGAACTTTCATTATTGGATCACGATATTGTGATTTATGCTAATTATGAGACAGGTCAATTATGTATAAAGATGCAGGTCAGCTGGAGTTGCTGATAAAATAAAGTTACAATTGAATGTGAAAAAATTGAAAAAAAAAAAATGGATTTTTCGACATTCCACAGTGCTGTTATAATTCTACCGTTGAGCGTAGACGATATCTACTTTCAACGGTTCAACTTAGTGGTCTTTTTATGATTAAAAACGAGAAACGTGCTATAAGGATTTCCCAACCGATGAAACACAGTCTTCATCAAAATTAAAGTTGCAGATATATTATAATAGCCCATGCCTGATTTTTTAGTAGATCGAAACCAGTAAATGAATTGAACCTATATTTGTAAATTTGTAAAATGATAACCAAAAAAATGCATTCAATAAATGAGCGTTTCTATGATTGTAGTTGTGATCATATTTTCTACGTTTTTTTAATGAATCTTCTAGAAATGCAAAACGGAATGACATCTCAGAACATTTTTTATGATTTCCGGAAACTTTATAAATAGCAATAACGAGTTGATAATAATAAATTACAATTTATTTTGATTTTTTTTGAATCATCAATAATTACATTTCAGGGTAGGATTGTTGCATTGAATATTACAAATTTTTTCAATATGATTGTAACAACCATATCTAAATTTCATACAAATTTTCGTATTATTTATATTATATATATATATATAATTCTATCTAAGAATATATATGTATACCTGGTTTCCATTGAAACGTTTTACTATAAAACTATCTGGAACCACCTGTATATTGTAAGCTATAAATCTATTTAGTAACTTCAAGAAACTATCACGTAAAAAGCATGTTTTTGCGAGCTTCTGGTACAGGCATAGGTTCCTATACCAGAGGCTCGCGGAAAAATGCCTAAAGTGACTCGAAACGTGTGAGCAGTAGTCATTGCGCTAAATTCGAAATAATTGATTTACAAGAATATTTATGAGGTTCAAATATTGTGCGGTATTACAACCACAACAATCGAATTTGAACCAGCACTATTTTATGGAAGAAAAAAGATAACACATGGAATGACATGACAAAACTTAATGCTGGTTCCAGAACACAACATTGAATGAATTAATAAAAAACAGAACTGCCTAGGTTTTTCCGGTATGGTTTGTTTTGTCCAGCGAGTCTCCAGAAGAATGTAACGAACCTAAAAGTAAGGGATCAGTATAAATGGAAAATGAATCATCATGTGTGTCCTGTCATATTTTATTTCGTATCTAATCACTAGCCTTATCTCTAAATGAGTCTCATAATTGTTCTACAAAGATGAGTGATTTTTACGTTAAGTGTAGAACAAAAGCTGTATGTTTATTTACTTTATTGCTTCAAAATTGAAATTATCGAACTAAATATCTCTGATTAATGGATGAGAAAAAATTTTGAATAGCATCAACTAGGAACAAAATAATGTTGCAACGTATTTACTTAATAAATGTAAAGCGTGAGAAAGAAGTACTTCTAATTTTTTGTATTGTACAGGCAGAGGATGCTAAGAAACAAAAATAAGATGTAAACTAAAGAACATCTAAGATAAACCTGCCATAGATTCTATTTCGAATTATTTCCTTCCATTGTACTCCAAAACTGCCTTACTTTAGAGAAGCGCTTGCGTCCTTGCGTGCACAAATAAAAATGCATCTGATTACAACATGACTAAATCAAAGAATCATTCAAATCCTCCTGTTGCCTAGGGTGAATAAAATGAGTGTTTCGTGTCAAAGCGTTGATGTGATTTTCAAACAAACCTTTGTGGTTGCGTATACGCTGCTCGCGTTGATGAGGATGGAAAACTGGATTTCGTAGAGGTGGCAATGATTCATCCCCCCAAGAATGCGATGTTCCCAAAGGTGACATAAACGGGGGAGGAGGAGGGTGAGAATGGATACGTTCATTACTAAATGGTGGGGGCGAGCGATGGTTATAAGGAGCATGTAACGGAGGTGATAGAGGCGGTGGCGGCGAACTGGCATCTTCGTACCTGCCAGGTGGATGATGAAGAGGAATTGGCGGTGGTGACGATAGACGTCCTCCTAACGGTGGAGGTCTCCGGCTAATGTCGTACATGGGTCCGCCACCCGGGAGGGGCGGTGGAGGTATGAACGGTGGAGGAAGAGGAGCACCGTACATATAGGAAGGAGGTAAGGGTGGAACACTTGAAGAACCACTAAATATTATAGGGGAACTCGAGTTCTCTGCTCCCATAAATAATTGTGGGGATGTTGCTGTCTCTCCGTTAGTCTCCAAGCCTGTGTGAGATTTTCATTACGTATAAATACGGCATGTAGTGGAATTGTGTATAAGTAGTAGTGATAAATACCAAATTGTTTCTGCGTGATATAAAATGTAATAAAACAGTCACCTTGTCGAAACACTTGTTTTGGTGCGCAGGCACGTTATATTAAAATATCATTGATGCGTAGCACTGCTGTTTAGATTTTTTCAGACTTCTGCTAAATGATTTCGGTGAAAAAATCTGACACATGGCGTACCATGCCAATGGCTGGTGACACGAGTTTAGCAAACATGTAAGTGTACTTACGATGTAATTTGGAATCAGGATCCACCTCATTCATACTTTTCTCCACCATAGTCAGTCGATTACGTAATTGGCTCGCTTCGGCTTTCGACTCTTCCAACCGTCTCTCACTTTGTCGAGCAATAACCTGAAAAGATAATAATGAATATAGTTTTGTTGAATGCCACTGATTTCTATCAATAAAGTGTATCAAATTACCCATTGTTCGTGTGATTTGGTCTCCAGAGCTGCAATCTGACTCTTATATTCTCGCTCTTGATCGAGTATTTCTCTTTTCAAGGTCTCGATTTGTTGACGATAATTTTGAATCTCGTTTTGCATCGTTTGTATCCGATCAACGGTCGAAGTAACCTCGCCCTGTTTTTGTACCCACATAGCTTCTTGCATGCCAAGTTCTCTGAGTAGAAATAGGAATGTGGGCTTTACTATATTGTTGTTGATCATAGAAATCCATGTTTGAAACTTACACAAATACATCGTATCAACTTAAAAAAGAGCCTTGTACTCACTTCTGCAATTGGCTCTCTTTTTCTTTGAAGTAATTTGAAAGCACTTCAAGTCTAGTTTGTGCCTCTATCTTTTCACGTTCTGCTAATTCGTATTGCTTGGAGATCACCGCGATTTCTTCTTTGATAAGTTTCATGTGTTCTGTGAAGAAATAAAAATGGAATTTCATAAGTTGATCAGAAAACAGCAATAAGTTGTAAAATTAAAATACACATTTCAATTTGGAAAAGGCAGATAACATACCTTCGAGTAATTGATGAGCTCCATCCACTTCGGTTAATTTAAGTTTTAGTTCATCTCTTTCCTCTATAGCAATCTGAGCCTCAGCCTTAATTTGGGAAACCTGATAAAACTTCTCAAAATCTAAGTTTTCGCCACTTTGTTGTTTTATCACTTCAGATAGATCATTCAACGCAACTTCTTTGGTTGTCAATTGATTGATCAGTTCCGCTCGTTCTTCAGACATCTTGAAAAATCGGATTTTTATTTATATGTTAACATTCAAAAATTTAATTGAGGTTGTGAACAGATTTTTTAAGGAAATAATTACAGCAATATAGCATACCTTGTTAACCTGCTTGGTCAGCTGTGTTATTTTCACTGAAGAATCTTTCTCGAGATTATTCTTAAGGTTAGTCTGTGATTTCAACTCTGTTGCCAGTCTTGTAACTTCTACTTCAAGTTGTTGACACCTTTCTTGGGTCACCGCAAGCTCAGAAGTTAAGGCTTCATTCTATTGATCAAAAAGAGAGGATCATACCACATATTAGTATGTAGGATGAATTAGCAAAATGTTCCACAGCATCCACAATTCTTCAAATTTTACGTAAGCTGCATGTTCAACATAGAAACTTATAAAAAAAAAAAATATTTATAACCTTCAACTGTTCTAATTTGCAACAAATTTACAAGTAGTCCGTTTTTTTGTTTTTAATGGGACAAGTGTGACTGTGAAATAAAAAAGGTAGAACTATACGACTATCTGTTAGCTTTTTAGGTCACTAAATCCAAACAAAATTACTCTAAAAAAGATTATCAAATGAAGTACTATAAAATTAATATCTAATAATGGTAATTTTTTAATCGAGTTGAGGTTGCTAGTGAATTTTGAGTTACCAAAGTGTCGATTGCACGAAGAATATCGATGATAGCAATACTAATAATATGAAATTCGATATTTTCTCACAAACCTCAAGTCTATCGAACTCAAGCTGTACAGCCGTGAAAACATAAAAAACATTGAATGTTTTGAACTTTTATCACGGATATTTATGCAACGCTGCTGTTGGAAATGGCAAACAAGATTTTATTGCATGAGAAGAGTAGGTATAGCTCACCTCTTGAGATTTGAGATTGAGATTGTTGGTTAATGATTCATTGGTAGCCTGTTGAGCATTCAGACGAGTTTGCAAATCCTCCACTGATTGGGCCAGTGGATTTTCATCACTTTGTGATGCTAGAAACTCACGTAGCATTCGCTCCAACTCTAAGCCTGCTTCTGTCGCGCTCTCTAGTTCCTTTTCTAATGAAACAATTTGGTCTTCCAAGTCTCCTTTGATGACCTGTTGTAGAAAGTTATTACCAAAAGACAAACTACACACTCAGTAATGCATTTTTGTCTCCACAACTAATGCCTGCCTTACCTGTGCTGCTTCCAAATCGGATTTCAATGATAAGACCATTTCATTTGACCCAAACGATTCATCTTCAATGGAGTTCAACTAGAAGTAAAATAAGCATCTGTGTAAGTAACATGACTTAGAACTGTTGGCACCTATTAATTCACAACTTACTTTATTTTTAGTAACCTTCAGGCCTTCATCCAGCATCATACTTTCTTTGGTTGTCACTAATAATTCTTTCTCAAGTATGTTAATCTTAGCGATAAGCTCTCGATCTCGTCTTTGGTTCTATGAAGATGTACAAGCATGTTATATGATAATTTGGAAAATTTGATTGCCTTACCAAGCATGACAAAACAAACCTCGATGTAATAATATCCGAGTGAAAACAGCAATGTGGTGAAAGCTGTAATGCTAACATATAAGAGGGTTTCCAAATAATTATATTGTTCAAAACTTGATGAAAATACTCCTTCATCTTCTTCTTCTGTATCCTGTTCCTGGAGTGGGAAATGTTATTTTAGTTACATGATATATCTCGTTTTGAGAAATTAAGAAAAACTGTTACGCATCTGATTTTGTCAGAGACGATGTGTTATACCTGAATGCTGAGAAAAATTCTTTCGTAAACAGAAATTACCAAATGGGAACAAAGCGTGATCTAGTTTTTGTATCCTTTGAAAATTATAACTACTAATTTGAACGCCTAAATTATTATTTAACGCTGGTATCAGCATATGATAACTGACCTCATTTGGAGATGCTTTATCATTATCTACATCAGCGCAGTTGGAAGTGATATCACACACTTCTAGTGGTGGCGCTAGAAATATATAAAGGTAAAATCAAATGTAAATTAATATTGATCAGTTTACTGCATTTATTTACCTCGATCATTGGTAAAGAGAGCATTCTCTATAATTTGTTCGTCAGTTTTTGAGCCCAAAGTTTCTAATGATTCATTCACATCGTAGCTCGCATTATAATCATATTCTTTCGAAGATTCGGTTTCAGAAGTATTCGATTCAGTAACATACGATGTATCTGTGCTTGATTGATCTGTAATAAATGTTTTGATATTTATATATATTCAAGGACGAGATGGATTAAGAGAATTTTGCTAATAAAAATATGTCTGAGAGCCACCACTTGCATATTTTTTGATACAAAAACGTGTCCCGTAAAACTTGAATTGTGATAACTTATACACCAGCAGTAAAAGTGGAGATATATGAATACTTGTTCATTATATGGGAATTATATAATATCACTCACTGTCAATATCCAGCAAGCCATCCTCAACAGTCAGCAAATTTCTTGTAGTGGTGTATGTCTCTTCATGTGAATTTGGATATGGGTCCATAATCATATTTTCGCGGGTAAGATTCAATTCATTTGACTGATGATCATTTTCGACATTTTCTAATAAAGAGTTATTCTGTGAATCATCTTGGATAACAGAATCTAAGTTATATACATTTGAATTTTCATTATGCCCGGTTGCATCATCATGTACAATTACTTGATTATCAAGCTGCTCTAGCGATTGGCTACCCACTAAGAATTCGCTTTCACGTATCACAGTATTTTCTTCAACAATCACGTTGCCATCAAAATCTTTGCTAGTGTCAACAACATCCTCATCTGTCAAATATTCCGTTTGTTCCTTTGAGTCTTGGAACACTTCTTCTGGAATACTTCCATCGAGTTCACTTTTGTTTTGTACAATTTCAGATTCGATAATGCTACCAAATGTTGCCTCTTGTTGAAAATTTTTTTTATTGTCTGGGTCTGCCTCCAAAGCATCATGAGCAGTTTCATGTCTTTCTGGCACATTTGAAATTTGATCTGTTGGTGATGAAGTCTCTGTATTTGGAAGCGCCGTTCCATTTTCCGAACTATCAACAATATCTTTTACTGTATCTACTTCTCCTTCTAAAGAACCTGTATCAGAGTTTACAGCAGCCTCATCTCTATTGATCGATTCTCCACTCTCGCTGTTTGTAGCAATGACATTAGTTGGGGCTTCAGTCAACTCGAGCTCGTTATTTTCTGATTGACTAATGTTATCAGCTTGTTGAGCATTTTCTACAGATTTATTATCGTCATTGTGGTCCTCGTTTTCAGAGGTTGGTACTCCCAAATTACTTCCAATGATACTATCTTCGCGTGTATCTTCTTTATCAGTTTCAGAGTCATGGGTATTAACTTCCTCTACTGGGGTTTGCTTTTCAGAATCAGTTGCAACTGTCTGGTTTTCTGTGGGAGTATCATACTCCGATTGGAAATTATCTTCATTTGAGGTTTGGCTATCCGAATTTGAAAACCTAGATATGAGAGGTCGAATACTCGAAGGAAGCTTGGGATGAACGCTAAGAATGGGTCCTTCATCTGGGCCAACAGTTGCTGCAATAATTGGAGTTGGTTGGCTGGGTTCAATTGGAACTTCATCCGTTAATAATGATACAGTGGTTCCATCTACAACTTCATAAGACGGAGTTACATTTTGTACACCTTCCACATTTTGCTCTGCAGGTTTTTCCACCGATTCTTTTGGCTTAGAATCAGAAAAATCTGATACAGGAGCAGTATCGATTTCAACTGACTCAGCTTTCGGGTCTTCGGCGTTTTCCAAAGTTTCTGGCTCATTTATAGTATTATTCACTTCTACTTCTACATTTTTGAGGTCTTTTAGAGTTTGCAATGTGTCAACAGTGCTGTTTGCTTCAACATCTAGTTTTTCAATTACCTCTGAGCTGCCTGTATTACTTGGGACATCGAGATTAAGTGTATCAGTCACATTAACTTTTTCTTCAACAAATTCGGTAGGCACTTCATGGGATAATTCAGATTTCAACTTTTTGGTCTCTCTAATGAGGAGTTTTGGGACATAACCACGTTTACCATTTACCTGAAACAGTATATTCATGTCTTAGTATTGAACTATACAGGAAGATAGTTACTTTCTCCACTGATCAGCAGTGCAAATTTAGCTAAGTGATATTTTTTTTATCAGTTCAAGCTTCTATGAGGATAAGTAGTATCTATTTATATTGTTTGATATATTGTTCAATTTCAATAGATGGAACTTTATATGTAATTGGAAATATTAGGGTTTAAGGGTACTGGTAGTGAAGAATTATTTTGGGCCTCATAGTCTGATATATGGTTGGAGAAAGTGGTAGCTTACCTCAGCACCCCATAGGTCTAATCGCGTTCCCGCTTCCTTACTGAATATAGTAATTTGAATATTTGGTGGAAACGAAAGTATGTTTGGTTCGATGCTATTGTAGCGAATCAATGTTCGAGCCAAGGAAACAGGTTCTGCAAGCATTGATGAATGAATACATTGTACATAGCGTTAAAAGTATAAAATATGGCTTCATTTACCAGTGCATTTCGGATCGAAACATAACCGTTTATCCGAAATAGCTCCATCACACCGTGGTATTGCACATATTACAATTATTGCTGATACTATAAGTACATTTATTAATAAATATATTTTCGTCATATTTTCACTAAAACAAAGTTCCACATCACTACAAAATTTCACTGACACAGCCTTGAACACACATCGCAGTCACGGGTATAAAATTACCGAGATCGATAATCTGTGGTCAAAAAACCGGTCAGCTATTCACAGGAAGATTTATTTCACAGTTTCTTCGCAGCGCGCTGAAGTCAATTCTCAGTCTGCTATCGCTCACGTATAGTCTATGACTAAATTTAAATCCCTGTATCACGGTGACACGCACGCTTTACATAACTTGTGATTACAAATTAGATTTTCTGTAAACGAGAAAAGGGGAGAAGGCGGTTCGCGAAAAACAAAGAATCTAGGCGTCAAGTTACCGAGACTTTTATGTGCGAGGATCCAGCTGATACCAATTTAAAACATGATAATATTAATTCATAATACACTGTAGTACAACTAATTCCAAGCTGTTATTTCAACAAATAGAGTTCGAATCGCAGGCGTGTAACGGTATAATTTCATAAATCGTGTCGAGGATCAACGGTCAGGGACATGTCATGTCCTTACTGAAATCCAATTTAAACTAACACGATATGATTTCTTATTACAATAGGCACCTGGATGTTACAGCAGTCGCCAACAATTACTAAACAACCACGAATCATACATTCAAATGTTTTTATTAATTTAGCACTGACTACATCCGAATTTAGATTTTTCACTCATCCCTCAGCGGCATGTTACAGTATAAATTTATCAGAATTCAAATGGCCACACTTGATATACTTACAAAAACATGTTTCATCAAAACTCATTAATAACATAATGTAAAGTTAGAGTTCTTTTGATACCTGTGTCTTTGTAACTCGTTCTAGTCTGCGACGTTCTGAAGGTGGCAAACCACAATATTTTTCTAAGTCTGTGAGTTGAACATCGGAAGAATCTAAACGAGATAAATATAGCACTGCAGCCTCCAATTGTATATCTTTTGTTAGAATTCCTTCGCCTATGTAACAAGCAAGGAGCCGTAAGTGTGGTCCAATAGCTGCTCTGTAACGTGCTGCTAGTGATTGCAAGAGATCTATGTTGGCTTTGGTCAAGGGACGATCGACCGCTTCAGCCTGCCGAGTTAACACATATTTTGTGTCAGGATACTTCATTGTTAATTTTCAGACAAATTACACATTGATTAATGTATTGAAATTTGAATAGTAGAGATTTTTTATAAATTGGTTCCATAGCTTTGAACGAAATCAAGTTTTTAAACTCTATGGTACTAATTTTCATTATGAGAATTTTTAATTCACCTCAGTCTCTGCAAATTTGTAAATAGTGTAGAATATTCGACGGCGCTGTTTTTCCACTACTACGGTATCTTCTTCG
Source organism: Athalia circularis (assembly GCA_963978495.1). Taxonomy (NCBI): domain Eukaryota; kingdom Metazoa; phylum Arthropoda; class Insecta; order Hymenoptera; family Athaliidae; genus Athalia; species Athalia circularis. The sequence goes on along the minus strand of OZ021700.1, from coordinate 16,643,591 downwards.
TCTTCCCTTCCCTATGAATTATTTATAGATGATTTATATGAACCAAATATAATGACTAAAGTTGTAGAAATTCTGAACAACGATCAGAATTTGAATACTACGTACATCTTTGCCAAATAAGGTGACAAAAGATACATATCCCTCTTCAACCTTTTCCAAAATCTTCAGGTAAGCTGAAAATAAATCCTCCAATATGTACAAAATATGATATCGCACTAATGGATACCTAGAGGAATTCCCACATTAAAAATAAGTATTCTACATCATTGCTATCATATTTTTCAATCAGTTCTTGAGTTAGCATATACTGTATACTGCAAGTCTACTATATAGAAGTGTGTGATACTGAAGTATAATATTTTGATTTACGATAAAATAATAAAAACCATCCAGTTTGACAGCGTTAGTTATTCTTCTATTGACAATGGCCTCCACCAGTTGAAGGAAATAACGCATCACTTTTGGTTTCGCTTTCATTGCTAGTAGATAGAGCAGTGTGCCTTGAGTTGTTGCGATATGAGGGACCCAAATGCGTGCCTTAAATACGCATACATCAAGTGCGTTCTTTAGAAGAATCAATCGAAACTTACCTCTGTAAGCGCAGCTTTAAATCGACTTCGTACATCATCATCTCTGATGGCAGCAGTAGCTTCATCGACGCTAAATCCAAGAGCAAGCAGAAAATCAAGTGGGGTGTCATGGTCAGAAAAGCTGAATATGTCTTCTTGATTCGGTGTTGTATCACTTGGTGCCCTAGTACAGAGGTATTCGTCCCCAGCCAACGTTAAACCATCTGCACGAAAACCTCTGCGAAAGCATCGTCCAATTTCGTCTGGGGTTACCTATATTGGATCGATCAGGCTTCAGGCCTTGTTATAACTAATATATTTCGTCTAATGGCTTACAATTCCTGCAATATCAGGCGACTCCCAAATACTACGGTCTTCAGAGTTTTCTTGGGGCTCTCGCACCATCGCTATTTTGTGATCTGGTTGTGTATCTGTACTAGATTGTTGCCTAATCTGTGACAAAAATCAAGAAATTAATATGTAACGCCCCATAACATCATACTTACATAATACTCACCCTTCTCTCATCCACATTTAGTGTATGTGACACCTCTTTATTCTTTTTTTTGAATATCTTGAACAGTCGATTGGATACTTTTTTCCTCTTTTCATTTTGTTTATTTTCGTTTTGTTGAAGCACGGGATCGTTGTCTTCATGAATTGAAGTATCTGCTAACAACTCTGAGTTGAGCATTCTACTGCATGGAAGACATGGGGCGTAACCCCTGGGCATCATCAGCCATTCTGGTGGTGGTGGTTGTATACGTGAATCGCCTTCCACCTCCATTTCACCTGCACTTGTTGGAGAATTATTCAGATGTGTCATCGGTGGAAACCATGGGATGGGGACCATTACAGGAGGTGGTGCCGCATTCCTGTTAAGGGCACCATCAGTTTTCCAATTTATTTCTGGAAGTGGCACCGTTGAGGGGGATGGTGGTTGCTGCTGGTTCTGCCAGTACTGCATCATGTAAGGAACCATTGGGCAACAAAGGGGATAGGGTGACGGTAGAACTGAAGCCGGAGGGGGATTTATGGATTGCGATTCTTGTGATCTCTGAAGCAATCTTCTAGGTATCTTGTAAGCAACTGTTGATTCTGGACTACTCTTTTCACTTTCAGATCTGCTTGTGGTATGTACATTTGATTGGACCGGTTGATATGGAAATTCCTCAGTGGAAGTAGTACTTGTCTGAGATGTTCTGGTATAATTTATTGGCGCAGTACCAGTCTGCAGGTTTGTAAAATTTGTATGGAGTTCCGAAGGTGTAGTTACATGCGGTTCTGAAGAAATATCTGAATTTGATGCTGGCGAGGAATAGATTGCAGAGTGTGACAATGCAGAGTTTTTTAAGAAAAAAGGGGGTGGTTTTGGCAATTGATCGAGTGGAACATCCTTTATACTCGTTGATGGATTGAATTTTTGGAATAAATTCAAGTTGAACTTCTTTTCGGGTTTTGTGTGATTGCTTTTTTGACAGTGACATAATCTCGATGACTGAGATTCGTTATCTGTACTATAAGTAGTCGATTTATTGTTTTTCCATAATTCATGTACTGTATTTGTGTCTCGAAAGCCAGCTAAATTTCCATTTCTTTGTTTGCCGCAGCATGTGCCATCACGAGTTCCTGGACTATCTGGCCGGATATTCTCAGTTGCTCGGCGCAGTCCGTAAGACATTTCGTCACTGGGATTTATTTCAATTTCACGACTGCTAAAGCTTGTATCTGTTCGAGATATGTCTTTTCTTAGGGCAAATTTATTTTCTGACATATTTAGCGATATATCAGAATATTTACTGATATTTCGGCTGTTCTTCACATGTGTCGAAGTGATGATCCTGTGCTGTGCTGGTGCTGGAGGAATGTTCGTTGACTTACTCGGTACGACTGGGTTATCTGGTTGAAGATAACGCTCATTAATTACAAGTTCTTGGCTTTTATAACTAAAATGTTCTGGGTCTTTCAGAGTTATCACTTCGCCTCTAGCAGTACTAATATCTTCTACAGATCTAAGTTCATCTTCGTCTGATAATTCAGATTGTGTTGACGAGTTTTTATCTATCATAAATTTTCGAAATTGTAGCTCAGTGTTATCTACATCTTTTGCCTGTAGTTCTTCTTTGCCAAATCGAAGGAGTCTACTTTCATCTTTTTCTTGTAATTGATAAGCAGTGATTTCACATGGTATATGTATGTTCAAGCAGTTAGTGAACGTAGACAAATATCTATTAGTATCATATGAGTTATACATATCGTTTTGATCTTGGATGAGTATATCATTTTGGTTTTCAGAATCGTGCTCAGCATCATTGCTGCCTTCTTGTGATGATTTTTCTGGACATAAAGGTTCAGAGAACGGCTCCGATCTCTCAGATCGAGTCAAAGAGATACATTTCTGAATCGTAGGATTGTGAGATGTTATTTTATTTGAAGATTGAATATTCTCAATGTCATCAGCCAGATCAACATTCCTCGTATTTGAATCGTTCTGTAATGATTTGTACCCGCTGCTTTCTCCCCCACTAGACCCTGCCTTACTTGTCATTCCATTTCTTTTAACCAAACTATGGCAAAAAACACTAATACTTGATCGATCATTAGAAATTTTTATCTGACTAGTCTTCGAGCTGTTTGCATTGATGGTTATTTGAACTCCTTCTTCTTCTGAGTTGGCTCTTTTTTTACTTGCTTTATACTCTTTCTCACTCGATATAATTCTTTTTATATACCGTCCCACATTGCAGCACATGTTTTTCTCTGGGTTCTTGAAATGTGTGTATTTATTTGCATACCTGCAGCCTTTCAGCTTTAAATTTTTTGCAATGCAATCAGAAGAATTATTGCTTGGTGGTTGATTCAAGCAAATATCATTGATTACATGTGGGCTTGAAGCCGGCTGATCAACCAAGGTTTTCATATCATTCTCTAACTGATTCATGCTACCAGGTGAGCTTGTACTTGTGCTCTCCTTAAAGGAATGAATACTTGAAGAATTTTGGTAACTATTTTGAAGTGTGTCATTTGCACAAGCTAAAACAACTTCCAATCTATGTCCAGACATTATTGTGCCTTTGAAATGGTGAATCCCGGCAGCGGGATGAATCGAGGTCTTAATAAAATTATACTGCGCACTGTTATCGCATGCACCTGAAACTTCACTTGATTTTGTACTTATATCTGCATCTAGTCCGATTTTCACATCTTTCTGATTCTCAAGCTGCTTGCAATATTGCTGATCTGGATAGTAACCGTAATTCAACAAATTAGTATAACATGTTATTTCATTGTGTGATTCAATCTTTTTTATGACAGTTTCATCACGTTCAATTTCATCACTTTGTACATCTAAATTTTTGACTGAGCCAGAGACTAATTTATGCTCATTTTCTTCTGGTACTTCCTTATCCCAAGATATCTTCGTTGACTGACTTGATTGACAAATCCTTGCATAACTCAAGTTTATATCAGTACATTTTCTTAATTGTTTCTTGACGTTTATGTCATTGGTTGTTGCTGAAGTAAAATTATCACCTTCTTGCCCTTTAATTGAGTTCTCAGAGACTTTTCCATGTACTCGGTCTTCATTGAAATTGCCAGGAGATTCTGATGAGATCATATCTCTGTGATATAGGCTAATAATTTCATCATCTCCAACAATGTGTGAGGATTGGTTGCAGTTTTCTCTACCATTATGTTTAGTTGAAGTGGTATTCTTTATATCTTGTTCGTTTTTATCCTGTTTTATGATTTCTGCATTAGTCGATTTTAATTTATCCCTGGTATCGCTAGATTCTTGTTCGTGTAAACCATCATTATAGCTACTCAAATTTTTATGAGCTTTAGAACATTTTTTAGCATGGTAAATCCTTGTTCTTGCTGCTCCATTATTTTTTTCATTGGCATCGATATTATTGTTGGCATTATGGTTTGTCCTGCAAAGTAGGATTTTTTTAGCTCCAATATCATCTTTAGGATTGATCTTCTTAATGTGACCTGTATTTTTTAATGTAGCAGTACTATCAACATTATCATTAATTTGCTTATTATTCAGTCTAAGTTTGCCTTTTAGATTGACTTTTTCCAAATGCCTCTTCGAATATAAGCTTCCTTGGTTTTTATTAACTGTCTTTATCTCTTTCAGTGTTGGGCATGGTGGTTGGTCTCTTTTGAAAAGGCAACCCTTATCTTTATCTACTTGTTGGGGCACATGCTTGACTGGTAAGGGAATATTTTTGCGCGCAATCTTCGTCGATTTTGATGTACTTTTTTCTCCGGTTGTTTGTTGCTGAGCCTTTCTGAATTCATAATAATTCAGGGTAGGACTTATGATTTGTTTGTTACACTTCGATGTAGACGGTGGTTTAGGAGACTCTAGCGCCCACAATTTCTCATTTACGGATGGAATTTGAGAAGGCTTATCCTCCTTCGTAGTCCCATATCTAGGTTTCCTGACAGTTTTACGCAATGCCCTTATTGGCGGCTGTGTGTAGCATTTATCACAATGACCTTTTCTTTCACTCTTATGAATTTCAGCACTCTTGTCACCTAGATCACAAGACCTTCTGGTCATTCCAGTCAAAAGTCCACGGTCACTGGTTCCAAGTGCTTTGTTGAGAAGTTTGGAGACCTTGGGAGTAGTTAAATGATGTTGATCAAATTGTGAGTTAGCTGATTGTCTTGGAGATTCTTCTGTATTCTTGTAATTCTTAGCATCACTATCTGCATTACAGTTTTTTCCATCACTGTTCATAGTATCAAGAAGAGCCGGTGTGCAATTCGTGTAGTCTACGTCAATTTCGAATGTAACTCCTTTCTGATCAATGTAATGAATGTTTATGTACGATATTGCATACGATTCATCACTATTATTGGTGGTACAGATCGTCCGAGCCGTGCTCGCAGTTTTGTCTCGAGGCAATGTAATTTGCTGCGTGTTATTGAATGATTCTTAATACTGGGAAATAAAGAAAATCGTAGAGACTCTAAGAATATTCCCACTCTTTCTAAGTACTTCATCGCGTCTTCACCGTTTTTCACTTGCTGTCAGAATTAAATCATCATTAGAATCTTATTGATACATTGTTATTGTAATAACCAATTAGTGAGCAAATTGGTAGATGAAAAATTTCTAATAAAAAAATTGGTTGCTGAATTTGAAATAAACGTAATAAAAATATTAAAAATATACATTTAAATATTGCTTGCGGTCAAAACTCAAGATGGATTGTCACTTACTAGTGGCCAATTTCGGGTTTGAAAATCTGCGGCTCTGTGATCAACATAAGCTTTATTTATCAAATTTACTAGTTGGCCATCTACTTTGAAATACATTCATAAAACTAATGAAATGAAAATTTTGCAGTCTTGTGGTTTTTAAATACTTTTTTCAATGTTCAAACAGCATAAATGCGAAAATTTTGTACGTCTATTGAACTTTGTCCGGCGAGTAGGTACGATCGAGCGCACGCGCGACGTGACGCAATTTGACGCATTTCTTGACCAATCCTAGCGAGACCAACGTGCTCAAGGTCAGGGTCAGGTCACGTTGATCCTTTCCTAGCGGAAGGGTTTTAAGGAAGCAACGGCAGAGCGGGCTGGTTAGTGTCATTCCGGAGATCGAGCCGAAAGTGGTGTGACTTTTGCTTAACAAAATGGATTTAAAGGAAAATTTGAAGAAAGAACCCACTTGGGTACAATTACAACAGTTCTACGATACGAATGGAAGCCGACTTAATATTCACGAATTGTTCAAAACTAATCCAGATCGTTTTAATAAATACAGGTAAGTTTTTTCTTCGCCACTTTAACATTTGACCTTCTGTCGACCTTCCGCTTTATCATCTTCGATTATATTTGAATTTGATTTCAATCAATTTCTTTCACAATTGCATTGCTCAAAACTTGAGTGCATGATTCTTCTAATATCGATTATTATGTCATTATCTTGCAACCTAGTTTAAATTCAAAAACACAGTATAGTACTCACCTCGTAATACGTGTACGTAAATAATTTTAGTCTCCAACTCACAACACCTGAAGATGGCCCAATTTTGCTCGACTATTCCAAGAATCGAATCAATGACGAGGTTCTATCACTACTTTTTCAATTGGTATGTAAGGATGTCAGAACTTATCAATAGATATCGCTGAAGTTCGACTTATGCCGTCATCTAAAAACACTTCATTAAAAATATCTGTTGCATTAAACTGCAATAATTTATTGTCACTTACAACCAGGCTCGGGCTCGTGGAATTGAAGCTGCAAGAAATGCTATGTTTTCTGGTGCCAAAATCAACTTGACTGAAAATCGAGCAGTCTTGCATGTTGCTCTCAGAAATAGAGCTAATGCTCCTATTCTTGTTGATGGCAAAGATGTCATGCCAGATGTAAATGCAGTGTTGAATCATATGAAAGAGTTTACTGGTCAAGTAAGTCATTGATGAGATCAATTTATAATTGTCCACCTGCAATGGCTTGTCTAAAGTCTGGGTAAATTCGCACTTCATATAATAAATTAATAAAGTATCAAGGAGGTTCCGAATTGTCAAGTAAACTCTTTCAAGACCAGACCGATTTTTATAGGTCATTTCAAAGCAATGGACTGGATTTACTGGGAAGCCAATAGAAGATGTAGTCAACATTGGAATTGGAGGTTCTGACCTGGTAAGCTCATAAATCTCAGTCTAGTTATATTATTCAATTCAGTAAGCAACTAACTATTGTTAAATTCAATAATTATGACTTAGGGCCCTGTCATGGTAACGGAGGCTTTGAAACCATACCAAATTGGTCCACGGGTACACTTTGTGAGCAACATTGATGGTACTCATATTGCGGAAACTTTGAAAAAACTTAATCCTGAAACATGTCTATTCATAATTGCATCCAAAACTTTTACGACACAAGAAACAATCACCAATGCTACGTCAGCTAAATTGTGGCTTCTGGAAAATTTGAAGAGCGTAAGTAAAAGTATTGAGTTTTACACGATTATTTAACTTTTTCAAGAAATCTAAATTAGCTACAATATACTTTTCGTATGGCCAGGATGCAGCTGTAGCTTCACACTTCGTGGCTTTATCCACAAACACAGAAAAAGTTAAACAGTTTGGTATCGATGAGAAAAATATGTTTGGATTCTGGGATTGGGTTGGAGGTCGCTATTCTTTGTGGTCAGCGATTGGTCTCTCCATATCGCTGTCCATAGGTTTTGACAATTTTGAGAAGCTTTTGAGTGGTGCTCATTTCATGGATCAACATTTCTACACCGCTCCGCTAGAAAAAAATGTAAGAGTTTTGAAGACTACAAAAAGTTCAAATACGTTTAATTTAAAAATTGTACCCTATAATGATTCGTTAGTTTTCATTACTCAGCTATTTCAATCACGGAATCTTTTTTCTTAGGCATCAGTAATTCTGGCATTGCTTGGAGTTTGGTACCACAATTTCTACGGTGCGGAAACTCATGCGTTATTACCTTATGACCAGTATTTGCACAGATTTGCCGCATATTTCCAGCAAGGCGATATGGAAAGTAACGGAAAGTATGTCACTCGATCTGGAAAAACTGTTGATTACAGTACAGGTGACTATTAATCATAAGATCGATATTGATAATCCAACCAAGTACTTTTGGATCGATACTTACAAGTCATTTATACCAAGGTCCGATTGTCTGGGGAGAACCGGGTACGAATGGACAGCATGCATTTTATCAACTCATTCATCAAGGCACAAGGCTGATACCCGCCGATTTTATAGCCCCTGCGATATCGCACAACAAAGTAAACCATAAGATATAGATATTTGATCCAATCGAAATTCCATGATTGTATCATCGTATGAATATTCCAGGTTCAGGGAACTACCCATCACAAGATTCTACTTGCTAATTTCTTGGCCCAAACTGAAGCTCTAATGAAGGGAAAAACCGAATCCGAGGCTAGAGAAGAACTCCAAAAAGCTGGATTGAGTCCCAGCGAAGTAACAACCCTTCTTCCACATAAAGTATTTCAAGGAAACCGACCTACTAACAGTATTGTAGTCAAAGGAGTTACTCCATTTACACTAGGGGCACTTATCGGTCAGTTTAAAAGTAGTATTTGCTAAGATTCTTTTTTTCCCTTATCTGAATATTCGAATACATAACTTCCCAAATGTATTTCAGCGATGTATGAGCATAAGATTTTCGTGCAAGGAATTATCTGGGACATCAATTCATTCGACCAATGGGGGCAAGTATACTTTTTGTTGAACTATAATTTAAAAGCTTCTACACAGTGGAGTATAATTATAAGAGTCTGAAATATGACCGTGAATCTTGAACATCTTGCATGAGAAAGAAATTTTTTTCATCTACCATGTTTTCTACACAGTGTGGAATTAGGAAAGCAGTTGGCTAAAGCTATAGAGCCAGAACTGAAAAACAACGAAAATATTACCAGCCATGATTCCTCAACGAATGGGTTGATTGCATTCATCAAAGCACATAGCCAATAAGCATTTGATTGATTGTACAGTGTGGAGTTGGGGAAACAGCTAACACTGAAAATTCTACCAATGCTTTCTCACAATGGTGCCATCGATACCGAAGACTCTTCTACGAATGGCCTGATCAATTTCATCAAGAGTCAGAGCTGCATGTGCACTTCAGTCACTTGTGACACGGCAGAATCAGAAGTCAATTTATTTATCTAGCCAACCATGTATTACTTTGGTGTCAGTCAGCTTATTGTTAGTAAAAATATTTCTTCATCACTTAGAATCGTATGTTAGTAAAAGAATCGACGTAAATTAGATTGTCAAATGGTCATAATATTCACAGGCTTTTATCCCTGACTTTCATTCGATTCTTCACAATATTTAATCGCATAATTCGCATAATCATGACACATTGTCAGTCATGTTTTATTCAGTGGGTTATTGATGATACTAGTGGTTCTAAATTACTGCATACAGTTATAGGTGGAAAAAATACCGGCTTTCTGTTTATATACAAATATTATATACTTTATTATACACGTAATTTATATTAAATTTTTACACCCAACCAGTTCCCTGAATTGATTCATAACAGAAATTTATTTCATTGGCATTTATCATCGATCCTGCATATCAGTCGCCAATGCGAATTCACAAAGTTGAAAGATTAGAAAAACAAATCATTTATTGCTATCTTATCTGCGTTATCTTAATTGCAGGTGTTGCATAAACACCAATGTTCATGAATTGTAATTTTTCGACCGCACATGTTATACTGCTCGCAATAAAATTAAAAAATTCTCTGGACATAAAACTATTCTGATTTACTTCCCTGTAAAATATATCGCTTTTTGGCACGTATTATTTGTTCGATCTTTGGATATACATTATTTAAGGCTTGGACTCATAGCAAATGACTCGATCTTTAATGAAGCTGAAAAAAATTGCCTCCTATGACGTTACCAAGTCTTTGTTACCTGTTTTTTCTAACGCAAGTCATAAGTGTCGCAGAAATTTGAGAATTATGGAGGAACGTTCCACGGGTTGCTTATATCGAGACTTTCCAGCTGAAAATATAATACAATAATTTCAAATATGTTCCAACGTGCGTTTTATGTGTCATAGTTTTATCTCAGGTAGCTAGTTACTTTTCGGGTGAGTTGATCGACACAAGCTGTACGAATACGAGCAGCTGTAGCTGGAGCATCTAATCGAAAATAACCAGTGATATTTGCATCTGCTCGAGCACTTTGAATGGCATTTTTTATGGCAAAGAAAACCGAACAGGCCAAGAATAGTGGTGGTTCGCCTACAGCCTAGAATAATAGTAGCGAAATATTTGTAATACATTTTCCAAATTAAGTACTTTGGTACCAGGCAATACAGAACTTAGCCAAATCAAAACATCTTACTTTTGAAGAATAGACTGCCCGAGGATTTGGAGCTCCTTTCAAAAGAGATACATTGAATTCTTGTGGGATATCTGTGAACCCAGGCACTTTGTAAGCTCCGGGACCACGACTGAAAAGAGTTCCAGTTGGAGAATAAATTAATTCTTCTAGTGTAAACAGTCCATATCCTTGAACAAACCCTCCTTCGACTTGACCTATGTCTATTGCAGGATTCAAACTGTCACCCAAATCCATCACAATATCTGTCCGTAAAACCTGGAACCAAAATTTACTATTTTCAGTGAACCCAAATATAATCAAATTTTGAGTTTTACACCATACAAAATCTGTGGTAGGTACCTGATGATCTCCAGTTAGGCAATCGACCTCAACTTCTGAGCATGCTACACCGTATGTAAAGTAATTGAACGGGTCTCCTGAGTTGGTTTCAAACGAGTATCCTATATCTGGAGTAGCGTAGAATCCAGTAGCTGAAAGACTTATCCTTTGCATGTAGGCTGTGCTTACCCATTCCTCCCACGTGCCTTGCGGATTTGCACTCATTATGGGTTTTAATCTCTTCATGATCTCTTCACATGCACGCTGTAAATATTGAAATGGCAAATCAGCTTGACTTTAATTTTATCCCTGATTTGATCTAACTTCAAAGTGAAGCTGCGAGAAACAGTGAGGTTTCGGTTGAGATTGATTGAAAATTTAATTACCATAACAGCCATGCCATTCAGATCTGAACCTGCACTCGCTGCTGTTGGTGATGTGTTCGGTATCTTATCTGTCGAAGTTTCCACAGTATGAATTTTTTCTGGATTCACTTTGAATACTCTACTAGCGACCTAAAATTAATTTTGTTGGGAACATATCTTTCATTTGTAAAATGACTTAGATTTTAAATTGGTTCTAAAGTTAGTCAAAGTAGTACGTACTTGAATCATCTTGGTATATAAACCCTGTCCCATTTCTGTTCCACCATGGCTCAACAAAACGGAACCGTCAGTGTACACGTGGACCAAAGCTCCACCTTGATTGAGGAACGCAGCAGTAAATGCGATGCCGAATTTTGTCGGCGTTACCGCAATGCCTCGTTTTTTATATCTGTGTTGCCTGAAAGGATGAAAAACATGAATGTCGTCCCGATGCGAATACATGTACATTTATTACTATTTTATTCAGTATCAATAGAACGTTATAAATCCTGTGTAATAGTAAATATTTGAGCATGACTGTGCTAAGGTGTGCTGTGATAATGGATTTTCATACTTGTTATATTGTTGAATAGAAGCTGCTCTTTGCGTATAATCCGAAGATGTAAGACATTGTTGCCAGCAACGATCGAGTGTGCAATGATTAAGACGTTGGTTATAGTGTGTAAGGTTGCCCTCTCTGTACAGATTTCGTTCAGACAACTGTAGATACAATGTCATGAGTTATTCTGAGTTATGCCAGTTGGTTAACGAAGTAATATCGTAAATGATATGAATTTACCTCAACGACGTCAACTTTGAGGAAATCGGCTACTTGATGTATCATATTTTCCGCTAGAAACATTCCCTGTGGGCCACCGAACCCTCGGAAGGCAGTGTTGGAAGGTAAGTTCGTTTTACACATAAAACCATATATATCCACTGCTGGAATTTTGTACGCATTTTCGAAATGGAACATTGCACGTTCCAGAACCTAATTGAAAGAATGATGATCGTTAGAATGAAATTTATTCAATGAGTGAGCACAAACATCACAGTGCATAGGGTGGTAACTCACAGATGCCGATAAATCTCTTGAATACCCAGCATTATTGTAGATATGAACTTGTGCAACTTTTATTAATCCGTCACTATCAAACCCAACTTTCCATTTGTAGTAAAATGGATGCCGAGTCCCTGTTATTAACATATCCTCATCCCGGTCCAGCATACAACGAACTGGTTCATGCAATCTATGAAAAAAATGAGATGGAATTTATTAAATTAATTTCTATGAATGGTTTTTCACAATACTCACTTATGCGCTGCAAATGCGACTGGTAATGCGACTAAAGTCCCGCGGGATTCCTTGCCCCCAAAACCACCACCTAAACGCTTCACACGGGCAGTAATTCTATTAAAAGGAACATGGAGAATGTGGGACACAAGTTTTTGAATTTCAGAAGGATGTTGCGATGAACAGAAGATCTCTAGTTCATCGTCTTCATGTGGTATAGCGATAGCAGCATTTGTCTCCAGGTAAAAATGTTCTTGGCCACCCATTCTAGCTTCTCCTTCTAGGACGTGGTCAACTTCAGCAAATACTTTCTCTACGTCCCCTTTGACGATTCGTCTAGGAGTGTCGGTAAAGAATGACTTTGCCTTGATTGCGTCCTGCAGATTCCAGGATAATGTTATTATTATAATCTTAAAAAAAAACTATTTGAGGATTTTAGGGCCACTGTATTTTATTATTTTCATCACCTCAATCGTTATAATGATGGGCTGAAGATTCTCGTACTCAATCTGGACCATTCTAGCAGCCTTTTGAGCTATGGCTTGATCAATCGCAACAATCGCACCAATCGTCTGCCCCTGACTTGTTACCTAATATGAACAAAACAAAAACGATCATACAAATGTTATTGAAAACCCATTGATTGTTTGAATTTTTCAGGCAAATAAAGAAGTTTACAGAAAAGAAAATTTTAAGAACGTGTGCTACCTTCTCCGATACGAATAACTCCTCATCGTGAAAAATAGGACCTATCCATCTTCTATCTTCAGGTATATCTTTAGCGCTGTAAAATGCTTTGACACCTTCAAGCGCTAAGGCCGCAGATGCGTCAATATTGATGATTCTTGCATGTGCTCGAGTTGAAAGAACTAATGCTAAGTATAATTCTCCAACAAATTTTGGCATATCGTCGCAATAAACAGCTTCACCAGTTACTTGTTTGTATGCACTTGCATGAATTATTGGCCGGCCAACCAAGTCGGTACGTTCTTGACTATTGGAGACCTGGTAGTGAGTTGGGAATAAATATTTTTTATTGCACTTATTTGGTGTATACTAATCAAAAGCAATTGCATACCACTTCGAAATACTGCGAGCTCTTTGGAGGCCTGTGGTGAAAACCATCACTGGCGTTTTCCAGTTCTTTGGGTAATGAATTGATCGTTGGTAATTCGACTTTCAAATACTTAGTTATTTGAAGAAAGGCTTTAAAAAACAGACTAAGGAAAATAAATGTATCAAATATTGATGAAAATTTAACTATTTTCGTACCAGACATAAATGCTTACCTTAATGTCAGCGAACGACGATAGTGTACCATACCCCCTGGAACATTGCCACTTAATGGCAATTCGTTTATTAGCGAATCATAGACTGGTTCTAAAATTTGTTCATCCCATTCCCTGAAACATGTATGGATATTAATATAAAACAATTGGCAATGTCAAGATATCAGCATGCCAAGGCAAGTAATCTTTGAAATATCCTCACTGATTTATCATAGTTTCACAGGTCCTTCTAGCTAGCATAGTGGTTGGTGCCATGCCTCCATAAGCTAAGAGGGCATTTTGAACTACGTTGGTTCCTGGTTTGAAAAACACGTTTAACGCAGAGTTCACAATGGCAATATCATCATCACGACGCTTGGCTTGTTTGTAGGCGATGAAATACTCCCCCTAGAATAATAATGAATATAAATTAATTAATTATTAATACTGATTACATTTCTGCGTCCTTTAATGCTTTTGCGAGTGAATATGCATATCCGAAACATATTTATGTCGTGAGCGTATTGAGCTACGTACTTGAATTGTAAAAGGTATTGTAATGGAAACCAAAATTTCATCAGGCGCAACAACGTTTTTACGATAGCCTATAAAAAATGTATGGTCCATGGGAATTTCTCTTATTCCACGGTCCAAGCTGTGCAATGTTAACTTCACACTAGCAGCCATGAAAATTGGGTTCAAGTCAGATATTGGACTTCCAGTCATTATGTTGCCACCGACAGCCTATAGAACAGATACTCTTTAGTTTGGGATAACATGAAATTTATTTTCTCTAAAAAATCATTTGCATACTAACCGCTACATTTCTTATCTGTTTACCAGCAAACCAATGCAGCATAGCTACTATTTCACTAAAAATTCTGGTTTGATATTCTGTAAACCAAAAATAATATAATTGATTGATAAAACGCCGTTGAATTCGAGATGGTGTAAGAATTTTATTAGTATCTACCAGGTCTCTTGTTTATTTGATGCTTAAGTGCTTCTTCTAATTCATTCAATGTTGCACCAGCCCCTACTTTTAAGCCAGTTTTGTTTTCCGTGATCTTCTTCATAGCCCGAATTTGTGTCGGTTGAATCAAAACAGGATATAAGCAATGTTTGAATTTCACTTCAACCCCTGAAAATAGTAGAATTCAGTATTATGATGGTTTAAAAATAGATAATTGATTGTGCAGAAGTATTTGCTGTGCGGAACCTACCGACTTCCGAATTTCCCACAATAATTTTTGATTCAGGATATGCTTTTCTCAAAGCTAGTAATTGGTCAAGAGTATTTGGTCGGTACCAAGTGACGCCTTTTCCTTTAAAAACTAAATACTGATCATCAAGTTCTTTGGACATCTGGAATTGAAGAATGTACCTCTCATAAATATTCTTTTGATAATAATGTAAAATTAGGAGTTAGTGCAGTTATTCTACAAACCTGTAACCTTGGAGGAAATATGAATTCCTGTGAGGGATCATATGGGGTAAATTCCCTTGAATTGAAAAGTTCAGTAGGCTGATCAGCGGAACCTTTTTTACAACAGGCATCTTTCGTATCACAAGTTTTCACACATTTGGATGTTACACTATTATTTCTGCAACAAGCATCTCCCATTTGGCAGTTATTGGACGCTTTTTCGTTTTTCAGATTTGACCCAATATGTGAACGTTCCCATTCTTCTGTGAAAGTTTGGAGACCTTGAAGAATAGGCCGGTATCCAGTGCATCTGCATAAATTTCCTGAATACAAATAAAGGCTGTCACTTGGTTTTATAACGAGTAGACAGATCCGTTAAAAGGACAATATAAATTAAATTTTGAATAGAACCTTGAAAAGCAATCTCTAGGTTCTCCATTGTTGGTTTCGGGATAGTTCTCAATAAGGCATACATGGACATCACAATTCCAGGTGTGCAAAAGCCGCATTGTGATCCGTGAGCCTTAGCTAGGCGTTCTTGAATGGGGTGTAGCCTTGTTTTGACACTGCCAATGCCCTCAACTGTGGTTACTGCCATGCCATGCATGGCACATACGGGTGTCAAACATGCGTTTACGGCTAAATGACTGATAGATTGTCATGTAAGAAATTTCCACTGTAGATAGACCAACTTTTTTTTTAACAAATTTTCGTAAAGGATACATGATGTTCTTTTCTTGCCTGTCATATCTTGAAACCATAACTGTGCAAGCTCCGCAGCCCCCCTCTGCACACCCAAGTTTTGTGCCGCATAGTAGTACTGTTCATAATTGTTAAGGTATTGTAATTGAAATAATGTAATGTATCAGCAATATTTATCAATGAATTTAATTTTCAGTGGCGTGTATGAATTAACTCTTATCCTTATCCAGTGGAGTCAAGTATTCTACATGTATGTCACATTCTCTGCTCATATCCATATTCATAAAGCTTATAAGTGTAAAAAAAATTTCACGCATATCTTCGCAAGTAATTAATTACTTGAAATGTGTCTATCTCAGTCGTTTGATGAGGATTTCTGCTTGTGGCAAAAAGATTAAAAGAAGAAAAAAATATTGAATCTGATTAGCTTATCTGAGCGAATGTAAAACTCCGCTGACTCATCCAAACGCGTATTTTTCCCTTCGTTGAGATTGGTATTGAAACAGACCGTTGTAACTGTCCCTGGTTGAAGAAATATATAATATAATCAAATAATATAATCTATATTATGCGTGGATGCGTAATTGTAGAACATTCAAGAAATTTTTGGAATATCGTAAAATGTCATCCAAAAATGTGACCCCAAAATACCGAAATAATCATTTTTCTTCACGTGCGTTACCCTACGAAAAATATTAGATTATATCTTATTAGATCTTTTTGCGTGAGCGAACATTAGTACAGTGTCTGTTATCATTAACAGCATTGTAAAGGATACACTTATTACGCAAGTAATATAACAATGTCCATTCGGGATCAACCGTGTCATCTTTTATCTGCAAGAGAAAATGGTTATCTACGTAATAGAAGGGAATTATATGAACGAAACGACATATCATTAGTATTACTTTAGAGTTCCCCTTTTTTCCGCTTTGCAGTCACGTTAGACTACAGTGTATCTCGTTAATTCTATTATCATTGATAGCTAAAAATATTATTTATTGGTACCTCTTTCCCATTCACGTAAAATATAAGAGTTGAGTAGACTGTTTCGGCAGTAGATACTTTTCGAATTTTTCTCCCATTGTTGGAGGGAACCATCCTGATCTTCCGCACTGAAATTATGTATAATCCGATTTTAGTGAGACGCACAATTTTTTACACAATACATATTATTTGAACAATTCTTTTTTAAACATTGCAAGGATTAAATCGCAAGATGAATTCAGTGATCTTTGGGAAAGTTTGTATGCACCTTTTAAATACTTTTTTGCTGTAATTCAGCACATATCCACCTAACTATGTCCAGCTGGTGGAATATTATTTATATTAGAAGATCATTAAATCATATCAGGGTATTCATATGCGCTACCAGGCAAGTCGATCCATCATGTTCAAATGATATTGATACATATCAAAGAAGGTCGACTTGAAAAACCTCAAGGAATCGCTACCGATATTCTTATACGCATACATTGATCCGCATTAAAATTACACGCCTATTCGATAATTATTTTAGTCAGTACCAGTACAAATCATCCTCGCTTTTCAGTAACGAACGACGTTGCGATCGATCACTTTCTTCTAACGTGATGAACTTTCAACACTGCAGTATACACACGTCTTGATTCTTGTCCGGTATTGCAATGACTGCAAACTGCATACATGCGGTGGACTGAAAACTGCATTCTACCACATGCATTGCGATTCAGAACAACTATACTAGGACTGCTTATCTCAATCGTGCAGTTCAACTCGCAGAATTGTATGCGTACGGAATAACAGATATTTCGATGTATTGTCTTATTAGCAGTTGAAAAATGATACCACAATACTTTATTTCAATTTTTCAAATATTATTTGTTAGCAATTATTATTTTTGATAATCCGGACTTAAAATTTTCTTATGAATCAAGTCGATAGATGACAAACGACGCGTCACTGATACACCTATATTCATCGAACTAATCTGAAATAGCTTTAATTGCCTGGGGATATAAATGGCATATTTACATAAACCTGCGGGAATTTATGGAATACTCTGCCGTATGGGTGGTTCAATGAAGTATTATCCGCGGATGTTGAATTATACGACAAATATTAAAGCAGATAAATAACATCGAAGTATAGGTCACGTGCTTGATGAAAACAAGGTGATTTCCAGCCCACATCAGTTCTGCAGGGTATTGTAAATTCCCCGTCAACAATTACAAAACAACAGACGTAAAGAATATTGCACCATCGGGTTAGGAGGTCAAGGTGGCTATGTTGCTGCCTGATTTTTTGTTCAATTTTGTGATAAGATGTACATCTATCTCAGTGTACAAATTCACGAGATTCCGTGATCTTTTACAATATTTTCTCGTAGAATGATGGATTATTCTGCATTTTGTTTTATTGGTTTCTTAATCTGCGCGTATATATATAAATTGTTTTTCGAAACTCTTCGTTACTATTGGTTATTGATATTCGTCTCGTATCCGAATACACTTGAAAAGTTTCTGCGTCGACGTAGGTTGCCGTAAGACATTATTCATCGAATTTTTCGAAATCGAAAATATTTGTTCAATAAATCTGAAATGTCATCAGATAATATACAAATGTTCATTTCATACGTTGTGAATTATGTTGCGCTGTGATTAAAAGAAAAACCATTTTGATAATAATATTATGAAGAAGCCAAAAAAATTATTGATGAAAAGGGCCTGGAAGAGGAAAGTTTAAGCTACAATTTCATATGAAACTCATCCATTTAACTGCATTTTTTGAAAAGTTATGAGCATTTGAGAATCGATCATTTTCACGCAGGAGTCGGAGTGTTGCTGTAATTCTATTGAGGATTGTATATTGACTAAAATCTTGAATTTGTAAAACCTGTATAGTGTTTGAGAAAATTAATAGCAGACGATTTTATATCCTCAGTCTCAATTCACGCGAATTTCCATAACTTATAGAGCTGATTAGTGTTTGAAAGAAAATAAGAAAATTTGTAAAGGAAATTTTTTTTCTCGATTATATTTCGAAAAATAAGGATTTTTACAAAAGTTACTATTGCCAAGTTTTTTGAAGTGGCTAACGTGAATCTCAATTTCAAAGTCAGAAGGTTTTATCAAAAATGACGGTAAAAAACTTGAAAATTATCAGGTAATCCGAAAAAATAAATTAACCGAGAATAAATTACTATACGAACGATTAAACAAGTTTCTTAAGTTCGAAACAAACCGAGTAGAAAGTTTAAGGGCTGGCCAATTTGGATTAGATAAATTTACGGCTTATTTTTATAGTCAGTAAATCATCAGTCAACGTTCGGTAAGTCAACTCAAGTGGAATAATTTCAATGGTTTTAATCCGAATAATTTTTCTGTTATTGGTCTACATCATGGATTGTGACGATAAAGAAAGAAATAGTTGGGTGAAATTTTGTAAATCATATTCGACGGTATACTTTTGAATTTCTAGTTTTACGTTCGGAGGGTCCGTCAGGGGTAAAATATTCAAGCGTTCCGAAAAATAAATGTGGACCCTTAGCAAGTGGTTAATGGTATTTTCACGCATGCATAAATAATAATGTATAAATTGAATTTGATTTTTAATATACCACGAGCGTGTACTCTTGATCCGAAACATAATGGCCGTTTGATCTTTTCTCGATGTTCCGGGAGAGTCGTATAACGATAGCACGCGCGATGTTTGCTCGACATTATAACTAGACTATCGCTGCTGTAGTAATGCCAGTTATCGACACGAATAACCGACGAAGAAGACAACGCCACGAATTTAATTTGATGTTTACGCCGTCGGAAATAATCTAGTTTCGAGCAGAGGCAATTAGAACCAAATCTAATTAAAACGATTAACAAACAAGCATAATTACATAACAAAACTCGCGGGAATGAAAGAAATATAAAAAACTTAATTGAAACGGCACGCGCGGGTAATTCATCTTATCTTCGCATTCCGTATCTCTAGTAGCTTGTGGTTAATTTCAAATATCGGTAAATGAGGATAATTGGTGAATGAGTTTATCAGTCACGGGGTTCGCAAGGAATATCCGTATCTACAGCAGAGCATTTTTTGCAGCGGTATCATTTGCAAGAATATAGAAGATGAATTGGAACCTAAGATGAGATTATCAATTATCTTCTGATTTCCCCTTTTTCCTGAACTATATAGGTATGTATCATTCACGGTGTACTCAATGTAGACTATTTAGGTAAATTCTTTATTCGCGTTCCAATTTCTTGGTAACAGATCGTGATCTGATCAAGATGTTCAATATCAGTAGCTTCAAAATCGTAGACTAAATCGAAATGTTCATCGCAAGAATAGCCTCATACACATCTGTCTTTCAGGCGGCCTCTGAAAATTTAGTTTGAAGTTTGAAGTCAGACTAAGAGAAAAGGATAAACTTGGCGTACTTATTATACATAAGTATGAAATTCTATCACCTTTTCAGAGATCCGTAATTCACAGCAGGAGACGTAATGAAAAATTTTCCTTGAATTTCTCTAGAATCGTCCGTCCTGTATACGCGATCGCATTATACTGCAATCCAGAAACAAACCTGATGGAAAAATCTCACCCAAGACTAATAAGTGGCGGGGTTATCATTGTCAATTAACTTTCTTAAAGTAAGAAGTCGTACAGGTAAGATATTTATACCCACTGCATAACATCACTATCTTATTACTGCGAGTACCGATCCGTGATAACGCTTCGATAACAAGTGATTAAACAGATCAAAAATTAGATATGCTCTGGATCAAAAATAACTGGAATCTGACCTGATCTTGCAAGTCGAAAAAATTTCATTATTGTATTCGGATTTGCAGCCATGCAGAAAAGTGGCAATTATTATTGTTGCAGATCGGTTAAAAGTTGCAGATCTCTTCATTTGTAGAAATTAATTGAAAGATTATCAATTAATTTACGTTTATATACACCGCAAATTTGTTTTGTTCATTATTTTATTAATATTGATAATACTATCTCTAATGTTCACGGTCATAAACATCGCCGTAATTGTTATTCTACGATTACGATAAATTGGTAGATTTATGAAATACGTAAATTATGTTTGTAACGTGCTGTTCACGTGTGGATCTAAAATATATTATATTTTCTTGGAGTGGGTTATCTGCAATTAAAATTCTTTGAATAAACTAGAACTAGATTTTGAAAGATTTTTATTTGGAATGTGGAACGTACAAGTTTTTTTTTCTATTCTTTAAACATCCGGTAGTACGGACGAAATCCAAGATCCTCAGCTTTCTTTTGACCGTGACTTGATTTCAATATCATTGAGCACCAAATAAACTCAACCTTATGACAATGAAAAATTGAGGGAATGAAGCAAAGTTATCAATTTATGATTCGATAAGTTATCAACTTCTGTCAGAAAGTGAAAGATGATCAACAAAATTTATAGCATCTCTGTTGGTCAAAATATTCGCAGGGCAAGCAAATATTCAATTTTTCAAGAACTGTAGAACTTAATTGCAAACTAGATCGCTCACGTGAGAATGAAATTCACACGTATTTCTATTAAAATCATTTATTTTCACACTTTCGATGTTGGTCTAGACGTAACAACTATCCAAAATATAAGCCATGTAGGAAGTAAGACGGTGACTGTTACACTGTACAACCAATTCCCATAAATCATGGAATCAATAATACCAAATACAATCGCTTGCTTTGAAGCTTGAATCCACTTGAGTACAAAAGCAACGAACGCGTAATCCGGGAATATGAGACGCGTGTACACCGCTACTACTGTACATGCTAGACAAAACGGGTGTAGCAGTACCCAAGGTATACGGCGTAAGTTGTGAAATCTGAAAATGTAGTTTACTTGTTATCCATTCTTTAAAAACATTGTCTAATGGTAATCATCGTTGGGGCATTCGGGATGGTAGATATAGGCTTCGCGATCAAAGAAGATTGGACTTTTAGCCCATTTTTTGGAATTGTTGTTCATGACATCAGCGCGATGTACAAGAGGATAATATTAATTTCTGTGAGCAAGGGGCGAGGGAATGCGGAATTATAGCTGTTTTATAACTAGATTTTTCGATGTAGGGCATCAGCAACAAAAAGTAAACAAACATTTAGTGTTCCGTTTTCTCAGTGAAAATAAATTTTTATTTACTTCGTTAAGATGTAGATAAAAATTCATTTTATCACTGATATTCTTTCTTCACTTTTTGTATCTGACATTGGGATGGATGGTTAACGAATCACGAATGAATGATATTATGGTACATCTTATCAAAGATTAAGCCACACTATTTAATCATGAAATGTGTGCTTGATCAGAAATATATATTAAGATAGTATTTATCTGACCTGGATTCGGTTCCTTTCCTTGGAATTACCGACAAAGCCGCAGGAACATACATGATAGCTGCTAGCAAAGCTAGAGAAAAGTTATGCATGGCGATGCATAGAAGCATTGTAGCCATTTCGATCAATGCAACTACGTATAAAAGAGATGCAGTTTCGTAACTCCTTTGCCTGAAAAAATAATAATGATCGTATTCGAAAGGTTTTTTTAATAGTAAATTTACGAAAGGGTCACAAATAATCGAAACTATTGAGCTACATGATAAATTATCATTTCAAAGTGTATCTTATTTTGGATATAATCATCTTTAAGCGCACCTTTTAAAGCAAAGTGTTCCAAGAAACATTAGAATAGTTAAACATGTCATGCCTAGGAACACTGAATCTTCAGTTGGAAGATGAAATCTCACGCCTATGTATGTAAATAGCCGTGGAGCAGACAATGTGGCTACACCAACAATATGAGTCCAAAGTACTTCCCAAGCAATACCCGATAACTCGAGTTCTTCTGTCTATAAACGTAATTTGATAGCCATTCAAATGAGGCAATGTTAAAATACGCAGATTCATATAGTACAAATGGCAAAGAAGTCAAAAAGCATCGCGAAACAAAATCCGTTCGATGCATCAATATCGTGAATGAGTATTCATAACACTAGATTTGTTGTATTCCTTGACGTAACTAAATTCATCGAGTCTCACCTTGACCTGTTGAGTCTGTTCACTATCATCGTCATTTGTCTCTGGGTTGTCTTGTAATTTGAGCCAGACAGAGAATGCTTTGATGAAAAGTCCAGCGATAATTAAAGCTAATGGTGGCATGTATAGTCCTGAAAGTAATAAAGGATGATCGGTATAGAGTATTGAACTTATGAAGGCCTTGTCGAACATCAACCATGTTGAATAATTTTTGTATTAACGTACCGATTGAAATATACTTGTCTGTCGATGGAAGCAAATAGAAAAAGAACGATTGATGAAAACGTTCCAATAAATTATTGAGAGAGCGTGCTAGACTTTCAACAACGCGTCCCATGTTGTACATATTAAATTCTGATCCAGAGCCAGTTTTGGCAAACCCTTCCAAGGTGATAGCTTCGATACCAAATCTTGAATAGCAAAATTCATTAAAAAATCAGTGAGAGTTTTCATTTTTGGAGAAACTGTGACATTGCTGCTACTCAATACCTATGAAATACACCATGATTTCCTGTTGGTACACCCGTTGCCTGAGTAGATACCATCGACAACATTGTAACAAATTGGTACCACCATTTTTGTACTCGATCCTTTGGGTTGCTATCTATCCTGCGTTGGAATGTT
Organism: Athalia circularis; assembly: GCA_963978495.1. Taxonomy (NCBI): domain Eukaryota; kingdom Metazoa; phylum Arthropoda; class Insecta; order Hymenoptera; family Athaliidae; genus Athalia; species Athalia circularis. The sequence continues at coordinate 16,620,084 of OZ021700.1, read as the reverse complement.
CTTCGGATTCCTTCTTTGGCACACATTCGATTGGCCAGATTAACAAGATCTAAGTTTGGCAACTGCCCATTAAGACCTTCCACCTGTTGAAGAAATTTATGGCAACATATGATGATCTGAGCAAAGCTCTAATCAATCTGATAATAATTTTTTCAAGAACAGTCTATTCATCATCCAATTAAAATTAATTGATCACAAACATGTCCAAGGTGAATTATTTGTTCTGAAATTCACCTTTACATCGATGGAACCGATTTTCAAAGAATGCATTTCTAAATTAATGGCAGCTTGGATGGAACCAGCTCTACCTGGCAAATCGCCGGCAATCAACACTCCTTCTTGCCCACAAGTACACCGGTGATATGCTTCTAGCCAAGCCTGCATACCCAACTGTTCATGTTCCGTTACAAGGAAAATTATGTCTTTTGCCCAATAATTTTGTTCTGCAAAAATGAATAGTGATTATGTCATAATAAGTTTGAATTAATACTATGTAAACATACTTCGGCAAAATTTCGCAAATGCCAGCAGTAGCGCTATTGACGGGGCTGTGGTAAGATGAATGCTACTGGCGGATCGATAAGGTACGCTCAGAATTATGGCTTCTGTACTAGCACTTCGTGGTGCCCTCAATATGCTATAAATATTTTGCCCGGTGAACTGGAAATGATAGAGATATTAGTTCAGTTATCTGAAAATTAGCCACTACCTACATAAAAACCTGGACAGAAATACTAAGTGCCCTTTAAAAATCCATATAAAAAGAATAGCATTGAATACATTTACATGCAAACAAATGAGGAGTATATTAATTTTCATTATCAAATGATAGAAGCATACAATGGATATATAGAGCATAATTTGTACCTTTTGATTAGAGAGTGGGTTATTGAGAGTAAAATTATGAGTATAAACATCTAAATTAAGTTGATGAAATTTGGCTAGTATCCATGGATATGGCATGTCTTCTGGGTAGTCCTTCATTTCAGCAAGTAACTCATCGTGAAATCGTTTTGCCGCACACTCTTCATCGAATCCGTTTGTAACCAACCCGGGTAGAAGTGCATTCTCAGAAAAATATGTATCTGTCGGAAATGGATAAACCAGTGATTTTTCAGGATGGATACAAAGGTACTGTAGGGCATTGATGATGCTTTTATGCTCATCTAATTAGTACGTAGTAAGAATAATTACTATCGTTGAATTGAGGATATGCCAAGGACATGAACAACAATACACCGCTGGTATATAGTATAGCGCACAACAGTTGCTCCCATTTCATGAGAAATTTGATAACTACTCCGTTTCCAGCTCTCGGATCTGTCAGCAAGCCCATCTTTACTGTTTTTCTCTCAATGTTGACGGTTAAAATCAAAGCTTTCGTACAAGTAGACGTGTAACCTCAAATATTTGTGTACTTGTGGTGAGCGTCTGATATTGAAAAGTCCTAAATGTAGTAGCTCCAATATCAAATGGACCATCACATCGGTTTTTATTCTTGCTATAATTATATATTGGAATCACACCAGTTACAACGAAATTAAATGATTTCCATCTTGTTGACAGATCTCGCTGCACTTCAACCTTGCTTCGGTACTCCCACCGTTCAACTTTGAATTCGATTCGAGATCTCGATGTACGACGATTACGATTACAAATTTACAAATGACAGCGGGACGTGGACACGTATCAACTGATCTGTACCTTTACTGCTATTTTCTGATCTCTTTCATCTCCGGTATACAAGTTTGAGGGATTTATTACTACTATAGTAAAAGTATATGACCGTTTCTTCGAAAATGATTTGTTCAGCCCCTTATTATTTGTTCACGGTTGAACTTTTGCTGTACTTCAATCTCAACAATATGACTCCAACGGCAGCTTCAAAGTGTAACTTTTCAATTAGCACGTGATGTATCCTATTTCATAAACACAAAAAAGTTCTGTTAGATGACCGATATCATCAATTCAATATTCTCAGCCTCCCGAACTGCGAGCTTAACTGATTTATCAAAATGTAAATTGTCACAACTTGGTACCGAATACATGGGGTTTACCGTGACTACTGCAGGTGGCATTCGATGTCAGATGTGGTATTCAGAAAAACCTATCCATAAGGTAAGAAGGTACCCTCGAAGGTCTTGGATTTGGCCTTTTTAGTCAGATTGGCTGGGGCATAAATGACCGCTTTCAATTCTAATCACATAATGCCAAGCATTATATGCTATTAAATATGTTAGTCATATAATTTTTGCTCACGCATCTCAATGCGGTTTTAGGTCAGCGAAGCTATCACTGACAAAGATTTTCCCGAAAGATCTTTGCAACTTGCTCGAAACTATTGTAGAAACCCAACGAAAGATCCCAAGGGTCCTTGGTGTTATACGATGGAGCCTACTCTCATCGATGATGCGTGTGAAGTACCTCTTTGTAATTATGGAGGTGAATTTGCTCGCTTTTCGCAGCTATTTTATCCTGCTTTACCGAACTCATAAAACCAGAAGAAGGATATTTTCATTAAAATTACATTTTTCCCCCATTTGTTCTGGCCTGTGGGATTGTTTAAGAATGTCGAATATCTGGAACTGGTGTTGAGTATGGCGGAACCCATGATATAACTTCGTCTGGTAGAAAATGTAAGTCTTGGAATAAGCGACTTAAGCTGGCAGTTAATAAAGTAAGTATCGTACGGCTGCCCTGGACTTAGAAAAATGGAACTGATGTAACAATTCTTACAAATACTGTTCTTACCTTTAGACTGAAAAATTTCCCAACAATCACTTCCCAGATTTATCCCGTAAGAAAGCCAGAAATTTTTGTAGAAATCCGGATAGCAGCACAGGTGGACCATGGTGTTACGTTGATTCGCACGACTATGAAATTGTTGAAAGGGAATACTGCAGTGTTCCATTTTGTGACGATAAAGGTTTATAGTTTGCTTTCATTGGAGAAAATAGTTTCGGGTAATCAATTTGGTGCTCTCCTTTATTCACGGTTGCAGATTGTCTTGTATATTCTAAGAATGCCTCAGTATACTCGATCTTAACATCCATGAACAGCACTATTGGTAACATGACATTTTGGATGAAACTATGGAACCCTGCAGATGAGCAAGTAGTACGATAACGATCTCTAATTCATGCTGCTTCTGAAAATTGGACAAGAAAGTATTTGAGATGATAGAAAAATATTTTTTGAAATTCATTCTTCGATCCAGGCTGAGGCCAGACTCTTGTTCAGTCATTTACAAGTGCCAACGTCAGCTGAGGTGATGGCACAAGAATGGAGAGCAGGGGTGGAGATTGTCATATCAAATACTGGGAGTGGACAGGCGTATCCTCGTACTGATGTTCGTTCTCGATCAGCAAGAGTTATATCTACTTCTGCAAGAGATAAGTTTGTACAATTTTTTTTAGGAGGAACCAGATTTTGAAGAGACCCCAAACATTCTTGTTGGTTCAAAGTGGACAGCTATATGGGTTTCTTGGGGTGGGGGTTTCATTTCAGTAGGACATCACGGAAAATCGAAACCAATATTTTTAGACGAATTCAAGAAGAAAAATACAATATCAAGCCTGTACCCCGAGAGTTTCTTTCATTATGGAATAATGGGTACTGGAGTCTTGTGGAGTATGCAAACCTGCGAGGAAAGTACGCCTAAAATTTTGACTAGTTTCTAATCAAAATGGCAGTACTCTGTAATTCCACTCTATCAGATATTGGGTTTTAGAATGCGAAGTTCACACAACGTTTGGGTTGGAATTCGTGAGAGTTTGGCCCATGCTGCAGAGCAATAGCAGTCATGACGCGCAATTTTATTTGAGAGCCAGTCATAAGGCAGTAATTCAACTAACACAGACCCCTGCTGTACCATTCCCATGCCTTTCGGTATGAAAGTTTGATTTTTCAATGACTGTTTGTAAAATACGCTGACCAAAGAGATGATAGTATTAACTCGTGATTCAGGAACTCACTTCAAATATTATGTAACATCTGTAAAAACAAGTTCTTATGGGTACAACTATGATTATTCATTGCAGATAGTTATAGGTCAATCTGATAGCACGCTTCTTTTTTATCAAGAGAAAGAGACTTCTTCAAAAAAAAATTTATTAGACCTTGAAACCAAACACATTCTCGACTTTTGGACATGGCGTGAGTTTACTGTAAGGTACATGCATTGACGCCTGTTCGGATATCATTCTTTTTTTCACTCCTTTTGCATGAATAATTTTTTCGATCTCCAGTATTTTTGGAATGGCAATACAGTTGTTTTGGCATCGTGATTATGGCCGGGAAGAAGTTTTTTCTGTCGAACATGCGAGTGTCCCAACTGTTAGGTGGTTCAGTATTGGAAGTGATCACACAATAGCACAATGGACACTCTTTTGTGCACCAGAAGGTGAATTTGGGCGTTAAAGTCAACATCATATTCATTATAACAGGCATACATCACTCTGATTTTCAAGTAGATTAAAGTAGACGTATAATAGTCCTCATCACTTGCAGAGGCAAATGCCGTAGAAGCTCCTTGGTTTCCTAATTGTGTGTCAAGCACTGCTGATTCAAGATACGAAGGCTCTCAGTGGACAACTGCTAATCAAATTCCTTGTATTCCCTGGATATCGAACATGGTAAGTAAAATATTATCTCAGCATCGTTAATAGCAAAACATGTGATTTTTTTCGAGCTGTTAACTACTCTGGAAATCTATTGGACACCCCCGATCAAATCCCGTGAAATCTTCATAATCTTCTGCAGTGTTTGAATCATTTCAAATTTCCTGGAATTATCGGAAAATCTTTATAATTTTCTGCGATCTTTGAAATAATATGAAATCTCGTGAAATCTCTCGAAATCCCGATAGATCTTATGAAATCACGTTAAATCACATGAAATACTTTGAAATCTCCTAGGATTCTTGCAATCTGGTATACGCACAAAGTCATCAATGGTCAACTTTTCGGTTTTTGCTCAATTCTTGTCTGCCTTCCATAGATTCCAGAAGACTATAAAAAGGATGATAATTTCATTGATGGATCTGCTCTCAAGGCTCTAAATAAATGCAGAAATCCAACAAAAGATATTGAAGGTCCCTTTTGCTTTACAGTATCACAGTCTGGAGGTTCTGCCATAAAACAATATTGCCCCATCAGAAAATGCAGATCCTCCGGTAAATACTAGGAATGGCAATATTTAAAAATTTTAGATTTATGAGAATTTTTGTTTAGAATGTCGAATGGCAGGAACGGCCAATGACTATTTAGGGACTTTGTCAGTAACACGGTCGGGTCGTGAGTGTGCTCCATGGGTGTCTGGATATGAAACGGTTCCAGTTCCTACAAAAAATACTTCTCTCGATTCCTTGATAGCCATGGCATTGGTTACTCTGAAGATGAATAGAGAAAATGCGATGAAATACGACATGCTTGATACGCCAAGCGAAGAGTGGGATATAATAGGTCTTCGTTCACAACCAATAAAAAGTGAGCCAGAATTAAAGCATAATCAGAGAAGACCAAGGCAACATAGATCTAATCCAACCAGTGGTACTGATTCTTCCGAACCACATAACCATTACGACAATGATTTATTTGGTGGAGAACCGCCTAATGAAGCTACTTCGATACAACACGTACCCACAATACACTCCGAACCACCAGGATCATCCACTCCGACCCAAGTTAATTTACAACCAACGACTCAACAGCCAACAACCAAGCACCATAGTTCTGATTCAACAAGTGATGATAATCATGATGATACTTCAGGACCCCATGAGCAGCACCACGATGACGATTTGCTTGGTAGAGAACCTCCTAATGAAACTACTTCGACGTGGCACGTGTTAACAACACTCTCCGAATCACCAGAATCATCTACTCTGACCCAAGTTAATTCACAACCAATGACTCAACTACCGACAACCAAACAGCATACATCCAGTCCAAGCACTGTTGAGGATCATGATGATACATCGGAACCTCATGGGCAATATAATGACGATATGCTTGATGAAAAATCTCCTAATGAAACTACTTCGATACAACACGTACCCACAACACACTCCGAACCACCAGGATCATCCACTCTCACTCAAGATGATTCAGGATCAACGACTCAACTACCGACAACCAAACAGCTTACAGCCAATCCAAGCACTCTTGAGGATCATGATGATACATCGGAACCTTATGGGCAATATAATGACGATTTGCTTGATGAAAAACCTCCTAATGAAACTACTTCGACGCAACACGTACCCACAACACACTCCGAACCACCAGAATCATCCACACTGGCCCGAGTAAATTCACAACCAATGACTCAACTACCGACAACCAAACAGCATACATCCAGTCCAAGCACTGTTGAGGATCATGATGATACATTGGAACCTCATGGGCAATATAATGACGATATGCTTGATGAAAAATCCCCTAATGAAACTACTTCGATACAACACGTACCCACAACACACTCCGAACCACTAGGATCATCCACTCTCACTCAAGATGATTCAGGAACAACGACTCAACTACCGACAACCAAACAGCTTACAGCCAATCCAAGCACTCTTGAGGATCATGATGATACATCGGAACCTCATGGGCAATATAATGACGATATGCTTGATGAAAAATCTCCTAATGAAACTACTTCGACGCAACACGTACCCACAACACACTCCGAACCACCAGAATCATCCACACTGGCCCGAGTAAATTCACAACCAATGACTCAACTACCGACAACCAAACAGCATACATCCAGTTCAAGTACTGTGGAGGATCATGATGATACATCGGAACCTTATGGGCAATATAATGACGATATGCTTGATAAAAAACCTCCTAATGGAACTACTTCGCTGCAACACGTACCCACAACACACTCCGAACCACCAGAATCATCGATTCTGACTCAAGATAATACGGGATCAACGACTCAACTACCGACAACCAAGCAGCATAGACTTGATTTGCTTAATAGCGAACCTCCCGATGAAACTACTAAGATGCAACATGTGCCGACAACACATTCCGAACCACCAAGCCTACCAGATATTGCTCCAGACGATTCGCGGCCAACGACGCCACTGCCATCATCTAGTCACCCTTCAGAAATACTTTCATCAAACAAGCTCTCTCATGCAACCACACCATCAGGATCAACAAATGGCAACGAGAGAACTACGCCGATAGAAAATAAGGGTCCAAAACCAATACACGCAGTTGATCCACGATATCTGAATGATACTCTTTACCCTGAACAAAGTGCGAGAAATGCTAGTAATTACTGTCGGAATCCTTCTCGTAACATTGCTGGTACATGGTGCTACACAACCGATCCACAGGTACCACAAGATCTTTGCAATGTCAGGGACTGCGAACAGCCAGGTACGGGTATCACTTAGTGATATTATTTGTTGAGTTCGATCATGTGAGTTATTCAAGCTCTAATGTGTCGCGCGGCATGATTAACGTTCGAACATTTATTACAGAAGAATGTACTTTTATTGTCCGAGGCATGGGTGCTGGCAGACGTTTGTACGTTTTACCGGAATATCGTTCCGATGGACTTCATTTTTCTCTCAAAGAGTGGGAACCTGATCGACCAGACTCAATAACGTTTGTAATACTCAGTGAAGATGGGATAGGATCTCGGTTTTTCTTCAAAATTGGAGCTATGAAAAATGAAAAGGTACTTTTGTTCTATGAAACTAGAGAACGTGGTAAGTAGCCGAATATCATGCGAATAAATCATGATATTCAACTCCGTTAGCAGTCGATAATTTGATCGTACCACGGCCTCGTCAATAATACTTGATAAATATACTTACGATTAGGTATGAGATTGGTGAAGGAAAAAACGTTACCTCATCTCTTATATCTCGGAAAGTGGACTGGATTTAGGCTCCGTATGGAGCGTGGAGGTGTAAAGCTCTACTACGAAGGTGCCCCATATCCATTATTTGAATGGGAAGATCCAGATCCTGCAAGAGCCTTTCTTCCGGTATATTATTACTACAGCAGTGAACTCAACAATGCGATCGGAGTTGCATTTAAGTGCGATACAAGTACGCGGCTCAATTTTTTTAATCTAAAGTCTTTTTCAAACAATCGATATTCGATAGTAGGCGTTTTACAGAATGTCATATAGAACACACAACTACGGACCGATTTACAAGGATACTTCCAATTTCGATATGGGAGAAGGAAGAGACACCGAGTCCCCAGAGATTGATAGTAATGCTTCGGGGGGAAGGAACTGTACTCCTTCCGTTACTTATGATGCCTAGTACACCCGGGTTAGCATGCTTATCACCTTTTATTTCAAAATAGATCGTCTGTTACAACGACTTCACCGCAGGTACCATGCATTGGTTATTGGCGAATTGAAACAATGGGTGTATTTGATAAAAAACAACCGCCCTATGGTTCACGTCCTGCATAAGCAGGATACAAAAGGACCATTGTTTACCCAAAACACTTGGACCAACATAACAATACAGTGAGTGTTGCAATCAAAAAGTCATAATTTATGTACTTTGTATTTGTGCGATTTGATAGCATAGTTTTTCAAGGTTTCAGAATTACTCCATGCTGGTTCTACGCAATGGTACTGAGGTACTTCGTTATGTTCATCACTCACCCTTCCTTTTCTATTTTTTTTCACTCTCTGTCGACAAAGGTGGCTGGGTAACTTGGACTGCAAATTGTTTACCTACAGGTACAGTATTTAATTTACTCTTCGATCAACCCCGATTGTCGAATAGTAAAATCAGAGAGACCATAAAAATTGTATCTCTCATTTACACCCATCAAAATTTTTTTCAGATATAGATGGAGCACCTCTGGATGGGGGCTGGTCTAAATGGGGACCTTGGAGCTGCAGTGCCAGCTGTGACGGAGGTATGGGAATAAGGAAGCGAGTATGTAACAATCCGGAACCTAACATACGAGGTCAGCCATGTTTAGGACCCAGTACAATGAGTGGTCGTTGCAACATGAACAAATGTGGAGATATTTCGGATGGTAATACAACTAACAACATGGCGACATCATTTACACTGTCATATCGTCGTCGTTTGGTAGTTCATGAGTTGAATTGAAATTATAGTTACACTTGAGTTGATAAAGAGAAGAATTCGAACACAGCATACATCAATTGTCGCCAAGGAAGGAGAAGGTGTGACTCTTTCTGCCGATGCAGAGATCATTTCTGCATTAAGAAATGAAACCCCTACTTCTCAGATCAATTGGTCTCGTAATGGGATTTTTCTAGAACAAAACGAGGGCAGGGTAAAATTTGAAGATACTGCAGTCTGTGAGTCAATACCAGAGTTGATAACCGTGAGAACTCATGAATGTGTAACACGGAACAATGTCCTGTAAATCTTTCAGCTATATCTCACGCTGTTGTCAATGACTCAGGAGTATACATACAAACGTTGCACCGAGCGGATGATTCTCACCTCATCTTCAAAGTCATTTCACTCGCAATTATCCCCTCGACCAAAACAGTCGTTATTCGAGAAACCTTACCTTTTTCGGTCGTTTGCCACTGTGTGGTATTGGGATACGTTTACTCGGATCTCAAAATTGCTTGGACGTTGAATGGCAAAGTTTTCAAAGATTATGGGGTTTCAACTCCAATTGCAGTGAGTAAAGTCTTGGCTCAGCTTTTCCGAAAAGTTCCTGAATTCGATGAGATGAAACATGTGCATGGATAGGCAAAATCGGCTGCAGTTATTTGTGATAATTCCTAAGGCTTTCAGCAAAATTTTCAGGTAAATGTGGACCATATTCCCAAAACTAATGGGTCACATCAAGGAGAATGGAGATGCGAAGTAATACAGAGTGATTTGAACTTCAAGTGGACGACTAATGTGATAACAGTTCGAGGTACATTTTGCGATTTCAAATACAATCAAATTGACGATTTCAAATAAACACAAGAATTTCGTAAGATGCGTGGCATCGTCAAAATTTATTTCTGCCTCAAACTCTCACAGTTATGGGGCCTCCCAATTGGCGTACGCATTTAATGGAGGATAAAGTAACACGTCCAATTTTCGGCTGGATGCCAAATGAAGGCTTTGTCGCATTCTCTGCATTTTTCTTAACTTTACTAATAATTTTGGGCATCGCAGTATCCACGGTGTGGTATTTGAGGTATCTATATGTTCCAAGCAATGAACTCGTGACATGAATTAATACGTTACTTGATTATATCACCGCGATTTTTAACGCTTCCAGATTTCAAGATAGTTTAAAGTACAAAGACCCATTACAGAAGAAATTGGGGCTGAGCCGTAGAAATAAACGGTTCGACGAATCAGAAAGTGAAAAGTTGATCGACGAAGAGGAAACTACCGAATAGCGATGATTGACTGAGAAGTAGAAAAATTAAAATAAATAATAATAGAATTAAAAAATGTGATCTACGAGAAAACTGTGATCGCTCAACGTTTCAATTTGATGTAATTATAGTTTCACTGTCGATAATAAAACTGAAAATAAAAAATCGCTAATCAAATCTGAATAAATGTGAATAGAATTCAACGAAAGCCATCAACAACCAAATCAACAATTCTTAGTTCGACGCTCTTTTACTCGTCGCAGCCAAGGATACCCGGTGGAACGTTTCTTTTTTATCCAGTCCGTAATGCCATGTTGTACGCACCGGTGTATAAAACTAGTTTTCAATGAAGAAGTCCTCTGCATCGGACTCATTCATTCCCAGAGCAGCATAAACTTGAATTGAATAACCCTCACCGAATTTATTATAAAAATAAACATCGAACGTATACTAAAAAACTGTACCGCGTATTCGTTTCCCAAAAATATAATACGCACTCGAGTTATCATAGACAAAAGTAGGTACGTGTAAATCCGAAGCGTAATAAAAGCATGTTACTCGCGCAAACAGGATTAAAGTAGGCGTTGACGCCAAGGGATACCTTTCCTCAGTATTTATATAACCGTACGCGATCGGCAGAGCGCGAACCGCGCGCGCGGTGCACTTTTCGCATGTGTAATATCCCCACATACTAAGACATACACTCGCCCATACTTATATTTTCCAGAGAACCACTCAGGTATGGACGCATCGCATGCAGAGAAAGGTAAAGGTGAATTACACCGGGTACGGACAACACGAAGGCGGCATCAAGGAGAGCTGGCGGATAATAATTGACCGGGATGGTGCATGGCCTGGCAGCATGAGCCTGGGGAGCGACAGGTGCCGAGTCGCCCACGTGGGTTCAGCTCTTAAGCAGTGGAAGAGAAGACGGCTTCCTTGTGACTGCTCGGAGTCAGGACGATGCTGAGTAACTTAGTGGGGGGATCCATTCGGTAGCAAATGCTGCTAACCCGTCGCAAGGTCAAGATCAGTCGGTTAATCTCGCCCAGTGAGCGAAGACCTTGCTCGCACCTTGCACAATTATTTCAAATAAGTAATATCCGTCTATTAGGATACTAGAATTTGATCGATTTCGGATCAATCGCACCTCATACGGTGTAGCGGTCGCTGTGATAACGTGTCGTAACAATTGAAACGTGATTGTTATCAATTTTCTCTCATGTTTTATCAATTTTCAAAGGTTTCTTTTTACTCTCCGTTCGTTATCGGTGTTCAACTTATACCTTGTTGTATTGTTTTTAATTAATTTATTATTTCCGTTTGTAAACAATTACCGATCTGTACGCGCGTATATCATTCGTTTCGCAATTGTTCATTATTAACGATCATTAATTGTTATGGAAACTTGTGTTTTGATACCAAAGGAGTTCTCGTTGGTTCTCGCTACCGATCCGTCCTACAAGCTCTTTAAAAATGCCCCCTTGTCCGAGATGCGGATCTCGGTGTGGTCCAACGTCTTTATACCGTCGGGAACGCTCATATATCCGTTTCAAGGATCGATAAGATTCGATAAAATTGATTTGTACTCTCTTCTAGATGACAACGATGTAAGTACGAAAATATTAGCATATTCTTCATAGATTGCGCAATAATGACATTTTAATACAAAAAAACTGACGTCAGAAAATAGCGGAAACCCATTGTACTTCGAACCTTAATTATTATCGTTAGTTCTGGACTTCCATCTACACATTATGCATGTACAGTCGATAATTGGATAGGTATCAAGGATTTAAGTGGCTGCGCTGATAGCATCAAATGCGAGATACGTATTCGATAATTAATAATTAACATCGGACTTATGCAATACAGCAGCGATTTCATTTTCGATTCTATCGGTTACTCGGAGTACTTCGTAATTTTGTCATTCACCTTAGAGGGTTTTTATTACGCATTAGTTTCGAACTTTCAACAACGCATTGATTAAAACACATTACAAAAAAAGATAAGAATGAATAAATAAAAAATCAGATTATTCAACGGTTGCAGTAGCAAAAGTTGCGGGTTAATTCGTGGCCCGCAGTGATACAAGTTTATTTATGATCAAAAAACCCGTCTTCGATCGGTATTTCTTTGACCACAGGGAACAGAAACGATTTAGTTTGAACCTGATCCAGCACCTCTTGATCGGGCACTAACTGCGTTATATACAGCTTGATCTCGAGTGATTAATGAGAAGGGATAGTTTTAAGGTGCGGCTCGAAAAATAACCGGGAGTAAATGATGCGGTGGAGAAAACGGATCAATCCGAGTAAAATTATATATTTCAATTGCAACTGCAGATTCCGCACGGTTTTATCAACAACTCACGGCACGTTTATTTTCGGATCCAAGTCTTTAATCTTCACCGCATGATCGCCGAGATATGAAATATTATTTTTCACTGATCTACACGATCGGTCTATCAACGCAACGATTATTGTCGTATTTACTGTCACATTGCAGCGTGGTTATGATAAGGTATTTCGTAAACAGTTATTATCGCAGGTACGCATAATTAATGCACAATTTGCGTTTACATACGCGGGGCACGAAGAGATCACTTGATAGAGTCTTCTAACTTGTTATTACTTTTCATGAAGGGAACAACGAACATTCTATTACGACGTTTAACCAGTAGCATCGAGAGCTACCTGAACCGAAGAGAAAGGTATTATGATTCGGTCAAATGGGGAGCTGCTATTCTGTCTCAAATAAATAACAGTTATCGTGTGTTATATCGAAAACTTATGTCTATGTTCCCCACCCCAGGCTGATTTTTCACCTGCACCGCAAACGAATCGCAGGATTTGTTCAGTTTCCATTTACACCTGATGGTTGTCAGAGATCGCAGAAATTTCGTCGAAGCACATCGCTAAGTTCTCTTAGACCGATTTTTGATTTGCTTTATTTTAATCGACTCGTCGATGTAGAAATAGAAAATTGACGAAACGGTAAAAGGGTGGTGATATTTCTTGCCGACAAAATTTGTATTTACTTTCAGATAAGACGCGAGTACGGCTGCTATGACGAGGTTTCCTTTTCAAATTATAATCTCAACTACCGTCAGTGTAACTGGATAAGATTTCTACACATTGTTCAGACCTACAATGATCAGGTTAATCTGATCGGCACCAAAGTCAGAGGTGAGTTTTCAGCAGATATTGCGCCATCACGTTTTTGACGTTAGGCTCGCTACGAAAATCTCCGGGTTTTAGGGGAACCAATATTCGAGGTGATTAAAGATGTACAGCCAGACACGGAATTGGCGGCATGTTTTGTTCCCGTAGATGATCACGATTTGGTTCTTATATCGCACGCCCAATGGACACGTACGGCAATCTATAGGTACACGATAGATTCAATTTTGGACGGTACGTATGAAATAAAAATTATACAATTTCACGTAATGTATTAAATTATAGATCCTGCGAGATTAAATGAATTCACTGACTTCTGGCAGCGCGTTCATTCGCTGAATTAAATATACTATGTATAAATTCAATGCAGTTTGCACAGCTGCAGCATTTTCTGAGCCAATTTTACCCTGCACGTCCGCGTCTCATCGACGTTTCCCTGGTCTTTAAGCGGGGTTTCCGTAATTGAAGTCCTGTATAGCTGCACCAGGATTCAAAAGCCTTATATCTACCGTGTACATTATATTCGTTTGAAATATTTTCTGCCCGCAAGGTTTTATCGGAGTTAAACTCAGTAAGAAATACTAAAGCTTGTTGTCAGCTCGGTTCCGAACTGGGTTGAAGATGGGGTATACGTATAGGCTGGGTGGAGTAAACTGCAGCTAAGGACCGTCCAGTTGCCACCCATTGTACTGTCTTTCAGTAGCTGTGAGCGCTACACATTTGAATCACAAGTAGCCGCCTTGATCTGCACCGACAAAAATTCCTCCGATATTTGCATTTCAGATTTGTAGCCCTATTCTGTATTTCGCGTATATATAATTTAATCTCGCATTTTTTTTTACTCCTCTCGAATCAAATTACGCTTAAGGGTCGACGGCGCCGACTTTGCAGAAGCTTTTGCTGGTGTATACTATATACCTACTTTGGACTCACTGCAGCAAATTTAACCTGCCATTGAAATTCAGCCTATCCGACTCGATCCATTGTTCCCATTGCCTCGGATAATTATTTCGGAATCCGTTACAATGTTAATTAACATCAGCGATACCCAAGGTTCGGAGCAGTTTAATATTGTATATCTAGTTCAAACCACCTGCATTTCTATTGTATAATAGATGCATACGAAATTTGAAAAGAAGACGAAGAAAAAAAAACGACGATCGGGATGCTTGTATAGTTTGTCGATGATTCTACCGACATATAATCAAGCGGTTAACTAGTTTACTTATTTGCATGATAAATTTGTCTTTTAGAATCCCCGCTCGATCTGTCAATGGCCTTATTATCGCATCAGTCATCGTCTGCGGTTCCGTCTTGCTACGAGGCTGACGAATACGAATCGACATCCGGTGAATCTTCGACGTCTACGTTATCCCTAGTTGGTGATCATTTGGAATGCAGCATCCTTACAACGATGAAACGAGGCGAGCGCGTTTTACTGCCTTGTGAAGTTTGCGGAAAATCTTTCGATCGTCCTTCCTTACTTAAAAGGCATATGCGAACGCATACAGGTGAGGAGTTTAAGGATCGAGAAGCTATTACAGAGTTTCTCATCCCAAATATATTTGTATTACTTTTTTCATCATATTTTCACTCAATCTT